>QLTV01002141.1:2199711-2244639 GCA_003457575.1 Thermophis baileyi
CGAGGGGGGGACGGGCAGGAAGGAAGAAAGAAAGAACGAAAGAAAGAAAGACTTATGACCACAAATGAGCCCAAAATTTTGGTTGCTAAGCAAGAGCGTTGTTAAGTGAGTTTCACCACATTTTACAAGTTGGCCACGCCCACCCGGTCACCTGACCACCAAGCCACGCCCACCTGAAGGGGGTGGGGGTGGGGGGCACTGAGGATGAGTTTGTAGCACCAAGGGGGCGGTGGACTGAAAAAGTTTGGGAACCACTGTTCTACATCAAGACAAGGTGTCAACTGAATTGCTCTTAGTCTCTTGACATTTATGTCTCTTTTTTTCTTCCATTACTCTCCCCCAGATGGAAATAGAGTTGTTGTTTAGGTTTGGGGGAGTTAGGATCAACCTACTTAGAAAGAACATATTTACTTCCATTGTAGTATTCAAATATCTTATAAATACACACACACACACACACACACACACAAATTACTAGTTAGCATTCTGAAGGCTTTCAGCCTTTCTTCTGCACCAGACTTCAAACTATCCTAAAGAATTATTAAATGCATATTTTTAAGCTTTAGAAGTTTTAAAAATTATCACTTTGTTAATCACCATGTTTCTCTAAAAAACCGCTAAAACAATTCCTTTTGTATTATTTTACAATGTAATTCACCCATATAGTATGGCACTTTGCATATGGAACACAGCTGTTGTAAGCTGCTTGTAATGAGCAAACTGACATTATTTTCTCTTTGTTTATAATTTAACTAAGAAATAACTATAGAATTCACTTGATAGTATCAGTTCAATTTTAGTGACTGAGAGAACAATGATATGGGTATCTCCTACTCTAAATCCCAAAATAAGTAAGATTCTTTTTTCTATCTGGATGAATTTACTAGTGGCTTACAAGATGATATGGTATCTTTTCTAACATAAACTCAGGGCTATTCTTCTGTCATTCTAAATCATTCCTCAGCTTTCATGTGGATGTAACATAATTTAACAGTTTGTATTAATACAAATAAGGAGAACCTGTTATGAAATTCTCCAGCTACAAGGCGGAAAATCTTCAGGGTTCTGTAACTGTCTGAAGGTACTTTGGGATTTAATACAAAATCTCCATGACTCTAAATAAGAAAGCATACATTCCTAATAGTGAATGCATTTGCTTTTTGCATGTGAAAACTGAAATATAAGATCTGGAACAGAGGTGGGTTCCTGCCGGTTCGGACCGGTTCTTTAGAACCGGTAGCGGGAATTTCCCCCTGCTCGCCGAACCGGCAGCGATGGCTGGCTGGACATGCCCCCGAACCAGCTCTCTCGGCGGCACCATAGGCGGCGCCATCTTGTTTTTCACTTCTGTGCACGCGCAGAAGCTGGATTTTCAGCACTGCGCATGCGTGTGCGCGCCCATGAAGCGCGGCCGCACCCGTGCGGCGCAGGAGGAAGCAAACCGGCAGCGAGGTAAGTCAGAACCCACCCCTGAATTGGAAGGTATAAAGGCATTTCAAATGTATGTTGGAAATGTGAACAACATGAAGGAATATTTTATCATGCTTAATGGACATACAAAAAAGTTAAAAAATTGGATTCACATATATTCAGATACAGAGGATTTTATGATATAAATGTCAACGATTTACATATATGCAACCCTCAGAAAGATTTAATCTTGATCAAAGTATTTCTGGTTTGGAACATGATAAAATTACATTTGAAACTGAGTTTTGTACTAATGGCAAATATAGCTAAAATGAATATTTCTATTAAGATTGGACATAGAAAATGAACAAATTTAAAACTGTATAAGTTAAAATTAAACTTTTTGGATATAATGAATAAATGGAGCAACAGGTAAATATGTGGACCAAAAGCTTGAAATTTATAGTTTGTTAAAATCTAAAGGAACAGTTCCATAAAATGATGTATGGATAACATATATCACCAGAGAGATTGTTAAATATATATATGGGACTTTTAACATGTTGGAAATGTAAACACCAAGTAGGAACTTTTTATTACCTTTGATGGACTTGTAAAAAAGCTAAAAGTTATTGGACTGAAATACATATACATTTTATTATGCTTGGTGGACATACAGTATAAAAAAGCTAGAAAATTGATAATGAGTACTTTAAAGATTAATATTTAATTGAAGCCAGAACTTTTCCTTTTAAGAACTAATGGATAAATAGAAAAGAATCATGGAAGATTATTTCAATATATTATTACCATGATGACTAGATTCATAATTGGCTTAACCCTATCAGAGTTCCTTTCTTTTGGTTCTGGCAACCCAGAGTCATAGTAACTAGACCAATGGCTACTATTTGAAGGAACTCAAGAGTCCTTGCACATCTTCTCCAATTTTTCCTGTATCCCCTGATCCTACACCAGCAAGGAAATGGAAATAGGTCAATGGCTTCTTTCTGACTGGCAAGGCAAGGCCATAGTGAATGTGACCTAAGCATAATATTTGAATGAGATGTTTTATGTTGCCAGGCCTTGGCAGTGAATATTGTAACATAGCCCACTGTATTTTCAGCCATGTCATATCTCTTTCTAATTTCTTGGAAAAATACTGCGCAGAACTGTTTTACTATCTCACAGATGACTGGTTTATTTTAGTTTTGTACAACATAGCTGTCCGGGACAAGCTAATTTGACTTGCAACTGCCTTGGTACAAATTGGATCAAAACTGCCCTAATCTTGTCCCAATAGTGATAGGCTTAGTAAGTTCATATAATACATTGCATTCTTAACTAAGGACAAATTGTGTGGATGCCGCCAACATTTATATTCTTGCAACAGCTGCTAGAAAATGATGCCAAATCTACTTGCAGGGCATGTTAAATCAAACTGTACAGAAACATGCATATGTATTTTATAATGGCAGATATATAGGAATCTACTTTGGTGGCTAGTTAATTTAACTAAATATTTTTCCTCAATCATCTGCTTTCAAATTTAAACTATTCTTGGATTCGTTTTTTTCTCCAGCTTGATGTTCTTCAGATAAGGTGGATGTCAGTTCCTATAATCCTATAGACACCACAGATGGGAACTGAAGTCCAACATATTCAAGTTGGTGGAATTGTGCTCTAGACTATTCTAGACCCACTAATTCAAAGGGCAAAAAAACATTCTGGATTTATGAACGCTGGGTATATAACACCTCAAAGCCTCATTGATCTCAACTCATCAATGAATATATTTCTGACTTAATACAAAAAGCATTATGGAAAAAAACATCTGTGAAGATATTAGAAGGAAACAGATGGAAAAGGAAGTGACTCTTCAGAAGGCAGCAAAAGATTTACATTATTCTCCATGAACGTCCATGGAGTCCTATGTTTATATTTTATCACTACTTCCTCAGATAACTCAGATTAAGAAGTCTGCATGAGCTCATCTTCTCATCCATTTTGAATATGAACTATATTTGCCTTTAAAAAGCATTTTGATAGTAGGAAACAAAAGGGAGTAGTAAAGCACTTTAATGTAAATTATGACAGGATTCACATCCCTCTTAGGTATGTCATCCCTTTCAGGCTTATCCTGTTCTTGTCTACAGAAAACAGTTATGACTGTTTTGGGGCCCAGTTTCTGAAATTCAGAAAGGTTAAAAAAAGATTAAAAAAACAGAACACGTTTGTCAGAGTCTGACATCTTGACAATTTGTTACAAGTTTTTTTTCTTTCCTATGCATTTTTGAAAAATATTTCTAAAATGTGTCTTCTTACTGTTTTCTTTTCTATTATACTTTTCACAGACAGAATATGTGATGAAAAATGCAGAAGAAAGAAGGAAGTGAAAATGTCCTTTGCCTTTTGGTACTTTGCTCTGAGATTAATCTTTTTTAAAAAATGCTGAGAAATCGTTTCAAACTTGATATTCTGGATTAGATCCTATGGTCTTAATATTTTGTCAAAAGGTTTTCTATTTCTACATATTTCTACACAATTACTATTTCTAGTAATTGTGATTAGAACTGACATTTCAGTTCTCAAATAAAATAAGGAATGTGTTTGGTCATAAATTAATAACTAGAACTATTTTGAAGAAAAGATAATCACTCAATTTTTTTTAAAAAAGCCCTATCATTGCTAAGCAATAGTACAGGCAATTCCATCATTATTTTTGTTGAGTAGTGGGAATGATGACAGGAGACAGACTTCAAAACGAACTTCTTTACTAGGCAACTTCTCTGTACAACCAGCAACTTGCAGTCTGACAGCTAGCCCTTTTATAGGGAGCTGTCAGATGTAACAACCAATAGGATTTGAGCATTCTCCCACTCAAATGCTGGACCTGGGTGAAACCATGTATGCAACAGTATATAAAACCCCTCCCTTCCTAGATGGAGCAATCCATGCGGCACACGTAATCACGCAGGTAGGCGGGGCGTTTAGGAACCCTCCCTGACCTGCGCCGCTCAGTCGAGGGTGAGGCAGCGTCCTCCCCTCCTAGATGGAGCAATCCATGCGGCACACGTAATCACGCAGGTAGGCGGGGCATCTAGGAACCCTCCCTGACCTGCGCAGCTCAGTCGGTGAGGCAGCAGCCTGAGCGGACAAGTCTGCTGCTGCTCCGAGGTCTGAGCTTGGAAGCTCCTGGAAGCTTTCGGGCGTGGCCTCTTTGGGTATTGGAACCGGTTCGTTCGTTGCGATCGCCGCTGGACTCCTGGTGCCTCCGGTAAGTCTTCCGGCTCCATCGGGCTTGAGTTAGCTAGGGAAGGAGTATAATTATTTGCATTTTGCGGATTTTGTAATTCGCCTTTAACTCGTTTTCTTAATTGATCGATGTGCCGTTTCCATTGTCGGCCATTGTTTAACCTGATTGCATATGACATTGGGCCCAGGATTTTTTTGTCTTCCCCAGGTAGCCATAGGGAACCCTCGGTGTAATTGCAGGCGAAAACTAGGTCTCCTTCTGAGAAGGACATGGTGGTTTGGCTTGGCTCGTCCTTGGTTTTGGGCATGTAGTTGGGGTGTAGGCGGTCTAAGACCGAACGAAGCCTGCGACCCATGAGTAGTTCGGCCGGACTTCGGCCTGTGGTTGTATTTGGGGTGATATGCTGGGCCAGGAGGAATTTGTCCACCCTGACTTGCCAGTCCCCGGGGCCTAGCCTCCCCAAGGCCTCCTTGGCGGATCGAATGAATCTTTCCGCCTGGCCATTCGATGCTGGATGGAACGGCGCGGACAGGGCATGGTGGATCCATAAGTCCACTAGGAACCCCTCAAAGTGGGTTGCAGTGAACTGGGGCCCATTATCAGATACCAGGATGTCTGGTAGCCCGTGGGTGGCGAATAGTCGCCGGAGGACCTTGATTACGGCCTCGGCGGAGGTTGAGCCCATTAGGAAAATCTTGAGCCATTTTGAGTAAGCATTGACTAAAATCAGGAAGGTTTGGCCATGAAACGGGCCAGCAAAATCGACATGCAACCGAGACCAAGGGGCTTTTGGTTTGTCCCAGTCATGTACCGGGGCCCTTGGGGGAGCCGGCCTTGACTCTTGGCAGGGCCAACATCGTTCTACCCATGCTTGGATCTCTGCGTCCATATTCGGCCACCAGACATAGCTTCTCGCTAGGGCTTTCATCCAGACAATCCCCGGGTGGCCCTCATGCAATGTCCTAAGTATGCCAGCACGCAGGCTGGGCAGAATTACCACACAGTCACCCCAAATAGTCCTGAACGAGGGGTCCTTGGCCGTGTGCCTCACCACTTCAGCCGAGGTGACCAGCCCAGAGTCAGCAAGGTCAATCAAAAGGACCGGAGCATCTGGAGAAATGTCAGTCAGCAAATCGGGCAACGGGCACCTGCTCAAAGTATCCGCACTGCCCATGTCCCTACCAGGCCGGTGCACAAGACAATATGAGTAGGCTGACAGGAAGATGGCCCATCTGGTGAAACGAGGGGATAAGGCCACCGGGGTGGGACGGTCCCCAGCGAGCAACCCCAACAGAGGCTTGTGATCCGTAACCAAATCAAAATCCCTCCCAAACAGATATTTGTGGAATTTTTTAACCCCAGCTATAGCTGCCAGAGCCTCCCTGTCCAGCTGACTATAGTTCCTCTTGGCACTGAACAGGGTCCTGGAATAATACGCGACTGGGGCTTTGGTACCATTAGGGAGTCTGTGGCTCAAGACAGCCCCGACACCAAAAGGAGAGGCGTCACAAACAAGGACCAGGGGAAGCGTTGTATTGTACTGTATTAGAAAACTATCAGCAGTCAATAGTCTCTTGACAGCCTTAAAAGCCGCAGCTTCCCTGGGACCCCAAACCCACGGGGTGTTTTTAGCCAAAAGCCGGTGTAATGGATCAGCAATGGTAGCCTTGTTTTTCAGGAACAGGCTGTAAAAGTTTAGGAGCCCAAGGAAGGCTTGGAGCTCCGCTTGGTTCGTAGGAGCAGGAGCATCGTGGATGGCCCTGAGCTTGCTTTCTGTGGGGTGAATGCCATGCTGATCTATGTGGTAGCCCAAAAATTCAACTTCCGGGACCCCCAGCAAACATTTACTGCGTTTGGCTTTAAGGCCAGTTGTGCGCAGCTTTGACAGAACCATTCTGACATGGGAGCACAGGGGATCAGGGTCACAGGCTGAGATGAGCACATCATCGAAATAAGGCACGACCCCGGGCATGTTCTGCAATAGGCGTTCCATTACACTCTGGAACAACCCCGGAGCCACGCTAACACCAAACTGCAGCCTGTGACACTTAAAAGCCCCCCTGTGAGTCACAATGGTCTGTGCCTCTGTGGTAGCGCCATCTACAGGCAGCTGCTGGTACGTCTGCGTCAAGTCAAGTTGGCAAACAGGCGGCCAGGGCCTAGGGAGTGTAGTAGATGGTGCACAATTGGCACGGGATAGGCGCTCTGCTGCAACGCCTTATTCAGCGCAGATCCTAATTGAGCCGTCTCCTTTAAGAGGAGTAACAATGGGGGTCTCCCATTTGGCATGGTCGACTGGCCCGAGGACCCCCTGCCTGATGAGCTTGTCCAGTTCCCTGTCAATCAAAGGCCGCAATGCCAATGGGACCTGTCTGGGCTTAAGCCGGATTGGGGCTACCTTAGGGTCAAGGCTAAAAGAGATGGGGGTGCCCACATACTTGCCCAGGTCTTTGTTAAAAACGTCCTGGAACTCCTCAAACAGGTCATCGAAGTCAGGGTTGGCAATGGAATTGATACCGGTAACTCCTAGGCTGAGGGCGTCGAACCAGTCCAACCCCAAGAGGCTAGGGAGATCCCCGCTGACCACTGTGAGCTGTACTGGCCCCTCAAATTTGTTGAACAGGACTAGGAACTGGCCTTGGCCGATGACGGGGATTCAATTCCCTTGATAGTCGAACAGCCTGATGCGGTGCTGCTTGAGGCGGCTCTTCCAGATGTCTGGGATTGCAGATGTCAGGGTTGACCAGGAGACGATGGAGACCGTGGAGCCGGTGTCCACTTCCATGACACATGAGGCGCCTTCGATCGACACGGTGACAGTCAGCTTCCGCTTGCTGGGCAGGCTGGCCTGGGCTACGCAGGTCTGGTAGGTGTCAGGCGACCCATGTACTGAAGGTCATTGGCGCGGTTTCTGAGCTTCCCGGCAAAAGGAGTTTGACAGGTTGCTGCGTGCGGCATCAGGCGCATGCGCACGGGCAAAATGGCGTGGCAGACTCGCGCCAAATGTCCTTGGCGCTCGCACCATTTGCATATAGCGTCGCGAAAATGACACAATGCCCTTAGGTGCTGCCCCCCGCAACTGGCGCAGTCAGCTCTTCCATCCCTTGGGTCAGAGCAGCGCCTCCGGTCTGTGCGGCAGACCTCTTCATCGCTGCTAGCCGAGTCCTCGAAGGTGCCTTTGTGCACTGAGGCCGGCGGCCTGACTTTGGCTCTAGAGGCAGCAAATTTATGCAGAGAGTCGGCAGCTTTGGTGGAAGATTCCGCAGCCCTGGCTTCGTCCAGGGCAACGGCCAAGGTTAAGTTAGTCCAGCGAGCAGCCGGCGCTGTAGGCAGATGTCCTGAATGCCGCAAATAAGTTGATCCAGCAGAATGTCATTTAGGCTTTATGGAGGGCAGCGAAATACTGGTTAATTGTCTTGCCCTCCTGCTGCATCCGCTGCCGGAATTCGTATCACCAGACGACCTTGGAAGGAGTGGGAGCAATCAACTGGCCTTCACACATGCGGCAGTGCCAGAAACCGGATGATCAGCTGGCCAGCTGATCGTTGTGCACGCATGCATGCCAGTAACCAGAAGACTACCGTGTTTCCCCGAAAATAAGACAGGGGCTTATATTTTTTTGACCCCCGAAATATGGCCTTGGCCTTATTATCAGGGGGGCTTATTATTTTCAGGGTGCAGGAGGCGGGGCGGGCCCCGAGACGTGCATCTTACTGGAGTCTGGCAGCTCCGTGGCGTCTCTCGGCCAGTCTGTTTAGTTCCAGTTCCAGTTCCAGCTCCAGCCGACACCATAGAGCGGGAAGCGCACTCACAGAGCGGCCGCTGCCTGGCTGGGGTTTGGAAGCCGCAGAGCCGGAGTTTGGGGGAGAGAAAGGAAGAAAGACTTCTGCTGCTTCTGCTTTTGGCTGCGCACAAGGAAAGCAGCAGAAGTCTTTCTTTTTCTCCCCCAAACTCCACCTCTGCGGCTTCCAAACCCCAGCCAGGGCAGCGGCCACTCTGGGAGTGTGCTTCCCACTCTATGTTGATGGTCATTGGAGGCCTCCCCTTCCCCCCTGCTCCTCTCCACTCCAATCTCCCCGCAGTCCCCCCACCTAAGCACTGACTGACCGGAGCGCCCGCCGGCATGTCCGGGAAGCCCCTCCGCCTTGGGAGTCACCAGACGGGATGGCGATTGAGCCGGACTCTTCCTGGGGAGGGGAGCCTCGCAGGACCCTTCCCTGCACTCCCTTCCTCCCCCAGGCCCCGCTTACTCTTCCCAGGTGCCCAGCAGCGAGATACCGGGCAGCCACGCCGAGGGCAGCCCCGACAGACGCAGCTCGGTCGGCCCAGCCACGGCCAGTGCTCCTTGCCCACAGCTGAGCTTGGCCTGCAGGGGGCCGGCCGGGGCCTCCGTAGGCGGCAGCAGCGAGGGCAGCAGCAACACCCGCAGTGCCTCAGCCATCCCCGCTGAGCAGAAGCAGCCGGCGACCAAACCCGAACTGACAGCCAAACTTCTAGGCGGGCGCAGCAGCAGAAGTAGCCGGCGAGCAAACCTTTTGGGTGGTGGGGGGGGGAGAGTGCACGTAAGACACAGCAGCAGGACAAGGAACCTTTTGGCTGCATGCTGCATGCAAGAAATCTTTCTCCCCTTTCGCTCGAAGAGGCTGCGCAGGCGCGATGAGTCTCACGAAGACTCATTTCTGGCGGAGTTTGGAAGAGAGAAAGATTTCTTGCGTCTCGTTTCTCTGCTGCCCCACCCCTCCCCACCTGGCACTCCCTCTCACCGGCCGAGATCGGCAGGCCAGATTCGGGGAGCTGAATGCGCCGCCACCACCCGGGAAGAGAACAACATGAGAAATGGGCTCTCTCACAGCACCTCCTTTCTCTCTTCTTCTCCTGAGTGGCAGCGGTGCATGTGGCTCACCAAATCTGGCATGCTGATCTCTGGACACACAGCTGCCACTCGGGAGAAGAAGAGAGAGAAGAGGCACTGCGAGAGAGCCCATTACTCATGTTATTTTCCCAGGCGGCGGCAGCTCGTTCAGAAGTTTTTCTTTACATTGGAGTTTCCCTGCAAAGACCGGCCGAGAGAGAGTAGTGGCGGAGAGAAGCCAGACGCTGGTAAGATGCGCGTCTCACAGCCCGCCCCTCCCCATCCCCTGCCTCACCTGCCAACCCCCAAATGTGCCCGAACATCTTACCAGCGTCTGGCAGCTTTACCACTTCTCTTTCTCGGCCGGTCTTTGCAGGGAAACTCCTTGAAATGTAAAGAAAAACTTCTCACGAGTGCGCGAAGTTGTTAATTGCTTACACTCGTGAAAAGTTTTTCTTTACATTTCAAGGAGTTTCCCTGCAAATACCAACCAAGAAAGAGAAGCGGCGAGCTGCCAGACTCTGGTAAGATGTTCGGGCACAATTTGGGGGTGGCAGATGGGACAGGGGATGCGTGTACGTAGTTGGGGAAGGGGGCTTATTTGGGGGGGGCTTATTTCAACGCATGCCCTGAAAAGCCCTTTTGGGCTTATTATCAGGACATGTCTTATTATAGGGGAAACACGGTAGCTGGCCGGTGCGCATGCGTGCCCCAGGACATCCACCTACTTGCCAGCCAGGAGTGCTGCCACCAGTTGCTCCCCTGCGCCCATCCTCCTGCCTGCCTTGTCACCGCCACTGCAAGGAAAGGCCCCAAAGCTGCGCTGCCCGGGATCCACGTGGGCTGCTGCAGGGGGAGGCCAGGCATGGCTGGCTGGATGCTGCCCGGAGCGCAACGGTAGCAGGAGGATGAGGAGCTGCCACTGCCTCTTAGCCAGCATGAAGGGCCTGCTTCTGCAGCCTGCCGCCACCCTCTCTGCTCCTGCCACTGTCAGGAAAGTGGCTGACCGAGAACTGCCACCGCCAGGGACGAGGGGGTGGCGGTGGCAAGGACAGGTAGGCCGGGGCTTCCCTGTCTCCCCACCCAAGCGGGCTTCTGGCGCGGCCTCAAGCCTCTGGCAGGGAGGGACAGAAGCCCCAGCCCACTGTTCCTGCTACCCCCACCCCCTCGTGCCTGGCGGTGGCAGTTCTCACACTGCCGTTTCCCTAGCAGCTGCAGGAACAGCGGGCTGGGGTTTCCCTCCCTCCCCGCCGGAGGCTTGGGTCCGCACCAGAAGCCCTCTCATGTGGGGAGACAGGGAAGCCCCAGTATGGCTGGCAGCTCTGCTCCTTTTCCTCTTCTGGGTTCCAACGTGCCCCCTCACCCCTCGCAGCCAGGAGAAGAAGCCTCCAGCGGGGAGGGAGGGAAACCCCAGCCTGCTGTTCCTGCAGCCGCCGGGGAAATGGCAGTGTGAGAACCACCGCCATCAGGCACGAGGGGGTGGGGGTGGCAGGAACACCGGGCTGGGGCTTCTCTCCCTCCCCGCCAGAGGCTTGGGGCCGCAGCAGAAGCCCTCTTGTGTGGGGAGACAGGGAAGCTCCTTTTCCTCTTCTGGGTTCCAATGTGCCCCCTCGCCCCTCGCAGCCAGGAGAAGGAGAAGCCACCGGTGGGGAGGTGAGCTCCCCCCAGGAGGACCGGAGGAGAGCACCGTAAACAGTAAGAGGCGCGCCGGCCGGGAAGCGTTCATGCTCCCTTGTGGCAGAAGAGGGTTGCACCAACCTTTGCCAGCGTGAACAGCCATGCTGGATGCTGCCCGGAACGCGAGGCTGGCAGGAGGAGGAGGAGCGGCAGCGGCAGGCCGTTCGTGCTGGCAAAGTTTGGTGCAGGAGGTTTTCCAGGCCCAAAATGGGCTGGGGGGTTAGCACGGGTGGCGCATGCATGGGGATGCGTGCATGTGCACTGCAGGGCGCATGCACGGGGAGCGTGGGGGGTCATGCACGCATGCACAGGTGGGGCGCCAGCATGCGCGCACGCTATCGCACACGCACCCACACACTTTTGGCATGCAGCCAGAAAAAGGTTCGCCATCACTGGTATAGAGACAGTATGGTCTAGTGGTTAAGATACCAGGCTAGAAAGTGGGAGACCTTGAGTTCAAGTCCTGAAAGTCAGCTAGTGACTATGGGCCAGTCACACACTCTCAGTCCATCCCATCTCACAGGGTTGTTGTTATGGAAAAAATTAGAGGAGAAAGATGTGTTGGATATCTTTGTCATTTTGAGTTGTTTCTAAAAATAATAAGATGGAATACTAACTAATTATATAGCTAAATCTTAGTGACTGCTAAGCAAAAGGCTGCTCTGATGAAGGAGCAGGTGTGGAGCTTTTGAAGGAGAGGATAAATGCTAGAGGACATGAAAAGAAATTTCTACATGAGAAAACACCTGTTGGGTTATCCTTATCAGGCTTGTACATCCCTCCCCCCTCCTTCTATGTTGCTTGTCCTGGTCTCAGCTCATTGTCCAGGCAGAGAAGAAAGTTGTTTCCTCAAGGTCTTCCTCAGAGGAAAGAGAGGACCAGAGTCTACACAAGTAAGGAGCTGCTTATGTACCCACAGCTGAGGCTAGATGGCTTATTTTGATTGCTGCCGATGGAGCAGGAGAACAAGTTCCAAATTGCTACTTCCTGGTTAGGCATTTTATTTTGAACGTTACTTTGAGTTCTTAGTTTGGATTGAGGAGATTCCAACAGCCTATTTTTATTTTCAGACCCATTCACTGAATGCTCAAGGGAGAATAAACTTCAACAAGTTCTCTATATTGTTGGAGTCCAGGGTTTTCTTTTTGTTACTTGCTCCCCACTTCTCTGTCTACTAGGTCTGCCATACTGGTGTTTGAAGTGGGATCAGGAAACAACCTGGTTAGGGACCCACCCAAAAAGTGCAAGTAGCTGACCCATGAATATCAGAGGAGATCCCTCGGGGTGCTAAACTACAGAAATGCATGTTGAATGCACTAGAATTATGTCCTAAAATCCAGGCTTATTCTCAGTTGGTCCAGCAAAAAGACTAGCCACAAATGAGAATGTGAGGTCCCTATAAATATACCACTGAGATTCTGCCAAGCTTCTGCTGAGGTCAGAGTGATCTACAAAGTACCTGGCAAACGCAATGAGGGAAAGCTTTATAGATTCCTTAGCAGACTGAATTTTGAATTCCCCACATATTTTTTTTCCTGGGAATTGAAGGTGTTAGCAAGATTTAAATCAGTAAGATATATAATATCACAAAATTAATCAATGAAATTTCATAACATTATTACAGTGAGAGCCCTATCCTTCTTAGTATTTCACCACTTCTGGCACAGAAAAGGCTATCAAATTTTCATCCAAAATGTTATATTTTTTCCATTTTAGCAGCTTTATTTCAACACACATCCCCAAGCTAAGCTTTATCAAGGAGGTTGCTCACTTACAATTAATTACTAATATTCTAACTTACATTCTATCCTATGCCCTTCTCGTTAATTTTACTTCAAATGCATACATATCAAATATTTTTTTATTCTAATTTTCAGTAAAGTGAAAATTTTGCACAAAATTTTCAGCTTTCATGACATTATGCCATGTTAGTAAATGGCCAGAAAAGGTTCACGTGCTGACTGGTAATTAAATTATATTTATTTTGAAGGTGACTGCAATTTTGAGTTTTCTGATTTCTCATTGCCCCTGGAAATGGAAGTAATTTGATTTTGAGCTTCTCTTCCCAATTCATGTAAAAAATTCTGCAATTGTACTTTAAGATAATCAAACCAAAGTAACCATAACCTGCTTCTGTATTTCAAAACAATTAAACAGATCAGAGAATTTCTTGCATATTGTTTGAAAATATGGTTAATTAAATAATACAGCAAAAAGAAGTTATTAGGAATCTAAAATGATAAATTGATGAAATGGTATGTCATGGTATATTTTTAGTCTTCGCAAAAGACGTTTTTTAAAAAATATGCATAGAATTATTTGGTCATTCTGTTGTAAGTACTTATAAAATGTATATTTCCATTCATTTTATAGTAATGTTACAAGTAAAGAAGCATGACAAACAATTACAAGGAACTGAATTAACTATCTGGCAAAGTAATTCACTTTTTACCTTAGTTGGCTTCTTCTGGACCACTTGCTGTGGCTGCAAAACAATAAAACAAAAATGAACCCAGGTGATATGTATGTGTATATTAAAATATCATTTAGACAATTTACATGAATAAAACTTGCTATATTTTCTAATGTAATATACATAGAAAAATGCTATTTTAGCATAATATGCAAGATGTCTTGATGCATTTACAGTACTGAGGTTTACATTTACAGTAAAATAAATAGAATGTCAGGTAATTTGCATATTCTAAACCATATATCTAATTTAGATATAAATTTCTATATATAAACTGCAGATATGCCATACTTAACAGCAGACTGAAATGGCTTTATTCTTTGTAGAATTTTGAAATATACAGTAGTCTGAAAAGATAATATCACAGGATGATGTGTGAGAAGTTAATTTCGGACTCAAAATCTCAAATTCAGTTCCTTTTGGTTTTGATCAAGTATCAGGAAAAGATTTAAATCTTTATGTGACTTATCATTCTGAGCCTTCATTAAGATCTGTCTAAATCTACTTGGAACCTCAGCGTAGATAGAAGCCCCTGTCAGAAACATCTGGGCTGGAATCAGCAACTTTCAGCTTCATGAGCAGCTATTTTATAAGAGAGTTACCAGATCTATATTTGAAGTATCTTCTAGAGCAGCCCCCCCTTTTTGGGGGGGGCAGCAGGGACTGGTTTCGTGGAAAACAATTTTTTCATGGACCAGGGGAGGGATGGTTTTGAATTTGCTCACTCGCCTGCCGCTCAGCTCTAGCTGTGCAGCCTGTTCCTAACAGGCCATGGACTGGTACTTGTCCATGGCCCGGGATTTGGGGACACTTGTCCTAGAGCAAGAATTCATTATAGTAAAGTTATTAGTACAGAAGCATGAGAAGGAGCTGAATCTAATATATGCCACAATAATTCATTTTTTAATCTTACTTGGTAAAAGGTTTAATTTTGGAATGGGGTAGATCAGTGTTTCTCAACCTTGGCAACTTTAAGAAGTTTGGACGTCAACTCCCAGAATTCTCCAACCAGCATTCTGGCTGGGCAATTCTCGGAGCTGAAGTCCAGACATCTTAAAGTTGCTAAGGTTGACAAATTATGCTAGATATCACATCCTTTTTTATATGAATGGCTAAAAAGTATTTCCTATTTAAGCTCAGGCTCTCACTGAGTAACTTGTGTACCCTGCCCCAGTTGAATACTCTCCGGCTGGCTGGGAATTCTGAGACAGCAGTAATAATATCAAAGACACCAGGTTGGTAAGTGTAATGATATATAATATATAATCCCTCATCAATTCGTTTTTGTTTTGTTGTTTAGCTCTCACTAACTTGTTACTGATTAAGCTTCAGGCTTGAGCATCAAGCAAAATGTTCTGTATATATCAAGTTCATGAAATAGTGAAACAGATCTCTATAGAGATACAGTGGATACTATTCACCATATGTATATATTTATGCTGAGGATATCAAAATAGTGAACTATTTTCCAATACAATCTCTCTGAATATGGCCAAATCTCATAAAAGTGTGTGTTGATTTTTTCTATATGAATGTCTAAGTTTTTAGTGGAAAGTTTAGGATACAATGAATTAAGGTATGGGAATAAGCACAAGGAATAAGCATTCACTGCCATAATAAAAGGAAATATTTGATAACTATTGAGCACTCATTTGTTCATGGCAAATTTGCTTTAGCAGTTAATATGCAACCAAAGTCTATATAATCCCTCATTTCCAATTTTTACAATGGAATTTTGATCATACTGTTATCAAAGACTAAAATGTATATTATTATGTATCAGCAGCAGCAGCTAAACAATTTCTCCTTGTCTGACAGATACCATTTTTCTTTGTAAAATCAGACATATGTAATCTAAATTTAGAAATGTATTTACCCCTCCCCGGCACATACACAAAACCTGGAAGCTTGCTGAAAATATAAAAATGAAACTGTAAAAAAAAGCGAACTTTCCTCAAAGTGAGCAGAAGAAGGAATAAAAATGCAAACGGAGGGGGGGAGGGGAAAAGAAGGCAGAACTAATTTATAGAAGAATAACCAAACCATCGCCAATCACAATTCTATGCTTTCTAAATCACGAACAGTAATCTAGTTGGCAAAGATTTTATCAGAGCTGTTAGGAAAAGCCCTGCATGAGTAAGATTCCTCTAAACTTTGGTCTGCATCCAATCAAAGTACAATGTTTCCTTTTGCTTTTTTTCCATGAATGGCTGCAGTATTGTGCCTCAGTTCAGTCAGTCTCCTCTTCTGCAGTCATTCATAAAAATAAAAACAAATCAAAACAAACGCCTACAAAAACTTTCTGAGCCCAGTCTGGAGCCAGTGGGTGCCAGAGGCTGAGAAAACATACTGGCAGCTCCAAGCCTAAACAGCATTTAAGTATTCAAGGATCTGCTTGGTGGTCTGCAAAGTATGAAGTGTTGTGTGGAAGGGCAGCTGGTAGAATTATGTGACACATACTAGGCAGTAAGCCAGAGCTGGCCCTATTTCAAACATTGTCTTTCCTCTCATTGAAGTGTCAGGACCTAATTCATGGAAAATTTGGTGAGTTGGCAGCTGTTTCAGAGGATTTCATTGAGTTGCAGTGTGCAGGAGTCACATGAATGCCAGGAACACTGCCAAGAAAAAGGGGATTTCTGAGCAGTAGAAATCAGTTAGCCTACAAGAATGTACATGGGTTTGATGTGGTTTTGGAGTAAACATGTCGTGTACAGGTGTAATCAGCAGGAGAGAGGCAAGAGGCAAAGGGGCTTGTATGATCAAGATTATTAGAAAAGAGCTACAGTACTCATATGACAGCATCTCTTAGGTGTCTCAAAGTGATCAAAGTCATGGTTTGCAAAATACTTATGGGCAGAACTAGTAAAAATTCTGGATCTGCATATGGCTCATTACTGAGATATAACTGGATTCTAAAAATAAGCAGATTGTTGGGGTTTAGAAATAAAACATATATTTTACCAAACATGTTGTTTATAGTGTACTTGCAAAACTATTATGAATAGACAGTACTTTGAATTAGCAAGTACTCTAATTTTGAGAAGGACAGCCCAAAATGCTTTCGTCCTAGCTATTCTGCATTTTCAGGTATGAATAATAAATCATTAATGCTCAGCAATTTAAAAGGGAAAGTGAGACCAGTTCCTTGTGACTTAGTTCCAAAACTGGACATTCCAAAACTTAGTTCCAAAACTAGGCAAAAGTTGGCAGATGGATGAAATATAGATAGAAATGAGAAAAAAGACAAATTATGACAAAGGACCTTTAGAGAACTGAGAATGGGCCTTTTCCAGATATTGCATTGCTCATAAACATCCACTTACAATAATACTTGAACAAATAATATAAAGATATTTTATAACGCATTTCACATATAACAGTCGTTTCTTATTATTACATTTTGGAAACAGGAACTATATTTCCTGAATGCCAAGTCCATAAGATGAATGAGGAGAACATTCTCAACATGCTTTAAAACAGTTTATTCACATATGCATGCTAAGGAATAGCAAATCAAAAGCACTAGTGGATATGGTAATGTATCTCAAATTAGAGGAGGTTACTCAAATCTCCTCAATAATCTGTTTTGGATTTGGATTTTAGAGTAGTATTTTTCCTAAATACTAAACAGCTACAAATTGTAAAACAGCAGTCTTTAATCTTCATCTTCCCTTTTTAAATTTGTAAGCATGAGCGTAATAGTATACATGCAATAGCATCCATATAATAGGGAACTTCAAAGATGAGGGTCAAAAAGCAATCCACCACTTAAAATTCTCTTGCCCTAAAGACTGAATTGCTGATCTTTCTGCTGATTATTGTCATTTATCTGACGAAGTAAATCACTTGCATTTTACACTAGATTCTAATAGGAGCTACACCAAAATGGAACTGGATGTCAGAATTCCCAATTGCCAAATCATTCAGGAATGGTAGCGTTTTGTTCTGCATAGCTGTAATTAAAACCAACTGGCGTTATTCAGAATTCCAAAAAAGTTTAAACGTGTAGTCAGATTCTTTTTTAACCTGAGCTTGCAGTGGCTGGATATAATACCATACTTAGCGGAAGATGTATAAAAGAAAGGGGTAGCTAAGAAATGTGCTCCAGCCATTTAGTAATTCACAATTAGTTTTATTTCTATAGATTTCATTTTGTTAAAAAAGCACTGGTTTCTGGAACAAGTGGTTGCAATTTCTGCTTAAATTCTATTTTTTCAGTTTAATACCCAACCTAGTATTCATAAAGCATCACAAGCAAGCATAATATATTGTGAATTAAATTTTTCTATATTTTCATTCTACTTTGCATTGTTTTCTAGGTTTTAATTAATGCAAATGATATAAAAGGATTGTACAACTTATCTTAGTGAGTTTATGAAATGACTTCTTCCTATCTTTGTAGGAAAATTCATCATAAGATGGGAAGCCATGGTGGTGCAGTAGTTAGAATGCAGTATTGCAGGCTGACTCTGCCCACAGCCTGGAGTTTGATCCTGATGGGGCTCAAGGTTGATTCAGCCTTCCATCCTTCCAAGGTCGATAAAATGAGGACTCAGATTGTTGGGGACAATATGCTGACTGTGTAAACCACTTAGAGAGGGCTGTAAAACACTATGAAGTGGTATATAAGTCTAAGTGCTATTGCTATAATGTCTGGCATTGTACGGTGGGAATATGCCATTGTTTGGTCAATTACAATATAAATATTATAATATATATGCAACTTTTGGGGGGAATAATATTATGGAAAACAATACACCTCAAAATTATTTGTAAGGATACTCTTTACAAATTCAAGTGTGCTCTCATAAAAAGCTCAAGCAATTAGAAGAAACTAACCAATTGGTATTGGAAAATACTGTCTATAAATTTTTATTTATTTCTCATTTCAATTTATATAATTGCCTCCCACATACATGACCTTGGGCAGCTTACACAAAGTTAAAATCTAAAATAAAAAAGAATACAAAAATATTACGAAACAATGCAAAAATTCACAGCTGAGGTAATTACATCTTTAAACAACACTAAATATATAACCACTATACCAGTGCTACCACATTCCCTGGGGCCCATGCTTGTTGACAGAATCGTGTTTTCAGGTTCTTCGTTTTGGCCAATCTATGACACACTTGCATATTGTTGGAATCATATCTTTGTTCCAGGGTTGACCAAAGATTATTCTTACTGCTGTAAGCATAAATCTTATTATTAAATTATTATATTTCTTGTTGATTTTTTTCCTGACATTATAACTAGTGAGAAAAGTTGTGGCTTCATTTCAAATTTAAATTCTATTATTTTCTGCATCATACAACATATATCTTCTCAATTCTATTTTTTTATCTATTCATCACATGTGATAAGATATTCCTTCTGTTTTATGGCATTTCCAACATTTAGTACTATAAAATTTGTCTATCTCAAATATTATTGATGGAGTTGTATATCATCTATAAAACATTTTGTAGTAATTTTCTTTTATGATGTGTAACTTTGGATCATTTTCTTCAATAAATAAATGAACATGTATAATATTTTTGACCATGTGTGTAGTTGATAATTCCCTTTATCTAGCTTTATGTTTCATAAATAACAAATAACATTTTATGTCATATTTATGCAGAAATATTAAAAATTCAAAAGGCTTCACCAACTTTTAAACACTTCTATAATTCCAATATGATAAAATAACAATTTTGATTGTAGAAAAACAAATCTTCCAATACAGAATTATTCTTTTCAACTGCATTCACAATGTAGTTGAACTGTCCAGCTTTCTCCCAGTAGAAATGATGTGCAAGTACAATAGTTTAGAATATATGTCTGCATGTATTTTACTGATGCACTCATCACAGAACTTTCTTTTGGCAAACTAACCACCATTAAAAAATGCCAAACATATTTAATGGATTCGTTTGATGTTTCAAATATGTGAAAAACAGATACTTCTTGAGGATTCTTTATGTTATTATTTTGTCCAGAGAGTAATGAAAATAAATAATTGAATGCTAAACACTCAATGATTTGAATGCAGCAAATATTTTGGAATTGAGGAAGAATTATTTTGCAGAAAAATATGAACTTAACTTTGTTTCAGTTTTATTTTTTGGAAAAGTGGATACCCGTTAATGATTTATGACTGTCTCCTTGATGTTGGTTATAGATGAGAGCTGTAGTTCGTCTAGAGGGCACCAGTTTATGGAAAACTGGTTGATGGCATCGTATCTTTCACGGCCAAACAATTCCTAGTTATATCTGAAAATTCTCATGGGACTATGATAAATCTTTATTTTTTATTGGTTTGCTTGGCTGTTAATATGTTGAGTTTATTTTAAATAGCTTCATTAGGTTTCAGAAGAACTTTATAGCTCCAAACATCAGTATCAAATGGTTTTATAACTTTTCATAATGTTTTCCACATTTCCTTAAGTGATGAATTAAATTGTCATTAGATGATACATGTAATTATTGCTTAATTTAATTAAATAGAAGGAGAGATCTAGCTTAGATCCTTGATTTCTGCGGTACCTGGGGGCTGTACTTTGTTCCCATTCCTGTTTAACATCTTTATGAAGCTGTTGGGAGTAAAGGCACCTGCTGACACAGGATGAGATATTAGTACACTGACACCCAACTGTACCCCTAGGACCCTGATCACCCAGGTGATATTATCAAGTCGTCATCCCCCCCCAGTTTCTGTAGGCTATCGGCTTGGATGGGCTTAAGCTCACTCCTCCACACTGAATGGCTGTAGATTCTTAGACCTCCATGAAGACTTTCCCTCTTTAACTTTGAAGAGGCTGGCACTCATCCAGAACTTATGGGTCCTGATCAAACAGCAATCATGGATAGGAGGCCTTTGCCAAGTCCAGCTTATGTGACAATTGTGCCTATTTCTGGATTGGAATGCTCTATTCATGGCTGTTCATGCTTTAGTCATGTCCCTGTAACTACTGTAATGTGTTGTACACAGTGCTGCCCATGAAGATCACTAAGAAGCTGCAACTTGTCCTTAGTCTCCCCCCCCTTTTTTTTAGTAAGGTCAAAGAATTTGAAAGAATACAATGAATTTTGTAAATAAAATAAAATGACAGTTCACAAAGATTACTAGGTGCAAAAAGAAATACACATTATTTCCATAGCAAGGAAGATAAAGCAGGAATGGTTAAATTGATTGTTTTATTCAAAGAGGAAAATATGCTTTCATTTGGATATCACTTCTGGAATTTGTGCTTGTGAAGAAAAAAAATGAAACTTTGACTTTGGTTTTGTTGATTAGAAAGATTTGATTTTATAGGAATGGCTAGTTATATATTAATGTGTAAAAGCAAAAAGTTGAGGTTGGAGTGTTTGTATCTTGTACTGTGCTAAGAAGAGTTGGAAGTCAATGCCCCTTTTCTTTCTTTTTTCTCTTTCCCCTTGTATCTCACATCCCCTTTTTCCTGCTCCCTTTCCTTCCCTTAATTTCCTATCATTTTCTTCTCTTCTTTGTATAATTAAAAAATAAAAAAATATTTTGGAGATAAAAGAAAAAAGAAGCTGCAGCTTGTGGAGGGCAAGGCTAGTCAAGGTGTTATCTACAAAGCCTTACAAGGACTAATAATTGAAGACCACTTGTTTTCAATTATTTCTTTTACCACGATCTAACACAGTGGGCATGTCTAGGTCCTCTCCATTGATTTCAGCAGGAATTCCTTGGTACCAAACCATATAAGGCTTTTATAAATGAATCCATCACTTTAACGTGACCTGGAAATCTATGGTTAACCAATGCAAGACCTCATGATAGGAATAATTTGATCATAGCAACAAGTGCAATTCAACAATTTGAATTTGAATGACTTTCATCAGTATATTGATGGAATTGCACCCTGAGCCACCAGATGAATTCTTCCATCAGTTTCATACAAAAATTAAGAACCCAGTGGTGCACTACATGAGAGTCTGCCTAGTGATCCTTTATGGCCGCCAACAGAAAATACCCATTGAGATAGGAGAGGAACCATTGTAGAATAGTGCAAATGGAGTTGCACACGTGCACGCATGCAACTCATGCAGAACCATCCCCTCCTCCCCCACCGGTCTGCAAAGCTGAAAGATTGAGGACCCCTGCTCTAGCATATTTTAAAATTGGATTCGTATTATGTGCCTCCCCAAGGAAGGCTTGAGATTTGTCAATATTTGTCACCCAATGGTGGATCTATGAAGGCCTCATAAAAGGCGCACATCACAACTTCCTTCAAGACTCCTTATAATGTTTGCAAAGATGTGTTGACCACCTTTCTAATCCAAATGAAAATATTTCCTAGCTCTACTCAAGAGCCAGGCAAGGCAGGAATCACCCTAAGTGGCACTTTATCCCACCTTCTCAAAATTTACAGGCCAAAAGAGTCCATTATAAGAGAAATAAATAATGATTCAGTCACCTCATTAGATTCAGCCAGGAGGATCAAAGCTTTGATGAATCTGAGCAATTTTGTTGGCAAAAGGCTGAGCAAAATGGCCTGAACAGCCAAATAGGAGATTTTCCTGCCCATTCCTCCCAAGGATATAGTTCAAATATAATTAAAATATAACTGTTGATGTAGCATCAGGCACTCTCATGTTTAATAAACAAAATCAATTAACATTGATAGTGTGTAGGATTATTCTCTGAAACAACTGAGGGGAGGCATTTGACTATGGCTGTCTCTAGTTAAACACATATCTTAACAATAACAAAGATAATACAATACTTAATTTTCCACATTCCAAGTATTCTAGGCTAAGAAAAATATTAAGTAAAGGTAAAAAGTTCCCCTGTCAGTCCTCTCTGACTCTAGGGGAGCGATGCTCATCTTCGAACAGCCAGCGTGGTCCGAAGATGCTTCTGTGGTCATGTGGGCAGCATGACTATATGTTGAAGGTGCATGGCATGCTGTTACCTTCCCACCAAAATAGTACCTATTTATCTATTTGCATTTACATGCTTTCAAACTGCTAGGTTGGCAGGAACTGGGGCAAGTAACAGGAGCTCACCCAGTACACAGTACTTAGGTCTTGAACTGCCAACCTTCCAGTTGATAAGCCCTGAGTCTTAACTCAGCCTCCACACTTTATGTTGGCATAGGTCTAGGATCCTGGTCAGCCTTAGCAAGATATTTTAAATGGTAGGAACAATCTATTATTATCTGGGGAATGAGTGGGTGAGAGAAAAACTTATCATATAATGTGGAGTGTTCTTGCTCCAATTAAAGGCTTATCCTTAACCATTCCTTTAAAAAAAATACTTAAAATTCTCTAGATCACTTTAGCATATAAATGAAGTCAAATGAACTACAGGCATGTTCACTGTCATGTAAGAAACTTCCTAGGTTGCCTTTAAAACTTTTTTTCTTTCTGGAGAGACTGACTTCTCTGGTAGAAATAATATACTACCACACAAAAAATCTTAAGATGCTGCATCATGATTAAAATGTTAGATTAAAATGTAGATTAACCCAGATAAAAGACCCTTCAGCCATGGAAATTCAATAAGTAACTCAGGGCAAATCACTTTCTGCCAAGTCAACCACACAAAGTCGAAGGGAAAGAGTGAGAGGATATCCCCATCTAAGCCATCCTGACCTGATAAAAGAAAAGTGAGACATAAAAATCATCATCATCATCATCATCATCATCATCATCGATTTTAGATTACCAAGACTGTACAGTACTGTGTCTGTTCCCAAAAAAATATGTTACCACAGAGTTCACATTCCCTGCAACAGAAGTATGATTCTTTTGCACCTTTTAGAATTTCAGTTAGGTACTCTCAGGATGTTGCCTAGCTGACCATCTTAATGCCCTCTAGGACAATAGAATAGTATCCATATGGTAATAATTTTTGCTTTCTGGCAATATAAACCACATTTGAATTCAGAGACCTAAGCTGAAAAGGGTGGTGTCTTATTACCACCCTCTTTCCTTATTTGCTTAAACTTTTGCATTCTTTGCTTCAGGCTTCCTTTGTAAAAAAAAAAAAAAAAAAAAGATGTGTCCCGTCCTGTCTCCCCCCCCCCTGAAAGACATTTCTGTTTACAGACAGCTACTTGTGGTAAAATCAGAACTGAATTAAATTCATGCAATTATCACATTTACCAGAAAGAAGAATTTAAATTTAAGACAACCTTCCCAGCCTCACAAAACAGGGAAAAGAATAAATTTGATTGACAAATAAATATACATATAAACAAAGACAAAAACCCTCTTCAATACATCTTTCCTACTTATTCAGTTTAGGATTGCCAATACCAACTGCAACAATCCTGAAGATCTTTCTCTTCCCAGTAAATCTCAGTCTGCAACAAAGCTGGGCATGCACACGTTTACATGCCTGCATGAAAACCTGCAAGAGTCTGCATTAAAAAAAAGTATAGGGCTAGGACATCCTGCCAAACAATAATAATTGAATTAATATATATTGATTAAGAATGAAATAAAGACACAGAATATTGTAAATATTGTAAATATTGTATTGTACAAATAGGAAATCAATGTAAATAAGTAGATGTAGAATTGTTTAAGGATTTATTGTAACTTTTGGAAAAAAATTGAAAATTAATAAAGAAATTTATTAAAAAAAAGAATGAATTGCTGTAAAATAATATGTCCCATACTATAAAATTAATTCCACATCGATAGGCCAAACAACATAAACCTTTCTCACACAATCAGATTTCCTTCCCTCTTTCACAAAGAAACGTCAAAAATGGGATTGAGTTTCTTCAAGGGGAAGAGGACGATGCATAGGGAAGGGAAGAGAAAATTGAAATTAACTGGATGAGATAAGGTAAAAGACAGAGATAAGTAAGGAAAATGTTCTTTATGGTGTTTCAGAGACAATTACAACAAACTAAGAGAGAGCGCATGGGCTAATTCTTCTTTTATTTTCAACAGCTTCCTTCAATCTTATCACAAGATAATCTTCTCAGTTCATAAAATAATTTGTGAGAGAAACATTTAATTGCTCTCACAGCAGTGGATAAAAAAAGTGTTTTATATGTGTATGTGAGCACACATACAGAGAGAATATAAAATGGCTTCCATTCTTCTTCTGCCATATTTAATTGCTTAGGGTTTAAGGCCTGTGTAATAGTAATAATAGAATTTTATTTTATTTAAATAAAGATATTTTATCTTTTTTTTTTAAATTCACCAGTTTCAATTATCAGCTGCTCCTACTACAAATACTCTACAAAATGGCATGGGTTTTTTAGTGAAATTCTTTCTTAGCATATTTCCCAGGGGAGGAAAGGCCAGAAGCATTGTATTCAAACGAACATCTGTGGTGTACAACAGAGCAACATGTGGACACATCTTATCCAAAGTAAAAAATGTTTAAATCAGCCTATACAGTATATAATACTTTCAGTTATTTAAATATAAGAAGCAAGACATTTGAAATATCTTTTCTTCTTTTAGCAGATTAGAACATGAAAGACACAAAAATCAAAACTCATATTTATCACATGTTGTTAAGACACTATCTTTTTGAAATGTATATGTTTGTTTAAATATATGCCTACATTGAACAAAAGATATGACTCTTCTTTTTGAATCTGATGAGACTAGACATTTTTTGTCTCATCTACTATTACAAACTGCTGCTTGTCTGCCTTACCAATTTGGGGTTAATCATGGAGAGGTTAGCTGTGTCTCAAACTGCAATTTGGTCCACAGATGGCTGTTGTTGTCCCAGCTATGACCTCATGAGGAACTTTTTAGTTGCAATGAAATATGGTTGGCTTACTGGCATGCGTTAGAGATGACGCAGTCTTTGAACAAGATCCAGAAACTCTTCATGGTTCAAAATAAATGTAAGTTTTAAATGGGTTTTAGTAGCTATTATCACAATATACACAGGCTTTCAATTAATTTTTGAGTCCAGTTTGTAGCGCTGATATTAAATTATAAGGCCCTAATAGCATGAAGCCAAGATATCTGAATATCACAGCTTTTTCTTAAATACGTGCCTGAATTTAGGATCTTCATCAGCTCCCACCCCCCAATCCATCTACAATCCCTTTTCAAAGTCCTGTATTTTAAAAAGGTGGGTAGCATTTACAAGGAAGGCCTTCTAAATTATGACAATCAAGTTAGGTGATAGCCTACCCTTTGGAAAAAAATCAACAAGAAATATAATAATTTAATAATAAGATTTCTACATTTCTAACTTTAAAATATTTTACTTCACTTCTCCATATCATTCTTACTCTTTAATACAAACTACTTTTATCTTTTTAACAATTAATTTTATCACTTTATGACCTATCACTTTATCAATTCAAAACTAATTCTTGTCTTTTATGTCTCATACAAATCACATTTTAAAATTACCAATTTTCAATTTCCATATTTTCTATTATTATTTTATAGTTTCATTACTACATACTAGTTCATACATGCGTTTAATACAGGTTATTTATTCCACATTATGGCTCTTCTATATTCATATCTTATATTCAAAAGTATTATCATTTTTTATTCTTCTCCCCACAAAAAACAATTTATTCAAAATTATTTAGTTCTATTTTACTAAGTTAACATACACATCCTTATTCTTTTTTATCCCTTATCTTTTACCCTGTTCCATATTTTTAGTCCTCTTTTCTTTCTCTTTTTAGGCTGCTTCCCCCAAGTTTCTTTCAACTCTTTTATTTCTATTCTTAACTCCATTTTTTTTGCCATACTCTCTCTCTCTCTCTCTCCTCTCCTCAACTGAACTTTGATCACATGACTGGGGAAGCACTACAAGACTCATAACTTTGTGGATTGGTTTTAAGTCCCAATATTTAGTGCCTTGAACTCTGAACAGTGGCTGAACAAATGGTGGTAAGTCAAGAATTACCTATGCAGCAGTTTATCCTTTCTCCCAAGCACACAAATAAACTATCTGGGGTAAAATGTTGTTTGACCGTTGTAAAGCAATTTAGAATAGATGAGTAAAAAGTTTGTTAGATATAAACAAGATAAATGTTTGCATTCAACAGGAAGAATTTTTTCACTCCACTTCCAGCTATTGTTTCCCTTTGATAGCATATTGGTGTACTTTGTGGCTCATATAGAAGAAATACAAAAGAGAGTTCAGCTTGTTTCCATTTATAGTTGAGTAACAAGAGAGTCTGATCATGTTCTTTTTTTCTAGTGTTCATAATATTTTTATCACTATGTTTATTGTGGCTGGATCTGATTTGTTATTCAAGGGAAGGACATTAGTAATTTTTTTTATACACTGCTTTAATTTTTCTTAGTTGGGGCAACACTTTTTGCAGTGATGTGTTTTAAGATTCTGTGGGAATGAACAGATTTTGTCTATGTGCACAATCTGTTGCATTAACATTAGCTACTAAACTCAAATAAACTGGTAGGTATTGTGAATTAACAGGTGCTGCAAGGACCATCCATCCACAAAGGATCTACTAATGATAAGCTAATTTATTCTTTATTCTTGAATAATGAAGGTATACTTTACACCTTTACAGCCTATTACTTCTTTCAAAATCCATTTTAATGTCTTTACTAAATCTTTGTGTTTAAAATAAAATACAGTTAATCAAAAATTGTCAGTCTTAATCTTGACCATATAAGAAACAAGAAAGGTTCAAATAACATATACAGGAAATAAAATTATAGTAAATAAGTAACTGAAAAAAGCATATTCCTGTTAAAATAAAAATAAGAAATATTGTAATTTGTAAATAGATTAGGAAATACTTTGAAAAAGCTGTAAAAGTGGTTAGTAATTTTGTGTTGGTTTTTGTTTTATGTATTTTTTGTATGTCTGTTTTATATGTTGTTTTTAATGAAAAACCTAATAAAGATTATTTTAAAAAGAAAAAAGAAAAAAGCATATTCCTAATTATGGAGAAGTGAGAATTTATTAGAATCTTATACTTTTATTATTTCAACTTTTGAAATAAAATTCTACATTTTATGAAGCCATATCAATTTTTGTTACATAAAATGAAACATTTAGTTATTTCAAATGAAAATATCTTCCTTTAGATTATTTTCAGTATATATTCCCATTAATCAATAGCACATGCACAATTGTTGTTATTTCTTCCTGTACATTCATGGTTATTTCCTCCATTACAGAGTTATGAAGCCTTAGGAAAAAAAATTCAGGGAAAAGTGCATATTTCTATGTTTATTTCTGTATGTTTCTGGATTTTTGAATGTTCCTCTCCCCCCCCAAAATAGGAAAATTCTTATGAATATTCCCTAACAATTTCATTTAAAATCAACATAAAAGATTTAAGATGTGCAAAAAAGTTTATGAAAATACACATATGAAATGAAGATATAAATTAGCATGCAGTATAATAGTATAATAGGGATGCGGTGGGTCAGTGGCTAAGACACTGAGCTTGTTGATCAGAAGGTCGGCAGTTCAGCGGTTTGAATCCCTAGCGCCGTGTAACGAAGTGAGCTCCCGTTACTTGTCCCAGCTTCTGCCAACCTAGCAGTTCGAAAGCACGTAAAAAATGCAAGTAGAAAAATAGGGACCACTTTGGTGGGAAGGTAACAGCGCTCTGTGCATCTTCGGCGTTTAGTCATGCCGGCCACATGACCACGGAGACGTCTTCGGACAGTGCTGGCTCTTCGGCTTAGAAACGGAGATGAGCAACGCCCCTAGAGCCGGAAACGACTAGCATGCATGTGCGAGGGAACCTTTACCTTTTATAATAGTATCATCAATGCTTCTGTTTTTATAACTGAATAAAACTGGCAAAATGATTAAAAATATAGAACAGAATATCTGTAACTCAGGGGTGTGGGGTCCTTGATGCTCTCTGAGCTTGGTTGTTTTCTTACAGATGTTTTATTACCAAAATAAGTAACATCTTCAGTGCTAGGAGGGAGGGGAGTTTGCTCTCATTTTAAATACTAGTGGCTTGCCCTGTCAGGAGTGGTGGGAGTGGTCTTGGTGGTTCGTTTATTAGTCTGTTGTTTACTGTTAACTGGTTATCCAACTCAAGACAAATTCAGAGAAAATAAATTATGGGAAATAAATCCTAGTTTTTGCAATACACAACTAAGACAAGACATTTTATGATATAAAAAACTGGATACTAGAGGGGATTAAAATTCTAGGCAGAGGGAGAAAAATACAAGCCTACTTTTTGCGTTAATTAACTGGGACCAAGAGAATAATGAAAAACATTTTGACATTGAAAATACTAAAAGAGACTTTTAGAAATATTGTCTGTCAAGCAATATTTTACTTTGAATAGATTTAAATCTCCCGAGTCAAATGCATTACATTCTGGGATATTGAAGGAATTTGTCCCTAACTTCAAAAAGGAGGAAAGAGGAAATCTAGGAAACTACACACCAAGCACAAAGAGACCTTGACATAACTGTATGTTAACAAATTATTTTCCTAAACTACTACTGACAGATATTTTATACCTCCTTGGAGAAAACTCCTTCTACCTTTAGATATTAATCTCTTCCTCTGCTAACTGCCACTTATCTACCAACTAAAAATAACATTCTTGCACTGTCCACCAATTATGAAACTTCTTTTTTATCCAAAAAGCGTGAAGATGCTTTTGTTTGTGCTTCTTAATTCAATAAAATAATAGGTATTTTCAGACCTTAGCTACTAAATTCTCTACCCCTCACTTTGTTTTCTTTTTCTACTTAAAGCGTTATTAGTTGAAAGAGCTAAAAACCAATTCTAAGCCATCTACAGCAACCTATTATTTTATTAATCAATATTTTATTGTCTCTTTGCAGTTAAAGCCTAACATCTCATGTTAATGTCAAAATAATATATACTTTTTTCCTGACCCAGGACTGAGGGCAGAAATAATGCACAATGGTTTCTTAGCATTTGTCATATTTAAAAAAGGTTCCTTGGATTAGTTTTATTTTATTTATGATATTTTTTCAGCTAAAAATGCCCCTTTTCTTTAAACTGTGACTATTTTTATTATATGAAAGTGATAAGTTTTCAAGTCTCTGAACTTGTATACATTTAACTTTCTAGGGCAGGGGTGTCAAACTTAAGGCCCGTGGGCTGAATCCGGCCCATGGGATACTTAGATCTGGCCTGCGGGGCCGCCCTGGAAACAGCGAAGGACTGGCTCGCGCTGCTTCTGCCAGCGAAAACGGGCTCCCGAGCTCCATTTTCGGTTGCCACAGCTTCCTGCAACCCTCTGCCAGTGAAAACGGAGCTTGGGAGTGCTCTGCCAGTGAAAACAGGTTCCTGAGCTCCATTTTCACTGGCAGAGGATTGCAAGAGGCCGTGGCAGCCGAAAATGGAGCTCGGGAGCCCGTTTTCGCTGGCAGAGTGCTTGGGCCACCACAGGCGCCCCCGACATGAGTGACGTCGAGCTGGCCATGCCCCCTCAGCCATGCCCCCCCCGATGCGGGCCTCAATGAAATCGAATTTGACACCCCTGACCTAGCCAAACCTAGGTGATCCTTTAAAAAGCTAAGCAGGGCCTATTTTGATTGGAAATTGGATGGGTGACTGTTAGGAAAAGTCGTGGTGGTAGACCAGACTTGGGAGGTTCCTGAGCTCCATTTTCACTGGCAGAGGATTGCAAGAGGCCGTGGCAGCCGAAAATGGAGCTCGGGAGCCCGTTTTCGCTGGCAAAGTGCTTGGGCTACTACAGACACCCTGACAGGAGTGATGTCAAACTGGCCATGTCCACCAGGCCCCTCCACCCCAGCCCCCTGAGGTCAAACACAACCCTGATGCAGCCCTCAATGAAATCGAGTTTGACACCCCTGTTCTAGAGTGTTGGAACACATCAGACTTACTACTAAAAGAATTTGAACAGCATGATGGAGCAAATGTTTTGCATGTATTCTATCAGTATTGTGTGTAAAGCAAATAAGAATTATTTGTTGAGATGGGAAGCTACAGCAAACAAACAATAAGCCTAGCATCTCAAAAGTGAACATGTAGCCTTAGTGGTGATTCTTCAGTTTTCTTCCTCTCCTAATCCATTGTTTTTTGTTTTCTTTTAGTTTTTTCTCCACCATCTTAATTTTTGTGGTATTCTCCATCTGGGACTTGTTTAAATTTAATTGATTAGATCCAATTTGAGGAGGGATTCTATGAGGGATCAACTGAATGCATAATGTTGTTGCTTGCTCAGCTATGGGATGGAAGCAGGCTAGAGATAGCTTAATAGCTTAATTCCAGAGCTCTTCTTGAGTCTTTCTTTAAAAAAAGAAAGATCTATTCCTGGTTATCCAGTATTTCCTTACTTCTGCAGAATGTAAAAAGGGAGAAATTAGCTATTTAATTGATATTATTTCAATATAGCCAAAAAACATTTTAATGGAAAATTAGCTGAAGCTGATACAGGTAGTCCTTGATTTACAATTGAGCCAAAATTTCCATTCCTAAGGAATGGAAGTTGTTAAGTGAGTTTTGTTCCATTTTACAAGCTTTCTTGCCACCGTTGTTAAATGCATCATGCAGTTGTTAAGTTAGTAAGAGGGTTGCTAAGTGAATCTGGCTTCCCCACTGACTCGGCTTGTCAGAAGTTGCAAAAGATGATCACATGATCTGGGACACTGCAATAGTCATAAATATGAGTCAATTGCCAAGCATCTGAATTTTATCAAGTGACTATGGGGATGCTACAATGGTTATAAGTGCGAAAAACAATCATGAGTCACTTTTTTCACTGCTGTTGTAACTTTGAAAGGCAGATCACAGCTTTAGAATAAATATTGCCAATTCTGAAGCTACCACCAGAGACTGATCCTAGGTTTATTACTCTAAGGGTTTGAGAACTTATTACTCAAACTGTGCATATGTCTCTACGTAATTCATAGATCTTCAAGTTTGAATGTTTTTCCATGTGGTTTTCTTGGTAAAATACAGGAGTGGTTTACCATTTCCTTTCCCCACATAGTATGAAATGATGCCTTTGCTATTGTAATTAAAAAGATCATGCCTCCATTGGCTGGCATTTAATATGTGCGTGAAGAAGAGCTGATGGTTTTTAGGAATACTAATGGTATACATGCCATGATTAAAGAGTTTGGAATGTCTAGTTGCTGATGTTGCCATGCAGTAAAAAAGACACAAAGCTGAAAATGCAGAATCACAGTGGGAACATGGAGTGTATAAGAAAAATGAACATGAGAAAGTTCAACATTGTAAAAGATGAACAGAATCAACTTCACATTGACAACAGGCATGAGTAAATTTCATTTTCATTTAGAAGATCGTACTGTTTCAGAACATGAAAACTAAAAAAGAAATGGCATTGCTTATATAGTCAGAAATAATATTGTAAAGACAGCCCTGGGACACAATACAATCAGTGACAAAAATATAAATTAGATTTCATAGGAAAAGACTAATGAAGAAGAGGAGGTTGATAAATTTGAAATTGACAGAACATGCAAACAAAATGTTCTGATTGTGGTTAAAAGCTAGAATTCCAAAGTTGAAAATTGTAATGAGGAAAATGCAATTAAATATGACCAAGAAACAAAAATGAAGGAAAATATCTTATCAATTTTTGCCAGTGATTACTAGCACATTCTTCAAACAACCAAAACAGTGCTTCAAACATAGCAATCAAACTGACTATATTAGTGGTACAGAGAGGTAGAAGAGCTCAGTTATAACAACAAAGATGTGGTCAGATCAATAACTGCTCGTATGCAAATTTCAAGTCAAGCTAAAGCAGAAGAATAAAGCCAGCCAGGTTTCACTATATGATCTTGAGCACATGCCCACCATTTTCAACATCAGGAATCAATTTGAAGTCCTGAACTTCATTGATAGGAAACCAGAGAAACTGTGGAATAAAATCAAAGATGTTGTAAAGATGAATATAAAACAGAATGCCAGAGACCATGAAACAGAGGAAAGTAACCTGGATATCAGAACAGATGATGGAAATTGGCAAGAAAGAAAAAAAATCAGAAGGAATTTTAAAAGAATTTCAAAAAGGTTAAAAGAAACAGGAAGCAGTACTACATCTACAAAGACATTGAAAATGGAAAAATAATGGAAAAATAAGGAAAGTCTGAGAAGATATCTGAATTCAGAAGGAATTTTCAACCTTGAATTGGTAAAGAATGTGCTGAAATACAATAGAGATATCAATATCCAATATCCAAGATACCTTAGAATATATTCCTTTCTTATTTATACTAGAAGATTTGTGGAATATCTGCAGATATAGGGCAAGAAACTGAAGAAGAATCAGTAAAGGCTCTACCCAAACTGTGCCAGTAAATCTGGAGAACAACACAGTAGATGAATGTTTGTGGAGATTCTCAGTCATCTAGATCATAGTTGTCAACACAGTAGACAACACACTGGATGATATATTTCAAATATTACTCTACAAACCAATACTAAAGAGAATCAAGAGTGTATGCAAGTAATTGCACAAGTATATGCCTAATAATGCCCTAATCCTAACCCAACACAGATTAGAGTGCTACATTAAAAATGAGATTTCAGATGTTCAAGCTAGATTTAGAAAAGGCCAAGGAACAAGAGATATTTATAAAAATGTACCCTGGTAATTAAGAAAGCCAACATCAGAAATACTGTAAGCCAGTTTGTATTTCATAGATTATACAGTAAAAGCCTTTGTGTTGACCATATTAAGATGAGCAGGTGGCAACCAATGGCTAGGAGGGCCTTCACACACCTTCAGTTAATGTGTCACTTGCACCCATATTTGGATCAAGAGGCTCTGTTCACAATAACTCATGCCCTTGGTACCTCTCATTTAGACTACTGTAAGAGGCTCCACAGGGGGCTGACCCTGAAGATCATTTGAAACTTTAACTGGTGCAAAATGTGGCTGTGCTTTCTGCACCAGTTGAAGTAAATGGTGCCAAGTACACAACACGCGTAACACCACTTCTGTGTGAGCTTCATTGGTTACCTGTATTTTTCTAGGTGCAATTCAAGGTGCAGGTGGCTACCTTTAAAGCCCTACATGGCTTTCGATCAGGGTACCTGAAGAGTCACCTTTGTCCAAGAGTCTTTACCCATCCCACCAAATGTAGCAGAATGGGTATGCTGCAGATCCTGTCAGCCAAAGAGTGTCAGCTGATGGGGACTAGAAGGTGGGCTTTTTCCAGAGTGGAAGATCTGCCCTTTGGAGATTACAATGGCCCCAACCCACTTTGCCTTTTGTAAAGTCCTAAAAGCCTTTATATTCCCATGTCTGGGGTGCTGAATGTGTCAAAGGCCCCATTTCCTGGCTGTATTGCTAACTGGCCAAGAATCTTGTTTTTACTGTTTTACAATGTTTTTAGTATTTTTGATTGTAATATATTTTTTGAATTGTAAGTCACCCCGAGACATTGATTATGATGAGCAGCTACAGAAGTTGAATGAATGAATGTGCTGCATGAATGTCATTAGGAACATCTTATTTTTCTCATGTGAATTATAAACATAGAAGAGATGGCCATAGTCCAAGTGGAACATGGTGACATGCACTGATTCCAAAAAATTGAGATGTTGCTACCTGTATATTCAGGTAGGTTGGATTGGAAGAAGTTGACCGTGGTTTTGAAATTGGCTAAAGAAATATCAGTAATGCACACCATGCTGAAATGCAAATGATCTAGTAATCAAAATCAAGAAGCACAGTGATACAATGGAACTGTAATTAAATACAGATACAGCAACCAGCCTTAGATCTGACAATATAGATACTGAAGTGGTGGACTGTTTTATAGGATGGACTAAGAACAAGCATTCAATAAATATACCACAGACTACAGTTGGGAAAATAGCACGGGGGGCTTGAAAAAAAATACTCATATGGCATTATGTGTCTATGCCTACACAGTTCAGAATGGTGCAGTCAATGGTTTTCCTTGTGACATTCAATGGAAACAAAATTTGGATTCTGAAGAAAACAGAATAGAAACAGTATTGATGCTTTTGAACTTTAGAGTTGAAGAATACTTTTTTTAAATAAGTTTTTTATTTTTTATTTTTTACATATCAATGTGTGAACAGTGTGGCATCTGAGTGTCATACATTTTAATACAAATAAAATAGTATTAATCATATTTAACAAGCTTATATAATCCTTGTAATAATACACATATTTTTATTAAATTATAATCTTTCATTATTTAATCATTCAATATTTCAATATGTCATTTCTATGCCAATCACCCTATTCTAAGTGTCATACCTTTTTATACAAATAGAATATTATTAATCATATTTATTACTTTTAACAAGCTTATATAATTCTAATAATAGTACAAACATTTATGCTAAATTGAAATCTTCCGTTATTTGCTTGTTCAACTTATAATCCTTCTTTATTATTATTTTTTAAAATAGTTTTTATTAAATGATTTAAAAAAACACATATACAAATATACATATAAATACATATACACAAATCTACAAACAAACAAACCAACTAAACAAACCACAAAACCTAATAAACCTAATTTTATTAATCCCCCCTCTCTAGTTTCCATCCCTATTCTAACTTTGATTATGCCACTACTGTATTTAAACATATTCCCTTTCTAACCATCATCTCTTATCCGCTTTAAAGCTTTAATTGTTCGTTTCTTAGCTTGCCTCCTGTATTCCTCTCTTGGATCTTTATTTCTGTCTGCTTCCACATTTTGGCTATTCATTTTAAACATTTCTCCCTTCTCTGCCCTTCTCCGTTGTCTAGTTTCCAAAGTATCTACTCTTACCCCTATCTCTCTCCCATAAGAATCTTCCTGGTTCTCCGGTTCCTTTTTTAATTCCCTTAGAATACTCTCCCCTTGGCTTGTGTCATCAATCCTTATTATTTTTGTTATTATCTCCTCCTTATCATCTTGTTTCATTTGTTTTGTCTGTTCCATTTTTTCATCTACTCTTTCAGTTAGTTCCTCCTCTTCCTGGGCGTCTTGATCACTCATTGTCCTTTGTGTTATATTTCCCAGTATTCCATCCATGCTCTCTATTCAATTCATTATTTCCTTAAAATGCCTTGTCAGTGTCTCCCTTATACTTTGGATTACCGACAGCCATCTCTTCCCAAGTTCCACTCCTTTCTCCTTCATGAAGCATCTCGTTAAATTTTATTGCATCCCTCTTCTGTCCAATAATCCAAAGACCATATATTCAAACCTACAGTCACTTCTCAAAAGAATTCAATATTCTTAGTGTCCCAAAATTAATCAACCTGTTCCTCTGGATAGTCTCATAAGTTTTCCAGAACCTCCTTAGGTCCCTCTATAAATTCAGTCTTGTATTGTAATCTTCAGGGATCATTTTTATGATAATGTCTTCTGTATTATCACATTTAAATCCCAAACAATCAAATATTCCAAGATTTTGGGAGTATGTTGTTCTTCCTTTCGTCAGCAGGTGGCGGTCTTAGATTGGATTTCAACATTAACCAGTTTTTTATTTTCCCACAATATAAAAATAACGTTGATTTTTAAGTAAATAATTCCAGCATTTCAAAATGCCTATCCAAAACCATGCCTATCCAGTTTAAAAGTCCAATTTTCTGTATTTTAGCAATTTTTCTGCCTTTTTCTCTTTAATTCTTTCCATCAATTTTAAGTGCTATATCCTTGCTACTTTATTTGTGAACCTCTCTTTTCCTGTATATTCTTTTTGGGTTACAATTTGAATGAAAAGAATTCTTCTCACCCAGTTCACACACTGTTCACCAAAGTCTGCACCTGCACTGTGCTTAGATGGTCATCTGCTTCCCCAACTTCTTGGCAGCCATCTTAGACTGCCTCTTCTCCACGTCGTGGCATAGAGGGAAAAAAGCCCCGAGGTTCGGCAGGAGAGTTGTGATCTCTCCTGTGACCTCACAGGGCGCTCCGCCTTAGCTTCGCTGCCCCTACAAGATGGCTTTGGCTCCTTTTGGAGCCCACAAATAAGGAGAAGCCAGCACAGGAACGGAGAGCTCCGTTCTCTGTGACTGGTAACACTGCGAAGCTCCACCCCTCTCTAGAGTTGAAGAATACTATGGATAGCTAAGAAAACAAACAAGTGGATCATAGAACAAATCAGTTCAGAGCATTCACTTGAGGTGAAAATGATCAGGCTGAAATTATCATATTCATGCTAGATCTCTTAAGAAGTCTATAATACTGGGAAAGGTGGAAGGAAAGAGAAAAGAATAATTAGCAGCATGTGATTGTATCTGATTACAGTGGTAATGTTAAAAGACCTGAAGGGCCAGGTTAAAAACAGATGATCCTGGAGAAGCTCTATCTAGGTGGCACCAAGAATCAACGTTACTTGATGGCACATAATCATGAATCAAAACCCTTTTAAACCTCAACAAAGGATGAACAAGCCTCACATATAGATTTAACGTTTGTGGAAGGCCCTGAAGACTACATTTTTCTGTAAGACAATCCAAATACTTTCATCAATAACAGAAAGTAAGCTATGTTTCTTCAGTTAATATATTATATAACAATTTTTATGTTTTATTTTTGATGTTATTATACATGTTGTCCATCGTACATCACTGGCAGTTCATCCTGATTCTGGTGGTATATATAAATTAAACCCCTCAGCTACTCATAGTTGCCTTGAATCACAAGATGGGCTGCAAATATATTTGATAAATAAAAATGGACCAAATCAGCAATGTGGACTGAAAAGAATACAGTAAATTATTTTTATGCTATCAAATAGTGCAAATGATTGAACTCTGTGCTCTTCTTCATGGACCAAAGTACTATTTTTTTAAATAATTTACATTATTATTTATTTCATAGCAAATTTTATAAAAAAATTGCAAGGTAAAAAAGAAAGAAATATGTGAAAAATTGTTTTATTTTTGTAATTTTGTAATTTTTTTCATATTTCTTTCCTTTTTTGTATTTTCTAATCTTTTTATTACATTTGTTTAGAAACAAATAAAAATAATTAAAATTAGGCAGAGATCTATTGAATTAGCCCATTATTTCAGATCCAATAGTGGCATAGAATGCATTTTTATCAACTGTAGGTGTAATCCACAACAAGCTCTATGTGTTAGCCATTATACTGTTATTTGCACACCACTGTCAGAAGGACAAGTCAGACCTTTTCTAAGCAAATTGTTTAAAATGGATCTGTTCAAAGAAAAAGAATAATTTACCATGGATCAACATAACAAAAAGTTTAAAACTTAACATTTGGAAGAACTTATCTATGTTGCCTATTGTGAATAATAACAACAACAACAACAACAACAACAAAATACAAAGACTTACACATAGAAATAGAACGACTATGGCAAAGGCAAGCAAAGGTAGTATCATAGGTGCCTTGGGTGCAATCCCAAAACAACAGGAGCACCACTTGAACACCATAGGCATTGACAAATTTGCCATCAGTCAATTGCAGAAGGTGGCTTTACTTGGAACTGCTTCCATCCTGTGACGATATCTATAACACCATCAAACATCCAGATTTGCCTATCCCAGGTCCTTGGCAAGGACTTGATAGGTAGACAAAAATGCCAAACCCAGTCTGAACATCTGGCTGACTGTGCGATGAATAACAACAACAACAACAACAACAATAACAACAACAATAAACAAAAATAGCTCGTAGTGATAATCTTTGTATAGTTGAAAACTAGAATCAGAAAAATTAAGACATGTGCTGGATCCAACCACAAGGTTATCTAAGGAGTATTTTGTTCCAATAGAGGCCAGCTAGATCCCTGTGGAAAACTGAGTGCATCAACACCATCCTATTAATATTTTCCTGGATTTGGAATGGGAGATGAAACTGCCACTAATTCTGGCTATAATATAGCCACCAGCTTAGTCTTGGTTTTCATTTAAAACTCTCTTGTGAAACCGGGCCATTTTACATGGAACTTTAAACAATTAATTATTTTTATGTTCAACTTGCCTGAAAGGAAAGCTAAAAATAGGTATTGTTTTCAAGTAGATTCTGGGTGTAATTTGAACATATGCTGGCTGAGGCACAGTTTAAACAGACAAATATTTTATGAGTTTACTCATATGGAATGTAAATTGACCACTGGGGGGAAAGATCAAGTGATTCAATGACTACTGAGTCCATTTCATAAATAAATACCGGTACTTTAAAAAATTACTGAATAATTTCTACAATTGCCATCTGCCCATAATCTAAAGTGTAATTCATGTTCTCTAAAGAAAATCCAACTAATGTAAGGTTTTATTGCTATGAAAATATAACTATTTTATAAAACTATTCCATTCTTGCCTATAAAAAGTTATTGAAACTATCTTACTTGTGAAGAACATTTTAGATATTAATTTGTCTGATCTAGATTGATTCAACATATTTCTACTACAGGTGGTCCTCAACTTATGACCACAATTAAGTCCAAAATTTATGTTGCTAAGTAAGAAATTTGTTAAGTGAGTTTTGCCCCATTTTATGACTTTTCTTGCCCCAGTTGTTAAGTGAATCACTGCAGTTGTTAAATTAGTAACATAATTGTTAAGTGACTCTGATTTCCCCATTGACTTTATTTGTCAAAAGGTCGTAAAAGGGGATCATCTGACTCTGGGACACTGCAACCGTCATAAATATGAATCAGTTATCAAGCATCCTAGGCTAAATCACATGACCATGGGGATGCTGCAATGGTCATAAGTGTGAAAAATTGTCATAAGTCACTTTTTTCAGTGTTGTAACTTTGAACGTCACCAAATGAACTGTTGTTAAGTTGAGGTCTACCTATATACAGTATCATTCCGAATATAAAAAGAGCTATAATGCCTGGTGGTGGTTTTTTTTTCCATTTGATTTGGTTTTGCCGGCTATGCTGGCAAAAAAAATTCTGAAGACTAATCTTTTTGTTTTGTTTTTCAAACTAGGAAGATGAAAATTGTTTATTGCTTTACTCTAAAGGAAGGATGAAAAATCTATGGCCAACTACAGTTAGCTTTAATCTTCTCTTGCCTCTCCCCACCGATCGTATGATGATTGTATGACTGGGGTTGACTGTAATTCATCGTTAAAGTTTGGAAGACAACAGGTTTTCCACACTTTTTGCAAATACCATTTTGTTTTAAAGTTGTCAACAGCGTAACAGGAAATATCACATTCTGTTCAAAGATGTTTCAGGAATATTGTGTTTTTATATTTTATACAGTTGTCATTTTGAATTAGCAATGTCACATCAATATGTTAGAATATTTAACAACTACAGAAAAAAATAGAAAAATGATGGTTAAATTATTATACAGATCAAGTTGTATGAACGAGATGACAATGGATTGGAAACGTGTCTATATTCTGATCATTGCTTTTAACTTTTTGTTTAAAAATATGGTGGAAAGCCTGCCTATTCACTTCTTAATGTTCTCCATGAATAGGTTTTTGCTGAGAGCTTCACTATGGCACAGAGTAAGTTTTTTCCCTTCTTCTATAACAGGGGTGTCAAACTCACGGCGTCACGTTGTCATCATGTGAAGTATCGTGACTTTCCCCCCTTCGTTAAACTGGGGGTGGGCGTGGCCAGTGTGTGACGCATCTGGCCCATGGGCTGCAAGTTTGACACCCCTGTTCCAGGGGTGAAATTCAGCAGGTTCTGACAGGTTCTGGAGAACTGGTAGCGGAAATTTTGAGTAGTTCGGAGAACCGGCAAATACCACCTCTGGCTGGCCCCAGAGTGGGGTGGGAATGTAGATTTTGCAGTATCCTTCCCCTGCCACGTCCACCAAGCCACGCCCACCAAGCCACAGAACAGGTAGGGAAAAATTTTGAATTTCACCCCTGCCCTGCTCTATAACATTAAGGTTAGTCCATTTAAAAGTGGGATCAAATTTAACATATGTCTCAAATTATGAAATGACATAAAATATACTATTCCTCAGTATCACAATACATTATTTTCACTAATTAAAAAGACTCTACTTCATTATATTGGTCTGCAAGAGGCAGATGACTGAACCTTAATTTCTGCTGGAGTTTTTTGTTGGAATTGGAAAGTTACAATTATTTTTCCAAAGACATTTAAAAATTATTTGTGTTGTTCCAAAGTTGTACCATCTTCCTAGTCTTAATTTATAGCCATTTGTTTTTTCAATACTGACTTGCTAAATTGTATCACTGATGTTACATAGAACAGGAAGTCATCAGAGACATTTATGGATCATATGGTTTAGGAAAACCAACTGGGTTACATGGTAGTGTAATCAAAATAGGAAAATGGCATTATGAAGCAGCTGTTGCCACTAGAGAAATAAAATATATCCAAAGTAATATTGATTTTCATCTATGTTTATGTGAGTAATAATAAAAGATTTGTATTAAAATGCATACATTGGAAGCAAACACAAACAATTTCATGTGATGGAGATGGTCTCTGAGACTGACGATCTCAAATCATTTTGATAACTCACAATCTTTAAAGCAGAAAGATTACAAACATCTCATCACAGCTATGACTCACAAATCTAGTGGCAAGTGGAAATCAAGGAGCTATCCCAAAATGCAAACCCTATCTTTTGGATGGGATGAAACCTCATCCAGAACTTGCTTCATTGCAGTCCCAGACTAGCCTCTCCATTTCTTTATCAACAGTACCTGAAATCTGTCTAGATTTAATAACAATTTGCTGTTTTTCATGAAGACTACTATCAAGAGTATGAAACACTTATACCTACTCTGTTTGACATTTAAATGAAGCCACCAGGACTTTAGGATAGGAAGTTCTGAATGTCTCATTCTAGTAGTTTTATGTACATGCTAAACAGCATATATAAAAAGGTAGAATCCTGAGGAACACTACAGATAAATGACAAAATAATACATTTCACTCTGAAAGATCGGCATCACAGCAAAACGGTGCTCCTAAGATCCACCTTTACCAGAAAATACAGACTGAATCAGGGCTGATGGCATCAAAAGCTACTGAACAGTCCAAAAGAACTAGTAAGGCTGTATTCTCTTACTTAAATATCAGCATGTACACTGGTGTGATTCAAATTTTTTAACAACCGGTTCTGTGGGCGTGGCTTGGGGGCATGACTAGGTGGTCATGTGACTGGGTGGGCATGGCCAAGTCGACATCACTCACTCCCACCCAGTCACATGACACCCCCCCAGCCACGGCTACCCAGGTTTTGTGGCTCCTGGTATTTTCTTTTAAACAGGTCTCTCTCTCTCTCTCTCTCTCTCTCTCTCTCTCTCTTTTTCTCCTTCTCTCGTTTTGTCTCTCTCTTTCTCCCCCCCCCTCTCTCGTGTGTGTGTGTGTGTGTGTGCGTGTGTGCGCGCAAGCCTGATGGAGGACAGAGCCATCCACTTCCCCGGGAAAGGAAGGGGTTTGAGACCATGTCGCGACCCTGAGCGCCAACATCACAACTGCCCCTTCCTCTTTTCCCCTCTTGTTGCGGTCTCACTCTCTTCTTCTTTCCCCCTCCCCCACGAGCTTGCCATTCCCCTTGTGGCGCCTGCAGGGATCGAGACTTTCCCCTCTTCTCTTTCCCGAGGTGTGGGCTTTAATGGAGGGGAAGCAAAAGCGGCCAAACGGTGCGCATCCTCCCGGAGCAGCAGCTACTTGGCTTGCCCTGACAGATCGCCTTTTTTTTCTCCCCTCACCTCGTTTTTTTAACTTGCCGCTTTAGAGGCAGCGTATACAGGCAAAGCCCGGGAGGCACAAGTGCACGGGGTGCCCTGCCTCCTCCCCTCCTTTTTGCTCAACAGCTTTTGAACGCGTGCTCAGGAGGAGCAGGGGTGTCCGGCCCTTTTTCTCACCGCTGCCAGCGCCATATAGAAACAACCGCTGCTGCCGCCCTCCCCTCAACCTGCTGCTCAACCTCCCTCCAGCCTTCACCCAAACCCTGCAGCAGTTGTTTCTACATGGCGCTGACAGAGGTGAGAAAAAGGGCCGGACACCCCTGCTCCTCCTGAGCACATGTTCAAAGGCAGTCGAGCAAAAAGGAGGGCAGAAAAAAAAGCGGAGGGGAGGGGGCAGGGCGCCCTGTGTGCATGTGCCTCCTGGGCTTTGCCTGTATACGCTGCCTCTAAAACAGCTGCCTCGGGAGCGAGGGGGAATAAAGAGGCCAGCCGGCAGGCAAAGGTTCACTCGCTTGCTTTGTTCTCCTGCCTCCACTGCCTTTTCTCGGCTCCCCTTGTCTTGCAGCCAGTTTTCTCATTTAGGGAGGGCCGCGCGGCAAGAGAAAAGGCAGTGAAACTTGCAAGAGCGGAGGTGGGAGAGCAAAGCAAGCGATGCTTTGGGCTGCCAGCTGGCCTCTTTATCCCCCTCACTCCCGAGGCAGCCAGGTTGCACAACACAAGGCTGTTTCTGCCCTCTTCTGGAGCTGCTGCTGCTGTTCCAGAGGGGGCCTAGGGGAAGTTGGGAGGCCAGGCACTCCCACAACCTTACCGGCGGGTGAGCTCGGGCCGGCTGGCAGTGGGCGATTGTTCCTTTGCTTGTGGCCCCCCCGGGGGACTGGCCAGGAGTGGCTGGCGGGCTCGGGCTAGACAGGCTGGCTCGCACGGCAGGGATCACTGCTGGGGTGTATGTGCTGCCGGGCCTGGATGCGGTGGGCTGCCCTTGCCTGGATGGCTCCAAAATTAAATGCGGAAAGCTGCATGCCGCGGGAGGGAGACCCGCTGCGGACCTGCCCGTTTGGCCGAAGGGCTGGGAGGGGAGGGGCCACCCAGTGGTGCAATTTACCGGTTCTCCGAACTATGCACAATCTTAACAAGCGGTTTGCCCGAAGCAGTTAGAACTGGCTGAATCCCACCCCTGAGCATGTAGTTATTTACTGAGCAAAATAGGCTAAGTACCATATCCTGAATGGAATTCCAAATGAAATTGGGTTTGCTATTTGTCTTTAACTAAACCTCTACTACTTAGCCCATGCAATTCTGTCTGTTCCTTCTCCTTCCACAGGTGAAGATGAAGTGAAAGAGGGGATCATCTTTTCAACCTTTGTACTAAAATTTCCAAGTATATGGTTTGCATGCTTTCAATGCCATGGAAGATGACTGTCACATGTCCCAATCTGCAGTACATCTGTTGACACAATATCACTTTTCAGAAACGGCTGGATATCATTTCTTCATTGGCATCAGAGGCATTATTGCCAGCACCCAAACATTCATTATAACACTTATAATGTATATAAATAGCTTCTATATTTATAGACGTTCAGCTATATCATTTACATCACCTCCTCCTATATTAAAATATATTAAATAAGTAAAACTAATAATAAATAAAATGTAATTAAGATTCACATGAACTTAAAGTTATTACATTTTTATGAATTTAGTCACACTTTGCAGATCTTATCACACTGATCATTAATAGATCCCAGGAGGTTATCTGAATTTAAAAAAAAATACAAATGAGACAGAAAAGTATACTTTTCTGAGGAAAATATTCTGAGAAATATTTATTAATATACATACATTCACACACACACACACACACACACACACACAATTAGGCTGTTTAGGTTTCACTGATTCAATTATATGGGTATTAAAATAATGTAGTTTTTGAAAAACCAAGTTGGGAACATGTATTGTTCAAAATATTGTCCAATTTTCAAAAAGCTCTCTGGGGAAAGATGCATTTTTATATCGCTTCTTCAATGTATAAAAATGTATGATTCAGTCTAAAAGTACTTCCAGGATGCCCAGAAATCTGAGTAATAGGAAATTCAACAAGGAGAACCCTTAAATGTCTTTCTATACTGGCCAGAAATGTTCTTCAAAATTATAAAACCACAAAAAAGTATGTATTTACAACAAATGTCAACATTCCAGCACAAAGCAAATCAAAACGTATGTAGGACAAAATGTTCCAGTGCCTTTTCTTACTCACCAATTATTTAGAGGAAGTGAGGTCTCCAGAAGCAACAAAAATATTGATATTCTACAATAAGTCTGGGCCCTGAAGATGCCAGAACTTGAACTACAGCTTCTATAATCCTTACCCATTACCAGGGGTGGGTTCTAATTTTTTTTTACTGCCGGTTCTGTGGGCGTGGCTTATTTTGTGGGTGTGGCTTGATGGTCATGTGATGGTGGGCATGGCTTCATGGTCATGTGACTGGGCGCGCGTGGCTTCATGGTCATGTGACTGGGTGGGTGTGGCCAACTCAATGTCACTCATGTCAAGGGGTGCCTCTCCTGGCCCCTCCCCTCCCAGCCATTCCTTTTCACACCCAGCCTCAACGTATCTATAGTTCTGTAAAAATGTTGTTCACCTTTTTTCAACTTTATTATCTACATACTATAGATGTACTTTCATGGACCACTGAAAGGAGGAAATGGCT
>QLTV01002141.1:2262041-2274994 GCA_003457575.1 Thermophis baileyi
TCTATGTTACAACAAAAGCACATATGCCACATGGAGATATATATATATCTATCTCCATGTGGCATATGAACATGCTGCAGTTGCAATAAAAGTAGGTCATGTGTATTGTTTCAGATTCCTTTACATTTTTAAAAGCAAATAAATGTAGTCACATCTGTGTAATACAGGATTTCAGTTTTTAAATTAAAAAATGTGGTTATTCACAGCTCCACAGCAATATGGATACTCCTTGCCCTTGCTCTCAAAGGAAGCAGGACAATGACAAGACGGCTACAATTCCTTAAATATCTGATGCAGGAGAAGGAGTGGCAGAGCCTGGGGGCAGAGTCAAAAGAGGAATCAGCCTAGAGTCTCTACATTGCCACAAGCAGAGTATGCCTTTTGAATTCCATCCAACCCCTTCCCCTTGAATTAAGTTCATCTTTATCTAGCGCCAAAGGTAATGTTGTTAGAAGAGAATAAATTCCCATGCATAGGCATGAGCAATAAATCATTTTAACTTGAACTTAGCATGTGACGTATGGCCTGGTCTTTCCCACATGACATCTTCTCTCCTTTCACCAAAGTGAAGTTGTGTTAAAGTTCAAAAATAATTTTACCACCTTGAATATACACCCATAGGAAGTATAATACCACTAGGTTAGATTCAGTGGTCAACGGCGATCAACTTTTTAATTTTTTTATAAAAAGAAAAACAAAGAAAGCAAAGAAAATAGAGGAACAATATCAAGGTGCATTTATAGAGAGGAAAGTGAATAGGTTGTGTGAATGTGCTGATGACTCTCCCCCTCCCTCAAATACTGTCCTATATTCTTCATTGAGACCATATAGTAGAACAGAAACTTCATATTTTCAAGTGGAGACAGATACTTTTTAAGGGGGGAACAGAAGATTTTACAATTCTACCAAAGGTAGTCTCTGCTTGCCTGTATTACTGCATACAGTGGCGTAAATAAATAAAGTACAAATTAAAATACTAATATGCTAATAGTAAGAAATATCAACTAGACATAACTGTGATGGAATGTCTTAAGGAGGTGGATTCCCAGGAAGTGGGGGGTGCATTCCAGAGGAGTAAGAAGCAGCTCAATCCAGATATTACCTGTAAGAGAAAGACAGTAAAGATCGCTCCTCCCTAATAATTCACAAAGTATATTGTAGAAGCAGAGAGACAATTGCTCAGTCTGGCAAGATTTTGTCTATAGTTATGAAATAATAAAGAATTGGAAGAATCACCATGTGACAGTAACAGTGCTACCTCTGACAGATGCCACAATCATCTAGGCCAAAAGCACATTGAAACAAGTTTTTACCTAGAAAGGATGAGATAAATCATGCCTTAGTGAAAGCATAATCCCAAAATCCCCCCACTAGTCCTACACTGCCAATAGGCTGTCTTTAGATGACATCCATATTCAGTTCTTGTGTTATCTGTTGAGTTCCAGTGTTAAACCATGAAGTGTGTAACTGTCATCCAACCCCAAATGCTTGCATTTTTCAATGAAGTCATTTTCCACTGCCATGCTGCAGAAAACCAGATCCAATATGCACAAAATCCAAACTTAATAATGTTGAACCCAAACAACATGCCAACCTACCACAACAGTCCATCATCAAGACCTATCTCATCACTTCAAACTAATGATGCTTCTAAAATCCACGGCAATGAATGCACAAAACCTACCCTGATACTAAGAACTAGATTATCAAACCTTCCACGAAGATGGCACACCCACTAATTACAGAAGCAATAATAACATTTTCTTCCTTAGAATTAAAGGAGTTCAAATAATTTCAGAACAAGCTTCTACCTCACCACAAACTGAGCTGGTAAGAGATCAGTCCACAGCCTCATTACTGGAAGGCAACAATGTCTACTAAGCAATAACTATGATTCCCTTAGGCCTGCAAATGCAACAGATTCTGGATTCAATTGTTGACTTTGTCTTCCAAGTGGTGTACTTAAAGAGTATATATGCCAGTAACATAATCCTTGTTTACAGTAAGTTGACAATATCTGTCAAAATTAGCATTTCTTCCCATTACCAAAAAGGTAGAAAAATTAGATAAATGTCAATAAGGAAAATGTAAATTATTTTCCAGGAACTGTCTGTCATACACACCTCAGAAGAATCAGTGGATGAGAAGATGGAACAACTACACAAAGTACATTGTGAAACACTGCCTAGAGGGGAATGCAAATGCCACAATTGTTGTTTCTCTTTTTGAAAGAAAGGAACAATGACTGTTTTAAAAATATTCACACACACAACAACAACAACAACAACAACAACAAAAAGACAAAGGAAGAGGAAAATCCACTGCATTGCTATTGTATGAAATTCTCAACTGCTGCGGGAATCTGAGGAAAAAAATGAAAGGCATGTTATATAACATAATCTTGCAAGTCTAATTGTGTTCCTCCTTCTGTCTCTTTTATAACCATGTAAATTAGGGAGATGACTGCACATCCTTCTTACCTGTCCTGGACTTCTCATTTCTTTTGCTAATATCTTTTCTTTCTCCCCCAAGGCCATTCTCTTTACTCTGTACAGCAGAGCAAGGTTGAGTAGGTTGGTAATGCCAAGTTACAAAAGATTTAAATGGATTTTCTACACATGCACAAAACCTGTATCTGTGATACATATGATGAAGAATCCTAGTATAACTATAAGGATGACTAATTCTAAAAGTTCTTACATATAATAAATCAAATAAATTTCAATGAGGTTAGTAAATGTTAGATCAGTGGTGTCAAACTCAAGGCCCACGGGCTGGAGTGCTGGAGCTGGCCTGGAAATATCAAAGGACCAGCCCGCAGTGCCTCTGCCAGCCAAAACGGGCCACGTGTGCCCCCCGCGGCCCATTTTCGGCCTCCACAGCCTCATGCAGCACTCTGCCGGCCAAAAACAGGCCGTGCAGGGGCCTCAGGAGGCCTCCACATGGCCCATTTTTGGCTGGCAGAGTGCTGCTGGAGGCTGAAAACGGGCCTCGGGGGGCCTCCGTGTGGCCCGTTTTTGGCCAGCAGCTGCTGGAGGCCGGGGAGGCCGAAAACTGGCCACATTTTTGGTTGGCAGGGTGCTGCTGGAGGCCATGGAGGGTGAAAACGAGGCGCAGGGGGCATGCACACCCCCGTGCCCCATTTTGGCCGGCAGGGTGCTGCAGGAGGCATCCTTCCCATCTCCCCCCACGCTCCCCACCCCGCCGGCCCGTGGAGGAGAACTACAATGCTGATCCGGCCCTTGAAGAAATCCAGTTTGACACCCCTGTGCTAGATAGACTTATACATGTTTATCCAGAGTAAAAATTCAGAGAGATTCTTAATATTCAAAAACTAGATTATTAACTTTGTCTACAATCTTCAACAGACTTGATGGAAAGCCTCACTAATGTCTATGGAGCTTTCTTTACAAATAAATAACTACTTTAGAATAAATATATGTAGTGAACTTTTTAAGTTCTATTTTTGTTCATTTTAAGTAACAAAAATACTCATGAAATTAGTTTAGCACATATGTTTGCAATACTAAATAAAATTACCTAATTGCATAACTCACAAAATCCCTTACATATAGAACAAGGTATTCAATATTAGCACTACAATTGTTATGTATTGCTACACAAAGGAATGCCAAAAAGAAAGAATTTTTCTTGAGCCCAAATGAATGGGATAAGGCAGTAAATGAAACAAACTGCTAGATATAAAAAGGTCTGAGCAATTTAAAATTGGCCAAACAAAAGTAGAACCATATCCTTTGCCCTATTCCTATGTTATCCTGAAGCTATTGCTTATCTAACTGGTAAGATGGTATTTTGTTGACTGTTCATGTTAAAGCATTATTTATTTTTATTTCAAGATTCAAATGTGCACCTACAAAAATGGAGCTTGTTCTTGAAGTTTCTGATCTCTTTTGATTCCATTCTAGTTTCCAACAGAACACCAGATGGACTTCACTTCAATCATCTAAATGTGACCTATAGGTGATGTTCCTTATATGGATTTAGCTATAGACTCATTACCTTAATGTTCAGACATTATAAAAAATAGATTGTTAGACGCAATCAAGAATTAGATTTCAAAGCTCTATTCTCTGTCATTTGAAATTAATATACCAAATAGCAATTAAGCAGTGATTGGCATTTTATGGCATTAATCTTTTGAGAAGAGTAACTTTTAATGGAACTATAATAAAAAAAAGACTGCCCTTTTAAGTGAGCACTAAATTCCAAACAAATTATAAATCAGCTGAATATAATTATAGAAATCTTGTTGATAATACTTTATGGGAGAAATTGGAAACAAGAAGATATGTACCATAAGATTAATAGATTTTCTGCTGAACTTTAAACTATTTTTTTTTAAATCCATTGAGGTACGTAATAAATAGAAAAAGGCCTCATGAAGTTGTAAAACATTATGCATCAATGTTAATTCAATCATACTAAATTCTGTTTTAAAGAAAGTTACAGCTTTCATAGTAAGAAAGATTGAAATATTTATGAAATATATTCCAACTGCTTCACATATAAAATCAGATTAATAGTGTACCCTATAAATTGGGCCAATCTATTTATCCAAGTAATGCAGATAGAGTACTGAGGTGGATAGAAAATAGGCTTCCATAACGCTAAAGTATATTGTATATGCCAGTGGTTCTCAACCTTCCTAATGCCACGACCCCTGCCCTGCCGCCATGACCCCCGTCCCGCCCCCTCCCCACGCGTGCGCGTTGCCAGGCGAGAAGCGATGAGGTGACAAAGGGGGCGTGGCACCAAGATGGCGGGTTAGCGTGCGTGGCCCTTCCATCAGCGCCTGCGCATTCGAGGGCCGCCCTTGCGTCACACCATCCCCAGGTACTCGTATGTGGATGGATAGAGGAGCGGTGTCTCGGTTCCTAAGACCATCGGAAATATGTGTTTTCCGATGGTCTTAGGCGACCCCTGTGAAAGGGTCGTTCAACCCCCAAAGGGGTCACGACCCACAGGTTGAGAACCGCTGGTATATGCTATGCTGTCTTTAAAATCCTATGTTGCCATCCATGGGAACAATGGAAACCTTATTAGACAATTGGTAATTTGAATGGAAGTGTTAACAATCTGATTCTTCAAATTACACATACATTGTTTGTTCATGGACGATACCCTGATTGACTGCAACAGGGACCAAGATAAAGACATTAAGAAATGCTAACTGGATCACTTTGTAGGATCACATGCCTGGTTATCTGCAGGTTTGTAGGAAATTGACATGCAGAGTATGTGTGGGATAATATTCCTATCTCACGAATATATCCCAGCAGCTGGTATTCAAAGTTGTATTATTTCTGATCCTAGAAATAATAAACATTATCACTATTAGTCATTTATAGCCTTTTCTTCCATGAGCTGGACTACTATATTGAATTTTGGAATGATCACCTCTTTCCCCCACCAATGTTTGGTTAGCTTGGCTGCTGGCCTTTAAAAAGGTGTTAAAAACTGGGATATTCCCCTTGACATTGGGGTCAGACCAAGTAAGTTCCTACTGGGAGAAGATATTAATGTGAATCAGGTAGCCTATTATTGATTATTATTGGTTACTGTGGATTATTTTATCTAGTTGTTTTCTGTTTTAAGCCACCTAGAATCCATCATCCATCAATTTTGGTGGCCAGCCACACACCTTCTTTAAATATATAAAAACAATTAAACTTGGCATGAATCATTCTGCAATATCAAAAAGTAAGAGAACTTTAGACAATCTGATTTAAATTTATACTACCCATTATTCATGTGTCCAATACAAACTAAGTTGTTAATCCTAGGTCTTTGTCATAGGACTTGCAAAAGGGAATACATGATCATGAATAATCAAGTATACAGTGGATCAGGCATCCTAGGTACTGTGCACTATAAGTCAGTTAATTTTACATTTTTTCAAGCATCCATAAAACATTTATCCACTCACATTTATTTTAATTAGTATTACTTTGAAGTTGCAGCTGGGCTGTTTAATTCATAATTCAATTTCTTCCCAATTTTCAGTCAGCTAAGGACATTTCTGTTCTACATCAAAGTGACAGAATACTGTTTCTCCCACTATCTTAACCTCCAATCTATAGTCTACATGAGAAAACAAGATAATGGATTTCTATGTCTAGGAAATATTTTGATTATGATCAAATTGAGATTTCAACATCCATTCTTTTTCACTTATAAAAATGATTATGATTTGTCCTTATCATTTATAATTAGGTAAGCTAAATGAAATAGGTATCAGCAACCTATTTGGTAAATGTTATTAATTTGATTGTGCTTTACACTAACCAGAGAATAAAAAATAAAAAATCCTAATTCAGTTTCCATGCAATTATTTTTAGCATCAGATTCTGATATGGTATTAAAATGAAAATTTACATCATGATGGGAACATGTTACTTTTCTATAGGCATGCTTGCTGCATCAGAATCCATTTCATGTAGAAAGCATAATTCCTGAACTATGCACAAGTATCATCTGCTACATAAGGAAAAAAGAATGTGAAAAGATGAGGGAATTTTTTGCAAGTCAATAATACAATTTAATTAATACAATGACATTCTGTTGCTCTAGTACATAAGAATGAATCATTTTGATGATCTAGGTACTACCATACATCGGCAAACCCTTGTAAGAGTCAAACAATATGTGACAATAAAGTCCTTAATTAAGATAACATTTGAGCTATTAAGGGTATTTGATGCTAATTTTAGTCAGATAATGGATTCAGAGTATTTTTTTTAATTAAACCTGTTTGTTTCTGATCTTGTGTATTCCAGCCTCCTATATACAGTACTTTTAATAAAACCCAGGAATCCCATCCTTCATATAGGGTAGTTCTGAAATTTGAAGCCTGGATCTCTTCCTTCCACCAACTTGTTGCAATAAAATCACATAGATAGCAAATATAAAATTATTGATAGTATAGTGCAGGATGAGAAGGCATTCAGGTCAGATTCAACATGCTACTGAGGAACAGCTTATGATCCTTTAGAGCAGGGGTGTCAAACTCGATTTCATTGAGGGCCACATCAGGGTTGTGGTTGACCTCGAAGGGCCGGGGGGGCATGGCCAGCTTTCTGCCTCCTCATTTCCATCTCCCTCCCTCCCTCCCTCCTTCCTTCCTCCCCACCCTTCCTTCCCTGCCTTCCTCCTTCTCATTCCCATCTCATTCCTTCCTCAGCACTGAGGAAGGGACAAGGGGAGGGGGAGAGATTGGCAGCACTGCCAATGACCATGCTTACCACGCCTGTGGCTTTCCCACATGGGGCAGAGTGGGGGCAGTTCCAGGGAAAGGGAAGCCGCACGGGCTGCAAGGCCAGGCAGGGGAGCAGGCCATGGAGGTGCTGGTGGTGGTCGCGGCACTGATACCATTGGATGGCGGCCATCCGGCCTGGAACATGGTGAGCCTTAGATCCGCTAGGGGCCACACCTGCTGCCTCAGCCCTGCCCCCTGGCCATGCACACAGGAGACGGCAAGCACCCAGAGGGCAGGGCTGAGGCAGCAGGATCTAAGGCTGACCCGTTCCGCCCCGGATGGCGGCCATCAAGTTATAGATTAGTGCCTGGCTGGCCTGGGCTGGGGCTGAGGCACTGGGGGCCGGTCCTTCGCTGTCTCAAGGGCAGCTGCCGCGGGCCAGATCTAGCCATGTCACAGGCTGGATCTGGCCCGTGGGCCTTGAGTTTGACACCTCTGCTTTAGAGTGCTAATGGTGTTTATGATTGGCTATATTAGACTACTAATGGTGTTTATGATTGGCTAGTCTTTGGAACTTGAAAATGCCATGCTGGAAAAGAAATGCCAAAGCTCCAAGGACAGACTTACAGAGGGGAATATGGAACATAAGCATGAATATGGGAAAGCTCAGTGCAGCGAAAGACTAAATGAATCAACTACACATTGGCATCTTCATCATCTGTGAACTGAGATGGACTGTAATTGGATGCCTTCAGTCAGAACATGATATTAATTACCACTAAGAACATGAAAACAAAGATAGATTGGCGTTGCTTCTATCGTTAGGAAGGGTATAACAAAAACAGTATTTGATGATTATCCTAGTTTATACTACAGCCTCTGACACAGAATAAAAGAAAGCTAATAAGTTTTATGATCAATGTCAATTTGAAATCGATAGAACATGCAAACAAGATATTCTGCTTTGTTGTTAGAGACTGGAACACCAAAGCTGAAAATATTAAGAAAGAAAATGTAGTTGGATTGTATGACCTAGGAAACAAAAAAGAGGCAGGAAAATGACATTAACAGAAACAAAAACAGGTGGATGTATCATTTTTCCTACCAATCCAATGATTTTGTCATTTTGTGGTGGTGCAGTGGTTAGAATGCAGTACTGCAGGCTACTTCTGTTGACTGCTGGCTGCCAGCAATTCAGCTGTTCAAGTCTCACTGGCTCAAGGTTGACTCAGCCTTCCATCCTTCCGAGTTCGGTAAAATGAGGACAGAGATTGTTGGGGCAATATGCTGACCCTGTAAACCCCTTAGAGAGGGCTGTAAAGCACTGTGAAGTGGTATATAAGTCTAAGTGCTCTTGCTAACACCATTTTAAAACAACAAAAATGATGCCTATATACCTGGGCATTGCCAAATGGAGTGCACCGAAATTAAATTGTTAGAAAGAAAGAGACAAGCTCAGTTATAATACCAAAGACATGACTAGCGTCTGAGTGTGGAAGAGATCTGTTCCTATGCAAATTCCAAGTTAAAGCAGAAGAAAACCGACCAGTTTCCATGATATGCTCTTAGGTGTATACCCACAATTTTCAAGGAGAATATCAAAAATTGCTTTTAAATCCTGAGCTTCATTGATGGTGAACCAGAAGAACTGTGAAATAAAATTAAATAAGTTGTTAAGTAAGAATGCGAAAAAAGACCACCAAAGATCAAGAAATAGAACAAAGCAAATTCAATCTGAATACAAGCCTGGAAACTGCCAAGAAGAGAAACGAAAACCAAGAAAGACAAAGGCCTCAAAAAGAAACATAACAAATAATTTCAAACAGCTTTTAAAAATGGCAAGAAGCAAAATTACAACATTTGTAAAGACACAGAAAGAAGTTAACATGGAAAATCAAGGGAAGTGTTTCAAAATAACTCTGAATTCAGAAACAAGTTCCAATTTCAAATTGGTATGCTAAATTATTCCAGCAGACAGGTGGTAACTGATTTAAAGAAGATCGAACGAAGACGGAAAGCGTGCACTGAAATTCTGTACAGTAAAGATGTCAACATCCAAATGACTACTCATTGGAAAAGATCCTGATATTGGGAAAGATTGAAGGCAAAAGGACAAGGAAATGGATAAGATGGCATGGACGCAATGAACATAAATTTGGACAAACTCCAGGAGGCGGTGGAGGACAGTGAAATCTGATGCTATGGTCCATGGGGTCACAAAGAGTCAGACAAAACTTAGCGACTGAACAACAACTAGAAGATGAAGCTAGATCAGCACTACCAAGTTGGAAGGCTACAGGAATTGATGAAGTATCTGCAAAAATATGGCAGAAAAAGAATATGTAAAAAGAATATGAAAGCATCAATGAAATTCTATCAGCAAATCTAAAGAATGACATAGTAGCCAATGCATTGGAAGAGTTAGTCAATATATCACTGCCAAAGAAAGGAGACTTAACAGAGTGCACAAACTATTGAACAACGCTCTTAATTTCAATTAATGTTTAGAATCATTCAACACAGAGAAGATCCTTAAATGGAAAGGAGATGCCAGATGTTCAAGATGCTTTAAAATACCAAATAACATAAGATATTATTGCCATGCTAGATAATTGAGAAAGCCAAAGAATAACAAAAACAAGTCACTATATGCTTAATTGATTATAGAAAGTCATTTGATTGTGTCAATCACTTGAAACTGTGAAAATTGCTCAGTCACTGAAGTACAAATGATCACATTCAAATTATCATACTTGGGACACACTACATGAAGGCTTAGCTCTCTGGAAAAATCCATAATTCTGGGGAAAATGAAAAGAAAGAAGAGGATGACCAGCAGCAAGGTGGATGGACTTACTTATAATGGCAATTTGTACACTGTTGAAAGTAAGAAGTAGACTGGAGACAGATTATCCTGGGGAACATTTGTCTATGGAGTTGCTACAGTACACCAACGTGATAGTATATAATCAATCAATTAAAATTATGTAATTTAAAACACAATACTAGATAACCACAATTCCACTTCCCCTTTTAAAAGGGACAAAAGCTCCAAAAAGGACTCTACCCATTTTTTGGCAGATTTCATTTGGAGAAGGAAACAAGGAATAAAAGAAAAACAGATTTATCCAAATCTTTTGTATGAGTTTGTAAATCAAGAGGATACTGATCATTGCTTTTAAATTTTTAATTTAATTAATAATCAAAATCAAAATGAAATAGAATAAATTCTCTGCATAACCTGAAAATATAATGAAACATATTAAACTAGGTTGAGAGGTCATAGCTTATTTCCTAGAGCTAATAATAACCAACAAGTGAGGGAGCAAAGATAGATTATTCCATTTAATCTCAACAAAGACAATTACTTACATTATTCCTTTTCATTTCCAGCTGGGAATCAAGTCACAGATTCAGTGTCTTCATTTATCTTTCCAGAAGTCAGCTAGTAAAATAATCCATTTTAAAAAATCCAAATCTAATTCTATATGCACTAAATTCTGAAGCTACAATACTACGAAGTAAACAATTTCAGTATTTATCATGCATCCTTGTATGCGCTGAAGATACCACTGTCATGTTTTTAATAAGTTGTCCCAATGTCTGCTACTCCATGTGAACTTAAAATAATATATTCAGTAAAAACCAAAACAAACAAGCAGAGATAGAATGAGGAAAGAGGAAAACATGGTCCTTCTCTGAAACAGAAAATCTGATTCTTTCACTAAGACTACTGTTTTGTTTATGGTGAAAAGATCCCATTAAGGCCTCAGCCCCATCAAACAGCAGACCAAGACCATGAATGACACCTATCATAGGCCAGACCAAATCCATGATTAGATGAAATTTGCCAAAGGGCCTTTGTAGCTGAGAAAATGCCTATTCCAGAGAGGAATGCAGAAAATTCCTGGGAGCACAGGCCTTTCTTTGTTGGCAGTCTGGTGTTATTCTGAGGAAAATAAAAGCACATAAAAAAGAACTTAGATGCTATGAAGAAAATGTCCAAAGCATTGTTTAAAACTTGCTATTTTATGAAAGTGTACCAATTTTGTTTGGAATCAATTTGAAAAGTATTTTTCTCAAATTGCCATCTATTAATTTAAATGTTTCTTTTGCAGAAATAACATATTTCCTTTTCTTTCTATTTGCCTAAATTAAACTAAATAATGCATTAGTCTAGTCTTTTAATTACAAACCACAGGTTGCCAAGTATTAATTCTGCATCTATGCTGCTTTCTAGCTATCTATATCAGGTTAACATTAAAGTAATGTGTAACACTTCTTTACACCAATCAGATGCAACAAATATTTTATTGGGGTAGTTTAGTCTCATCAAACAGTATAGAACTGATTGTGTAACTAACAAAGCATGCGCAATAATTGAAGACAAAAACCACTCCTTCAGTTGATCACTTAGCCTTAGAAAAGCAATAGATCTTCACTTTTCAATATTTTGTTTTACTAACCTCTGCAATAAAACAACTATAGCTATATATCTAAAATATGGATTTACAAATTCAATAATTACTTTATCACAATAATATAAAAGATAGTGTGTGAATATATTTCAATCAAATTAAATACTTTTAAAATCAGTTTGATTGTTTGAAATCTGAAGTGGGGTTTCTGAAAAGCTATCTGAAATTTTCATAATCCTTTAACTTTGTTTACTTCAACTCACTTGACAGGCAATTTTGCATTTTCCTCCTAGATATCTAATACATTTGACAAATCAAATACAATGTGTGATTATTCAGCTATCAAAATCATGTTTAGAGGAATAGATTCTAGAGCAAGTTTACTAAGTAAACCATGTTTTCATGTTCTTTAGTTTGTCTCTTTTTTAAAAATCTATTACTGATTCATGAAATATCTGTTTTGTTATATTTCATGTTGCTTACCATTTTTTCCAATGTAGAAAGGACACATTTTGTTCCAGATATAATATGAAATTTTAATATACATCTATTTGATAGGCCAAGTAAAGAATGAAGAGATACAGGTTGTCCTCCACTTACAACAGTTCATTTAGTGACCGTTAAAAGTTACAACAGCACTGAAAAAAGTTATTTATGACGATTTTTCATTTATGACCACTGCATCATCCCCATGGGCATGTGATTTGCATTTGGATGCTTGACAACTGACTCACATTTATGACGTGTGCAGTGTCCCAGGGTCATGTGATCACCTTTTGCAACCTTCTGACAAGCAAAGTCAATGGGGAAACCAGATTCACCTAACAATTGTATTACTAATTTAACAACTACAGTGATTCACTTAACAAATGAGGCAAGAAAGGTCATAAAATGGAGCAAAACTTAACAAAGTTCTCACTCGACAACATAAATTTTGGGCTCAATTGAGGTTGTACAGTTGCAAGAAAAAGTATGTGAACCCCTTGGGATTACGTGGAGTTTTGCATGAATTGGTCATAAAATGTGCTCTGAACGTCATCTAAGTCACAACAATAGAAAAACACAGTCTGCTTAAAATAATACTACACAAACATTAGATGTTGCCATGGTTTAAGTGAACATAACATGTAAACATTCACAGTGCAGGGAGGAAAAAGTATGTGAGCCCCTAGCCTAATGACTTCTCCAAGAGCTAATTGGAGCCAGGAGTGAGCCAACCTTGACTCCAATCAGTGTGATGATATTGGATGTGTGGCTGACAGCTGTCCTGCCCTTTAAAAACACACACCTGGTTTGGGTTTACTGGTTTCAAGAAGCAC
>QLTV01002141.1:2279881-2293436 GCA_003457575.1 Thermophis baileyi
TCTGAGGGGATTGGGGGAGGCCTTGGATGGTCTGCTCCAGCACTAGGCCCCACATGCTGTTCCCCAGCCTGAGATACCTCGTGTGCATTTAAAGACCTGCGCATTCGATTAACAAATGCATTGGGGAAAGCAGGAAGTGATCACGTTCACTTAACGTGATTCAATCAAACGAATCCCTAGGTTACAAATGTAATTGGCAGGCTCTATTACATTTGTAACTGGAGGATTACGGGAAGCAATTGTGGGGATCCCAGGGGAGCATGATTGGGGGAGGCCTTGGATGGTCTACTCCAGCACTAGGCCCCACATGCTGTTCCCCAGCCTGAGATACCTCGTGTGCATTTAAAGACCTGCGCATTCGATTAACAAATGCATTGGGGAAAGCAGGAAGTGATCACGTTCACTTAACGTGATTCAATCAAACGAATCCCTAGGTTACAAATGTAATTGGCAGGCTCTATTACATTTGTAACTGGAGGATTACCTGTATAATGAGAGTGAGGGTCTCAGGGAAGTCCTGCCTTAGCACCACATGAGTCCCGTGTCATGCCCACCCTGGCCACACCCACCCAGTCACATGACCACCCAGCCACACCTACCCAGCCGGTCATTAGGGCAGAGAACTGGTTGTTAAATTATTTTAATCCCACCACTTAGATCATATATAACTTGAAATACCAGGACAAATTTTTGCTTAGATGTCTATAGTGGCAAGATATTAGTACTATCTACTATTAAGTACAATATATTTTACTACTATTATTTGATAAACAAGGCTGAAATGGATGCTGATTAAGCAGGCTTAAGACTCTCCAAATGTGGTGAACTGTGTAGACTCCTTGGGAGATTAGTTGCTTATTTTTCAGTTAGCAAACATTATTTTTTGTGGGGGAAAAGATTTATAAAAGAAATGTACAACAGAAAGAAAGAATTCTAATAATGACAACTACTAGTGGACAGACTGCCTGCATGCAAGATACAGCTTCAATAGGTAACAGCACCCAGCTAACCATTATCATCTCCAGAAAGTTCAACAGGGTCTGAACTGGTTAGCACTTGGATGGAAGATTATGAACTATCAGGGCCAAGACAATTTGAAAAAATCTAAAAAAACATAGTAAGCCACTTATATCCTGTTGCCCAGAAAACTATATGCAGGTACCCATGTAATCACTAGGAATAGAACTTAACTCAAGGGAGTTTTTAACCTTATCTCCATTTCTTGTTTTATTTAATGTAGCTAAGCTGTATAAATACAACCATGTAATATCAAATCAATTATTTAGAAATCAGACAAAAAACATGGTGCCTGCATGTTTGAGTCTGCTGGATTTTTAAAAATCTAGCCCCAGCAGATAAACTTCTTTAAATAAATTAAAGCTAATTTTAAAGGACATATTTTATTAAAACAATTAAACTCTGTATGGCTGTTTTAAGAACAATCTATATAGGCTCATTTGTTTGGATAACAAGACCTAAAGCCAAAAATCTACTCAAAGAAAAATTTGCCCCTTCATTCCATTAGAGAAAGAATGGCCAGTATGTCTCTTAGTTTGAACTGAAAAGATTTAATCTTAAAGGTTTAAGGACTATCTATCTCTAAAGAGCCAATTGCTTACATTTCTAGATACCTTCTACCACTTAAAAATAGGTTGCTAGATGAAGAAGGCACAATGATGCCATTGTGCACAGAACTCAGTTCAACCGATTTCTTGGAAAAAATAAGATAAACTGGTGAAATTTGTGGCAAAGCAGAAGACTTGAGTGGAAAAGATCCTATGTACCATCCCTGCCATTTCAAAGTAAAGTAGTATATGATAGGACTAATCTTAGAACAGAATTCCATAATCTGGTGTCCTTATGTCTGCTGGACTACACCCTACAGTATCTTCAGCCAGGATATGAAGAGCATCACGCTGGATAAAGCTAGATGAGAGAACTATTGTTATTCAGAACTGACAGGACTGAGTTTGATGGCAAACCATCTGACTTAGTATCAGGCAACTTCCTGTCATCAATCAATGTAAAGATGTGACACAATTTAAGAAAGAGAGAGCTCAATTCATACAGAAGCACATTAGACAGTCAACTGAAAGTGTGGTTTCTCTGGGCTCCTAAATACTTCTTTTCCTCAGCATACTAATGTGTTTTGGCACAGAACTGGGGAATTTCTGTCGATAACTGTAAACAAACCCAATCTAAAATTATGCCAGATTTATGCATGAGTCCATTTTGACTTCATATTTGAGATAGGCAAGGTCCCATTTAATAAAGAGCTTAAACACACCCCAGAACCCTTGCATCAGACAAAACTGAGCTTACAGGCTGTTAAAAAATGTTCATAGCTTCACGCAGACTGGTGAAAAGATTGCCAAGGTAGCCTTGAAAACACACTCACATACCCAACACAAAGAGGTCCTACTATATTTCTCAAAGGTTTTCCTGTGCTGACAGCAATTAGAAAGTTCAACTGTAATTTCACCCCTTGTTCAGGCAGGACCTTGTCTCACTTTAAACAGGAAATGGGGACTGAGCTAGCAGAACCTGAATATAATAGAAGTCTGTGATGGCAGTGTAGGTAGCACAGCCATCAATATAAATCTGTCATAGACATATTCTTGGAGGCAGAACTTACATATGCTACAGACCCAACAATTTCTGATGGTGCTAGATTTATGGCCTTTGAGAAGTAAGAAGTCTTTGAACCAACACTGCCTTTGAAAATATACAAGACGTGTGCGTGTGTGTGTGCAGAAGCTGGTATTATTAGATACCATAACTCATATCGTATTAAAGGATTTCAAACAGAAAAATAGATGGTTTCAATGCTACTGTTATAAGATGAAATTGCTTTGTTGTTCATGAAAAGAGACCAGATGAAAACATCATTTTTCTACATTTCTGACTAAGGCATTAAAATAGCTAAGAATTTTTAGGAGAATTATGGTCTTGGAATTTTCTTTGTGAAGTTCTCATAGATAGGAAGGAAGGAAGGAAGGAAGGAAGGAAGGAAGGAAGGAAGGAAGGAAGGAAAACAAGGAAGGAAGGAAGGGAGGAAGGAAAAAAGGAAGGAAGAAGAGAAGAAAGGAAGGAAGGAAGGAAGGAAGGAAGGAAGGAAGGAAGGAAGGAAGGAAGGAAGGAAGGAAGGAAACAGATTTGCTTGATGCTGTCATTTTTCTTAATTATACCAGCTGAAAACATTATTTATACTATTTGCTCTTATACTAGATGTTTTTTTAAAAAAATCAGCTTTGCTGTGGTTTGTTAACTTGTTTGGTATTTTCTATTATCTTTTTAGATGTATTATATTTGCCTTTCTTCTTTTGTTTCTGCCCATTCGATTTGGTCAAAGAAGCACATGCTCAGGCTCTAACCTGAAAGATGGGGCCTAGGAAACAGGCCTTTTCCATCCAACTGCCTGCCCTCTGAAACACCCCAGCTCCCAAGATTGGTAAAATTTTTGTATGTACTCAGCAGGTTCTCAAGCACATCATGATTAGCTTTCCTGGCAAAACCAGGAAACAATTTTAACGAGTATAAAAGGAACTATTACATATCATCACAGAAGATGAGGAGTTCTGATTACTCTCTATTTTGATTGTTTTGAATATTGAAGTTATCTTTTCCTGATACATTGTATGTATTATGGTTCTTTGTTTTTTGTTGTTTGTATTACTTTTATCCACTGTTTTTAACATTAATAGTTGCCTAGATGCATTCCAGTGACTCTTTATGTCAATAAAGAAAATAAATTAAACCAGCTTTTATGAGATTTACCATTTGAATGTGTACTACACAGATGGCTCAGGTATGTCAAGATTATACCTAGCACTACAGCTTACCAAATGGTGATTTACTTGGCAGACCCAGCTTATCTGCCTCATCTGAGAAAAAAAGATTTTCCTAGATTTATTTAGCATGTATTTAGCTCTACCAATAGATGAAACTATATCCACTTAATGTAAAATATGCATTCTCTCTGGATGAAAAACTGAAGGAAATACTATTTTACTACATCAAAGCAGCAGGTGAAATGTGTTCTTATGGAATCATAATAATGGAATATCAGGTTATTCTGAAAAATTCAGACTCGTACATTTTAGTAATTATTACCATTATGAGCAAAGCAATATGAAAACGCCTTAAGATGAATCAGTTAGCTAGCTAAATACTGTCCATTCTTATTAGCAGCTACTCTCTTTCAAACATTTTCCTAACATCTGCTCTCAATAAAGTTTTTAACTGATGGAACCAGGATTAAGCTAGAGTTTTTGTAAAAGTATTAGGAACTATGGTCAGGAATATACCTTTATATCTACTTAGTATAAACTGATATTTCTGTACATCTTCTACAGCTAGTTTCATATGCATACTACATCTACCTATAAAGCATCATGATTTTTTTTTAATCAGCCATCTATAAGCCACACCTGATATCTGTTATCAAAGACCCTCATATTTTGTTAGATAAATATTTTGTGGCCACAGCATTCAGAGCTAAACATTAATTCTATATACTTCAGCAAACAATAAAACAAGTAGAACCAGTATACTGCCATAATATAATACAGAATATATTTCTATTCACTAAGTAAGGATTACTTGGGTCAAGGACGAAACAGTAGTTGCAATGACTACTTCCATAAACAAAAAACAAGTGCTCTCCTCTTTTAAATTTCATCATATTATTGGAAGTGGTTTAGAATACAATAAATGAATAAACTGCTCGGTGTCACTATTAATTAATTTTAAACCATTTTTCAAAATTTGCCTAATAGGTGGTTTCCTATGTTCTACCACTAATTGATTAACTGAATGACTCAAGCCCATAAAGTCACAACTGGGCCTGCTATCTTCCTGCTGGCAGGACAAGTTAAAAAAAAATAATTCTGTGAGAAATGACTGTACTATAAAAAGAATGTGATATTTGAGTGTGTCACTTCTCTCTCGTTGTTGGCACTAACTTCTCTCCTAGGCCTTCTGCCATATTTCAAGAGTACTGTATGAATCATACTCATGTGGGTCACCTCACTGCCAAATACTCTTTTCAGCAGCTACTAAGGCAAGTTTCTCTCAGGTCTTTGCCAATTGTGATATCCTTCAGCCAAGACACTCGAGTGTATGTGTCAGTAGGAGGATTTCCCTGCATACCTTTAACCCTCGTGTAGAAAATAAGCAAGCCACTTGCTATAAAATGGTAATTATGTAAGTTACTAATCAAGTGTATATGAAAACATAGTTTTAAAGGCAAAAAATGAGACAAAGAATAGAGAAGCAGATATAAATATGGAGCCCTTTTCATTCAGACTTGTTTCATGTAAGATGGTTGTCTAATTTTCATATCTGTGTTGCAAACATCCAGCTGACCATTAGATAGGAGCAAAAAGATATAAAATTCTAATTGTTTGCAACCATCTGATGGCTGTTTAAATTTTAGCAGGCCAGGTATTGGCACCCCCACTTCTAATTCCCATTTTATATCAGAAATCTTATATCTACTGACAAGTATATATAGATATGGATACTATATGTATGCATATTACAGATTCATACAACCAGCTCTCATTAACCCTGTGATTTCCATAAGAATTGCTGCACAATTGTTTTAAAGAGAAAGCAATGAAAAGAAGAAAAAATATAAATATGGATGGAGGCATCTTTTACTTTATAAGGAAATTCAAAGCTTTTTCTTAGATAAGGTAAGGATGCATATGAAAGATACTGTGTTGCAGTTGTATGTAGACTAGAAGGAATCAAGCATTGTAACTATAGTTATTTCTCTTGTATCTCTAGATAAAGCCCTAATTTCTCAAAATTGCTTCTTGAATAACTAAAACACAGTAAACCTTCCCCCAGTAATAAAAGGATCTCAGTCTACACTACAAGAAAAAAAGATGACTATATTAGTTATGGCAATATAATAAGCATTTGTAGGATATAAACTTGTTTAATGGTTATACTGCTGCAACAGGAAGAAAGATGGCGGCAATATTCTCTTCTATTGGAACAATTGTAAAACTATTTTTAATTCAACATATCCACACTTGGTGAACACTAAATCAATCTGAGACAGAATATAAAGATTAATGCACAATTTATTCAAAGTCAAGGAAGTGGAGAAGTTGCTGTGAATGATTATCCAGCTCACTTTGCAGGCTGACAAAAAGATTTGGCTATTTCCTGCAAATTACCTTTTGCAATCCTTTTGAAAAGCTAGGAATATGGAAATGTAATACTCTTAATAACCCCTTCCGGTCATGGTTGCATTCCAGGAAGAATGAAAGGGAATGCCTTATGTTTTCTCTCAGTTTAACCTACTAATGTGTTCTCAAAGAGAACAGTGTTGTCTAAATACATAGAAAATCTGAAGTTTTAGATCAAACTAGAAATAGGGCAAATTATTTTTTATTTTTACATATAAAACAATGTATGGTCAATGTCTCTTCCTTTCTAAAGAACCATCTGTTCATTTGCAAAAAAAAAAAAGCAATCTAAAATAACTAAAAGTGCAAAGTTTTATGTTTTAAGGTCCACCTGTAAACTAAAATGAACCACAGAATTTGCTTTAAACATAAATGGCAAACAAACTATTCTTAAAAACATCCTCTTTTCCTAACAGGCCAACCAGCCTGATTTATTTTTATTGTCTCAACTAATAGCCTCATAGTAAACCTTAAGTACTCATACAGTACTTTTTCCTGTGACCAAAATATAGTCCATAATTTATCTCAAGTAATCTACTGCTGATGTTGGAGCAATCCTTAACTTTGTTCTTACAGGACCATTGTCTATAATTGTCATGGACCATCACAAAATGGCAAGCTGGATGGAATGATCCCACATTTTCATTCATTTCAAAAATGGAAACTACTATACCATTAACTTAGAAAAAAAAAAGAAATCCAGAAAGAGCACAAAAATTGTAACTATAATATCAAGATGAAATCAATTCTCTAAATAATCAATTGCAAGTGTCTTCATGTTTATCTGTCCTTAAAAGCATCATAATAAACTGTGCAACCCTTCTGTTTTTTCCATTTTATATTCAATTAAAAGGTATTATACAGAAAATGAGACTTTCCAGTATTGCTCCAGATCACATTTAATTGCAAGATTAAATCTACAACTCAAAGAAGCATTTAAAGCAACACAGGCAATAAAATCACCCCACTTAGTTTGGGAAATACGGATGTAGCTATGAAATCTATAATTTGCAAAATTATTAACAGTCCTTATCTATATTTAGTCAATACCACATGCTGACTTCAAGCAAGAAAAGAAACAAAAATCAATAGAAGCATTTAACTTTTACTAAGCTAAACGGCTAAAATTTAAACATTAATTATTCTAAATTATGTCTTTGGTAAGAACATCAATCAATTGCACCACATATAATGAATGCATCTTATAATCTGTGTTATACTGTAAAGTAATTAAATTGAAAAATATGTGGTTTTATAGTAATAGATGACACACACAAAGTTACTCAACTCTAACAGATATCATTCAATATTAGTGCACAACAGTTTTTTCATGGCTTCTCCATATGTACTGTATTAAATATTACAGATAACTTGACAGAAGACACAAGCAGCCATTTTCTGGTATTTTTAGTTACAAGTTAACATAAACGTCAATGGTTTATATTTTAGAAATCATTCCATTAGAATACTGTAGATCTTTTAGCTTGTCACATATTGGAAACTTGGGTCATATAGTATCTAGTAATCATAGAAAGACACTTTCCAATGAAAATAGCAATAGCAATAGCACTTAGACTTATATACTGCTTCACAGTGCTTTATAGCCCTCTCTAAGCGGTTTACAGAGTCAGCATATTGCCCTCAACAATCTGGGTCCTCATTTTACCCACCTCAGAAGGATGGAAGGCTGAGTCAACCTTGAGCCAGTGAGAATTGAACCGCCAAACTGCAGCTAGCAGTCAGCTGAAGTAGCCTGCAGTGCTGCACTCTAACCACTGCGCCACCTCGGCTCATGGATAACAATAGAACACAAAGAAATACCATCAGTTAAATATAATTTGGCAACACCAATTAATTAACCCTGCCTTTAAAAAGTCAAAGTCCTCAGCTTTTGACCACAATTGAGCCCAAAATTTCTGTTGATAAGCAAGACAGTTATTAAGTGAATTTGGCCCCATTTTAAAACCTTTCTTGCAACAGTTGTTAAGTGAATCCCTGCCGTTTTTAAGTTAGTAACACGGGTATTAAATGAATCTGGCTTCTCCACTGACTTTACTTATCAAAAGGTGATTGCATGACCACCGGGGATGCTGCAATGATTACAAGTGTGAAAGATAGCCATAAGCCTTTTTTTTTTCATTACCACTATAACTTTTAATGGACACTAAATGAATGGTTTTAAGTCTAAGACTATCTGTATACAAGACATCTAAGGTATTTCGTATTCATGGGTAACCATTCCTAACTTTGGAAAAAGAATCATGCAGATTCCCCAAAGACATATTTCATCTCTGTTACATAGCAGCCGCTACATGAAAGGAGGTTCAGACTTTTTTTTAACTTAATTTAACATTTCCCACTATAAACAACAACAACAAAAAACACCAGCAACCAATTTCACCTGTCTCAAAAAAACAAACAAAAACCCTGAATTTGTTTGACTCAGGGCCTTCAACAAAACTATACAAAAAGATGGTGCTTTGGCTTAACAAAATAGCTATTCGTATCTGTTAAATATATGCATACCTTTAGTTTAAAATTTTAATTCAAAATTATTTTCTGGCTGCTACTGAAATACTCCAGAGAGACGAGAATCAGTCTCGTTATAATGCAATGAATGTTTGTAGAGTTGTAAAGCAGAAGTCTAATTAACTTCAGTGGGAGAGATAAAGCAACTTTTATTTCAATGAATATATTGAAATTATATTTTTTTAATTCAAAACTATTTACATTTTAATTTAAATCTTCTACATTTTAACTTTGCACTTTAACTACAAAGGTAGGAATGATAAGGTACAAAAATGGTAGAGAATAACAGAAGCAGAAGAGATTAAGAAGAGGGAGCAAGAATACACAGAACTATACAAGAAAGATTTTAATATCCCTGAAAACCACAATGGTGTGATTGCTGATCTCGAGCCAGACATCCTGGAGTGCAAAGTCAAATGGGCCTTAGGAAGCATTACCAACAACAAAGGTAGTGGAGGTGAAGATATTCCAGCTAAGCTATTTAAAATCCTAAAAGATGATGCTGTTAAAGTGCTGCACTCAATATGCCAGCAAATTTGGAAAACTCAACAGTGGCCATAGGATTGGAAAACTTCAGTTTATGTTCCAATCCCAAAGAAGGGAAATGCCAAAGAATATTCAAACTATTGTATGATTTCGCTCATTTCACATGCTAGCAAGATTATATTATCAGAAGTATAAAGCTGGATTTCGAAGAGCCAGAGAAACTAGAGATCAAACTGCCAACATTTGCTGGATTATGGAGAAATAGCTTAGACTTATATACTGCCCCATAGTTCTTTAAAGCACTCTCTGAGCAATTTACATGGTCAGCGTATTGCCATCAACAATCTGGGTTCTAATTTTACTGACCTCAGAAGGATGGAAGGCTGAGTCAATCTCAGACTGTGGGCGGAGTTTGCCTGCAATACTGCATTCTAACCACTATGCCACTAGGGCTCTTTGGAAAAACTTCCTGTACAAGGGGGTTCCAGAAAAACATCTACTTCAGCTTCATTGACTATGTTAAAGCCTTCGATTGTGTTGAGCACAACAAACTATGGCAAGATTTAAAGAGATGGGAGTCCCAAACCACCTTACCTGTCTCCTGCAAAACCTGCAGGTGGGTCAAGAAACAACAGTTAGAACCGTACATGGAGTAACTCATTGCTTCAAAATAGGGACGGAGTACAACAACATTGTCACCCTGCTTATTTAACCTATATACAGAGTACCCATGTGAAATGCCAGGGTGGATGAATCATAAACTGGAATTAAGATTGCTGGGAGAAATATCAACAACCTCAGATATGCAGATGATACCACCCTGATGGCAGAAAAGGAACTAATGAAGAGGAACTAACGTGCCTTTTGATGAGGGTGAAAGAGGAGAGTGCAAAAGTTGGCTTGAAACTCAACATTAAAAAAATTAAGATCATGGCATCCAGGTCCATTATTTCCTGGCAAATAGAAATGGAAGGAGTGACAGATTTTATTTTCTTGGGCTCCAAGATCACTGCAGATATTGACTGCACCTACGAAATTAAAAGAAGCTTGCTCCATGGGAGGAAAGCTAAGGCAAACCTAAAAGCATATGAAAAAGCAGAGGCATCACTTTACTGACAAAGGTCCGTATAGTCAAAGCTATGGTTTTCCCAATAGTAATGTATGGCTATGAGAGTTGGGCCATAAGAGTGGCTGAGCGCTGAAAAATTGATGCTTTTGAATTGTGCTGGAGAAGATTCTTGAGACGCTTTTGGACTGCAAGGAGATCAAATTAATCCTAAAGAAATCAATCCTGGCTGTTCTTTGGAAGATACTGAAGCTGAAGCTCAAATACTTTGGCTACTTAATGAGACTGAAGACAAAAGGAAAAGGGGACAGAAGAAGGTGAGGAGGTTAGATAGTTGTCATCAACACAACATAAATTTGGGCAAACTCCAGAAACAGTGGAGGACACGAGAGCCTGGGCCATGGGGCGTGAAGATCGGACACATTTTAGTGACTGAACAATAAACAACAGCACTTTAATTATTCTAATACTTTTAATATCAGCCTGGTTTAAAAGACAATCAGAATTTAATAGTAACTCTTTTTCTTCTACATTTTTTTTCCAGATTTATATATTTCCCCCACCCCCCAAAGCAGAAGAAAATCCCATGTGAAATTCTCATGAATAGGATATGGTATTTATGTATTGTAAATACAAGAGAGCTGATACATTAGATTAATTCCTTCTGGTATTCAGTCCAAGATCAGAGTCATCTTTTTTCCATCAAGATCAGCTTGATTTTACCTATTAGGGGCAATACATCATCTGAGCCAAAGTTATTCTCTTTTTTCTTCTTTTTTCTTTTTTACTCATTTGTACTTTTTCTTCTTAAGGAAAGATAGATTTCTGGTTTATGCCAGAAGATTAAACTGATTGCCAGTAAAAACACTTCGATATTAAGTCAAGGATTTCAAGTTGTCCACATGTTCCAAAGCTTATTCAATTTAATTCCTATGTAGGTCAGAGAATTGGAGAAACCAAAATGAAAGTTCATTAGACTAAAAACCTAATAAAGTCAACCTTGGTATCTTGCCCTGGCCAGTTTTTTTTAAAGTTGCCTTAACCCATAGATTATTAATTTTCCTGTAATATGGAAGACTGACACATTCTTCTGCATACATACAGAAAATTTGGGGTAGTTTAGGCAAAGATGAGAAAAGCAGCTCCTTTAAGGGGTTTATGGCATTTTTCTGCTATTGCCTGATTCTACAACTCTGATACATAAGAAACTCCTTTTAAAACTTCTTTGTTTTGAAAGCAACTTGTCAAGCAGCATGGGACAGGAAAGGCTTGTGATTTGTGTTAACAAGCCGCAAGTTTAACTCATTAGATTTTCTTTCAATTATGGCATTGATGTTCATGTTAATTATTTAGAGAATATGCTGGATGCATAGAAGAAGCCAAAGCAAAATTTAATCAAAGAAACCCCCCCTTGCCTCTTCTGGACTATGATCCAATATATTATAAAGAATCTATTGGGCTATAAACAGGGATGATTTAATTGCCTGATCCAGTGGTTAGTAAACACTTTTAAAAGTCCAGAAAATTCCACAAACTAGAAAAGAGAAAATATATTTTAATAATTGTTATTTTCCTAGAACTTTAAATACTAGTTTAAAACTTGGTTCAGGCTGTTTTGTTTTCAACCAATGCATTGTTTTCACAATTCTCCCTACTAAAATTATATGAATGAAACTTAAAAATGCTTACCTTTGGTTAGAACTTTTTGATTATTTTCAATATGTTTCTACTTTGTTCTATTTCTGAGCAGCTGATTCAAAGGACTGATTTGTTTTTGTCGCTGCATGTACTACATATTTCATTGCAGTCAATGGCAGAGCAGCTACAAATATCTGAGTAAGGGCTTCCTTTCTCGCTGTAGTTGCTGACTGTTTGAGCATTAACAGAAAAAAATGGCTCTAAGCCAGTTGGCAAAAACAAGAAAAATAGTGCAGGACGCTAATATAAGCAACTAAAAGGTCAGGAAACGCAGGCACACAGAGATACACTACTCTCTTTCCCCTCTCTTTCTCTAGTTGAGTAAGGTTTATTTGTTTATTTATTAAATTTATATTCCACCATCCATCTGCCTAGCTCCTGCCCACCTAGCAGTTTGAAAGCATGCAAATGTGAGTAGATAAATAGGTACCATTTCAATGGGAAGAAACAGTGCTCTGCAATGTTAGGCTGGCCACATGACTGCAGAAATGTCTTCAGACAGCACTGGATCATGGCCTCGAAACAGAGTTAAGCATCACCCTCTATAGTCGGCAAGGAGTAACAGAGTAAAATCCACAGGGACACCTTTTTTTTCTTTCCTTCCTTCCATCTTACTAATACAACAATTCTGAGTGGCTTTTTGTTGTTGTTAGTTGTGAAGTCGTGTCCGACCCATCGCGACCCCATGGACAATGTTCCTCCAGGCCTTCCTGTTCTCTACCATCCTCTGGAGTCCATTTAAGCTCACGCCTACTGCTTCAGTGACTCTATCCAGCCACCTCATTCTCTATTTTCGTCCCCTTCTTCTTTTGTCCTCAATCTTTCCCAGCATTAGGCTCTTCTCCAGTAAGTCATTCCTTCTCATTTGGTGACCAAAGTATTTGAGTTTCATCTTCAGGATCTGGCCTTCTAAAGAGCAGTCAGGGTTGATCTCCAATGTGATGACCCGGGGCGTGGCACAAAGGCAACACAGCCAGAGAACCGGTATGAGTCCCTTTATTGGCGCCAACTTTGCCCCCAACATCCTGTTTACTCTCCGGCCTGGAGAAAAGCTCTCCCACAAATCTGAAGCAGCTTCTGGCTGCAAATACTCCAGTCCAAATGCTGTAAGCAGAATGACTGTAATCAATCACTCCAGCAGGGCAAGATAATGAGTCCCAGAAGCGAAGAATTCAGGGCAAGAATTCCAGCAAGACAAGATAAGCACACAGAAGCACGACCATAATTCAAACAGTCAGGAGGAATGTCAGGAATGCAGGCCACAACTCTCAACACTAGATGAATTCAGCATTTGTTCCCGACAAACGCCCCTCCCAACTGCCTCTCCTTTAAACTCCATCCCCAGGTGTGCCTTGTGAAGGAAATCAGGGCCCTTTCCTTCCTCGTAAGCCATGCAACCCATGTTACTCTCTTCTGTGTTCTTCCCTGCATATATATATATATATATAGGTCTGTGGTTGTTCGGGTTTTCTCCCGCGTGAAGTTGGGGATGTCGTTGCAACGTTTCGACGAAGTCTCATTCGTCATCTTCAGGCTGATTATCAGGCTTGTGTCTGCAGCCTGCTGCTGCTAG
>QLTV01002141.1:2296717-2317258 GCA_003457575.1 Thermophis baileyi
AATTAATGACTGAGGGAAAAAAGAGCAAAATGCAATATTAAATGTATATTTTGAAACGAAAGCTTACATAAAAATTCCTATTTTGAGAGCAATCAATAAATATATATTTAAATGGACATTTTGCCAAAATTATAAATAACATTCTCAACTTTAGATATTTGAGCCAAATGGACATGAGAAAAAGATGCAAACAAAAAATAGGATGATTTGTCCATCCAATTGTGTGTGTGTGAGAGAGAGAGAGGGGGGGGAGAGGGAGAGGGAGAGAGAGAGACAGAGACTCAGTGATACCAAATAATTTATGAAACATAGGCTCATTATAAGTTTGTTTTACCTAAATAGACCTTTAGTAGTTGATACAAGTATGTACACATTTCTAAATACGCAGAACCAGAAAGAGAAGGATATGCAGTATAATATAATTTGTTCCTTCCATCAAAAAAACATGTCAGAATGGTTTTTCCTTAAAATAAATATTTGCTTTTAACTAGTAATGGGAATAATACCTTAATTAAAAGGCAACTGGCTATCTTGCAAGCCATTACTTTTTGGGTACAATGACTATGAAGGAGATGATCCAGGCATAGTGTAGGTATTTCCCAGTTGCTAGGAGACAGGAATAAATTTTATAAAGTATCATTCATGATTAATCTAAGAAATGTGGCAAGACATTTAAATGCCTCTTTTAAGCAGGAGAATGATTAATGCAATAGTAACAAAAATGCTGGTTTTCTTTTAAGTGAAAAATAGATGTAGATTTTTGAACCAATTTAGGCCTACTGAAGGCACATGCTACAGACCTTATCGTGCCAGATTACTGCATCATATGAGGGCGACAGTGTTATATATCACCTTACAAGTGGTTGCTTTAAAAGTTAACTGTTTTACATCCTTTTTATAAGATGTCCTCCTTCTGAAGGTAAAGTTCACAGTAAACCTGTCTGTCTCATTCTGATATGCATTTTTAGAAATAACCACCACCCCCATCAGAAACACACTCTTTAAAGTATTAACAGATGTGTTTTTAAGGGCCTTGCTACGTCCTCTAAAAGTAAAAAACTTCCACATGGATTGTGTCCTGCATGGATGGCAAAACAGATTTCAACTTTTAAAGTCAATATAAAATGTTGCTCTGCTTTTCTTTTGTGCACTTTTTTCCACTAAAATAATATACAAGTTATGGTACTTTTCCCTGGGAAATGCTTCTCTCTTTATCTGTAGTGACCTTAAGTCAGTGTCAAAGGTTTGTGAATGAGTTTCAGATTGAGTAAGTGGCACCTCCCATCATTAGCTGTCTACATTGTTTATAACCACTAGAATACTTTTGGTCAACCACGATAAAACAAACATTCCTTCCTAAGCGTTTTCTGCTTTTCTTTGACAGCATATAACTAGTTCAAACAAATGCTGAAAAATACAACAGCATTTGCCTGCTGCTATAAAGTTGACCTTTAAATTAATTTATGTCCATGAGCTTGCTTTCACTCATGACACCTGGTTTTTATATATGTATATATGCTACATGTAGCTAGAGCTATGCTTAATCTGCAGAAAAGGTCTTATCTGTGGAATTTGGGGGGGGGGGGAGAGGTAGAGGAAGTTTTGTTTTGCCTATAAGCAGCCACACTGAGCCCTGAAAATTCAGTTATTTTCTGGCAATGACAAATTTCTCAGTATGAACAAATGAATCTGAGCTGAGACTCCCAAGTAAAACCTAGTAAATGTTATTCCCTAATCTGGAGTAAATTAACCTGATAGATTCCATCATCATTAGAAACAACCCTTTCTCTCTCTCCATTTTAAAAAAGAGAAAATAAATATGTTGCCTACGATAACCTTAAAATTCTGTCATCCCCTTATAAACTGTTACACATACCTAGGAAACTTGATCACTACCAACCCACTAATATTACTGTTCTATTATGTATTTACATTACATTATATACACTACACACTACACTACACTACACTACACTACACTACACTACACTACACCACACCACACCACACCACACCACACCACACCACACCACACCACACTACATTACATTCTTATATACTGGTACTGTTATGGAGAAGATAGTGAGCATTTACTTTTGTGAAGGTGGCTGTGTTTATTTTATTCATCCTTCCTGCTAAAAACTCTATCTCCAGTCTATAGAGTCCCTTGGGAGTTGGACGGCATACAAATTTAATAAATAATAATAATAATAATAATAATATACATTCAAGACTCTGACAAGCAAAAATACATATTTAGTTAGTCATGTTCCTGACAACTCAAAGGTGATCAGCTCAGTCTTCACACATGCCCTTGTAAAAGCCAACTAGGAGAGCCAAAGAAGTCTTTTCTGGCTCAGAGTATTTCCAGCAGAGTGCAGTGATACACTGCCGAGTTTAAGTTCAATGTTAGAAAGCAAAACAGCTCTCACAGGAAGAGGGAAAATGAAGAAGAGAGAAAGAAGCAAGAGCATCCAAGCTGCCAGCCTTACTCGGATTTTTACTGATAAATCTTTTTAACAAGAAACAGTGTGAAAAACAAAGAACAAAAGCTGGAATGTGAAGATATCTTGCAGTTTGGGGGGAAATATTCCTAAACACATTTACATTCATGCTTAGGTTTCTTTGGCTTAATTATGTAGAAAAAAATACACACAATCACATTTTTATATTAATAGTCATTTAATTACCACTACCATTGTTTTTACAATGGAAAAACATTTTCCAAAAGAATTCTGTACTCAGATGAAGGTTCTAATCTCAATTTGACATGCTAAAGGATGTCAATAGCCAAAGAGCCATTAATTCTCTGAAAATCAAACAGAGATGGAATACTAAAAGCTATTGCCTCTTCAGCACAACCTCTAAAAACTAAAAGATGAAGTCAGATCAGCATTCTAGGCATTACCGAGTCAGAAGGCTAGAAATATGGCAAACAACAGAAAAAAAAGATTCTAAACAAGCTAGCAAATCTGAAGAATATCATAGCGTTCAAAACATTTGAAAGGTTCAGTTTATGTACCTACTTATTTATTTTATTTGTTTGCTGCCCATCTCATCACAAAGTGACCCAAAAAGGAGACTTTAGAGAATGTACAAATATCCTGCACAATATCCTTAATTACACATGCTAGCAAAATAATGCTAAGAATCAGTCTACATAGATTAGAGCCCTATATGTAAAGAAAAAAATCCAGATATTCAAACTGATTTCAGAGAATGGTAAGGAACAATGCTGAAGCATGATGGATATTGAGAAAGCCAAAGAATATCCAGAAGAAGTCAATACAGCTCCTCAATTTATGACCACAATTGAACCCAAAATTTATGTTGATAAGCGAGACAGTTAAGTGGATTTTGCCCCATTTTATGACCTTTCTTGCCACAGTTGTTAAGTGAATTACTGCCATTGTTAAGTTAGTAACACAGTTGTAAAGTGAATCTGGCTTCCCATTGACTTTGCTTGCCAGAAGGTCGCAAAAGGGGATCACATGACCCCAGGACTCTGCAACCGTCATAAATATGAACCAGTTGCCAAGCATCCAAATTTTGATCATGTGACCATGGGATGCTGCCATGATCGTAAGTGTGAAAATGGTTGTAAGTGATTTTTTTCAGTGCAGATGTAACTTTGAACAGTCACTAAACGAATGGTTGTAAGTAGAAGACTACCTGTATGTCCTTCATCGATTATAGAAAGGTCTTTGTGTTGATTGGGCTTGGAATGTACTTAAGAAAATGGGAACTTCGAAACAACTCAGGAACCCACAATCCAAATAGAACGTGGTAAAACACACTGGATCAAAGTTGGTAAAGGTGTCATATAAGAGTGTTTACTCTCTTCTTATTCAACCTATACGATGACTATATATCGAAGGATGCAGAATTTGAAAAAGATGACTATCAATAACTTATGCTGTGTTGATGTAGTACTATGAAAGCCAAAAATGCAAATGATCTGGAGGGTCTTCTAACAAAAGTCAAGGAACACAGTTAAATATGGGTCTTCAATTAAATATAAAGAAGAGCAAACTAATGTGCTAATTTATTCTTATGTTCAGCAACCAGCCTTTGAACTGGCAATGAAGATATTGAAGTGATTAATAGTTTTTCCTTTTAGGATTGTATAATAAAAGTAAAGGAATCAGCAGTTAAGCAATACACTGCGGATTAGTACTTGGTAGGTGCTAATGAAGGCCTTGGAAAGGATGGTGATATGTTTATACTTACGAAGATCAGAATCATGTAGGCAATAATTTTCCTTGTATACTGCATAGAAGTGAAATTTGAACTTAGAACAAGCATGATAGAAAGAATATTGACTTTTGAGAAACATCCCCTTATTTTGAGATTCTCAAAAAATAGCCAAGAAAGAAAACTAGTGGATCGGGCGGGGGTGGGGGAGAGAATCACTCAAAGCTTCCAGGTTCAAATTATCATATTTTGAGCACATTATATGATGATCCATGCCCTTGTGAAGTCAATATTCCTGGGTTAAATCGAAGGAAAGAGAAGATTACAAGAACTGGCAGGAAGATGGATAGAAGATGGATGGACCTAACTGTGGTGGCAATCAATGCACCACTGGAAGACCTGAAGGGCCAGGATGGGAACAGATCATTCTTGAGGAGGTCTGTCTATAGGGTTGCTAAGATTTAACAGTGACTTGATGGAATATAAACAATTGACCACCACTGCTTTTTATTTTAAACTTGGCACATAGCTTACAGATTTATTGTCACCATTTCAGAACTTGCTTAAGTTTCTTGCCTCTTATATAATGCTTTCCACAGAGAGAGCAAGAAGGGTCAACTGGCAAAAAGCAACATTGTAAAAATTGCCCCTTTCCTATGTGCATCAGACAGCCAATCTGCATGGAACTCCAGGAGCCTTACTTCATTCTGATAAAAACAGCAGGATCCTGCAGGTGTCACTAGTCTTCCACAGTCTTCCACTTACCCCATACTCCTTCAGTACAGGAATCAACGTTATTACGTGTGATTGAAATTCAGTCTAGGGCATTTTTAAGTATCTAAAGAGAGTTTAAAAAACAGTTGATATTTCAATTATTTTTCATGATAACGGCAGATTTCAATTTATTTTAGCACCTCCCCTGCTTAGGAACAATTTACAGAGAAGCACATATTGTGAAACACTGAAAATCAAGAAGTGAAAAAGGGTCACTAATTTTCAGCAGAGAAATTTCACTGGTTGCATTTTTTTTTTTTTTTTCTTTTTAGCTAAACATCAGTCTTCATGCAAAAAGTCAACCCTTCCTGAATAAATGAATACTGAATTTTTTTAGAAGCTAACAGGTGCTGTGTACTGTGTTTGAATGTATCTATTCAATACTGCTCTAAGTAGGCAGACTTGCAACATTTATGGTTATAAAGTCTTCCAGAAATACCCTTCACTGTGACAGCTTGAGGCTGTAAGACAAACATTGCTATTGATAATCTTTCCAATTTGTTTATTTATTTAGTTGATTTATGTAGCTGTCCTCTTAAAATGACTCAGGGTTATGTACAATTAAAAGCAAACAAACAAAAAACCCAAAAGGAAGCTCTTGCATGTTTAATATTGGCACACGCTTAAGAATGTTTCATTCAGATTAATTAGAAGTTAGCATATATAAAGTATGCATGTGGAAAAAGTTGAGATTCTAACTTAGAGATTGTAACTACAGTATAGAAATAGGCGGTGGTATTTTATTAAAATAAAAATTTTCATAAATTAATGCAAAATGCAAGAATAAGGCCTTTTATATCTAGGATGATGCAGAATATAAAATGGCATCTGACCTTTATATATATATATATATATATATATATGTATGTATGTATGTATGTATGTATGTATGTATGTATGTATGTATGTATGTATGTATGTATGTATGTTATATTTTTTTTACATAAATAAAGGGAGACTAGTATAGATCCATTTCAAGCTATTTAGCTCTCATCAGCCAGCCACACCCTTGTGGGATTAGAACCACAATATATATATTAAATCCTGTAAATTGTTAAATTTATGATGCTATTGTTACATAATTGGGTAGATTTGTGAACGCCTGGATATGACATAGTAGCCATGCCTAGAAACAGACTGTTCTCTTGTGTAACCTTTTGACCCTTCCTATTATTCTTATTGCTTTCCTTCTGGTCTGTTTCTTACCTTTAATGAAGTCAAAATGTAAAGCCTTCCTTAAGCCCTGATAAGTAACAATGACAAGTGTTGATTGTTTAACTACTGCAGTTTGCTGTAGGCTAAACATAAAACACAGCTAGTCTAGAATCCTTATCTTAAATGTTGATTACTTCAAGCCATGACAATTCATCTATAAGTGGAGATAAAACTCCTTTTCTTGATGGTATTGTAAGAACATTAAACATAAACCTGTTTCCTGTTTATTTGCTATCAGACAAACCTGAATGCCTCCTAAAAAATAATTATACTGTATGAAAAATGGGAGACATAACTAAGACTGGCTTTACCAAAGTATCATGTGATTTATTTATTTATTTGATTTTTGCTTAACGTGTTATATGAATTTATCCCACTGTAATAATACTTAGTGTACTGTGTAAATTAAGATAGCTGTGACAAACCATGATTAAACGTATCATGGCTTCACAAGATGTCTATGCTTACTCAGTAAATGATTCTACATTATAGAAGAAATTAAAAGCAGAGCAATTATTTGTAGACACATTTTATCAAAGCTTTGAATCAAATGGCACATGACAAGTCTAACAGCACAATCCTGTATCTACTCTCCATTATTTTCGAATCTCACCAGGCTCAAGGTTGACTCAGCCTTCCATCCTTCCGAGGTTGGTAAAATGAGGACCCAGATTGTTGGGGGCAATATGCTGACTCTGTAATCTGCTTAAAGAGGGCACTATGAAGCGGTGTATAAGTTAAAGTGCTATTGCTATTTTACCCAGGATAACAGACACAAATAACTTTCTTTCTTTCTTTCTTTCTTTCTTTCTTTCTTTCTTTCTTTCTTTCTCTTTCTTTTTTCTGTCTCTGCGTATACATATGTATGAATTTTAGAGGCACTGCCTCAAATCAATAGATATTTTATTTTTAGCATTCCAATTAAATGATTGGAAGATAAGGTTTGAATTTATTTCCAGAAGCATGTCTTCCTTTATGTTTTGTATAATAAATGTTAAAGTTGATAGAAAAATAAGCCTGAGAGTAAATTTAAAGATTTGTTTTATTTGACCAATTTGACTTATTAGGTTGCAAGTTTTATCTGTCTTTTCCCTTTTGTCTCCATAACACAGCAAGTCTTGGGCTTCCCTACAACTTCCAGACCTAAAAAAGAATCAATGTAATCTTTCTTTGTTTTAGCATGCTAAAGAAAACCTGTGTATATTAACCTGTCCTTTCACCAATGAAAACACACTTTTATTAAGGGTGAAACTGAAAACACCTAAGATTGGTGGTCTTCTGTTTACTAAAAAAAAAAAAAATCACTGAAAGGCTTGGGAAAGTGCAGCTCTGCCGTTCATGTCAACATTCCACCCCTTCTACTTTTCCCAAGGTCTCAGGCAGAAAATCTTTTTTTTTTGTTCTTATCAGTTCAAACAAGAACAATGAATTCCTCAAGCCCACAAGAATGTGACAAGGTGCCAACAAAGCCAACCAGGAAGGTGATGTATGGTCTATAGGCTTTAGCAGCTCTAATAAATCACTTCTCGATCTAGCACTACAAGGATTGAGTTCAAGCAACTTGCAGCCCACATTTTTGTTTCTTCACCAGAGATTTCTTTCACCTGCCATCATCCAAAGAAAACCAGGAATACTGATAATTACATATGTGCAGCAGGAGTGCAATGAGTTTTAAGTCAAGTAAAATTGATTAATTTTCAAATTTCTGTTTTTATAGATGCTGATTTTGCACTAGATCAACTTGACAAATCTATATATTTTACAATTTTTAAGACCTTAGTTTCAGGATACATGATATTGTTTCTTTAAAGTTATATGATTTTTTTATAAATTTAAGAATGTCCTGAAATGTCCTATAATTGAATACTTTCATTTCCAAAAAGTAACTTCAGCAGATTGTGAATCTTATTATACAGACTGCTGAAAAAAATATTGATTAGTGCCATTCATCCATTAGAAAGTTCTCAGGTCATAATTTATAGAATGACTTTTTCTATTATTCATTGAATAAATATTTAGGTTTTGTGTACAAAATTACAAAAAAGGTTGAATTTATAGAAAGATTATTAACATGCAGTGAAATTGTTCACTAATTCATTTTTTGCATTTACTGAAGAGATTATTGTAGCTAGGAAAAGAGGAATGAAGTTATTTTTGCTTTGAAACACTCAAGAGATGGATTTTACTCACTTAGTGAGTGGGTTTTTATCACATACCATAAAGGTGGGATACCTTATATGATATATGAGCACAAAAGTATTATTTTGCATGAAGACATTGGCAATCATGTGCACAGTGAATGAAAGCAGGGTGTTCTCTACCAGTTTAATTCAGTGTATGGAGGTAGGTAGATGTGTTTATATGTGTAAACACACACATACAAGAATTCTACAGATTCTACACCTTTGGCTTCAGGTTCTGGTTAGCATCAATGTGTACATTACTGAAGAGAGGGAATATTATTTCAGCTATGCAGAGAGAAGATTAACTGCTGTTTCTATTTCCCTTTAAACTCTGGATGAACACAAATTTACTGATCAAAATCAGGAAACGTTAGTAAATTGTATCCATTATGCTGGTCCATGAAATTAGAAGGAAGGTAGAACATAGGCTTCCAAGGAGTAATGTCATAATTACAGAGTCCTTCGGGAGTTGGGCGGCATATAAATTTTATTAAATAAATAAATAAATAAATAAATAAATAAATAAATAAATAAATAAATAAATAAATAAATAAATAAATAAATAAAGGTATTGTACTACTGCACATTTATTCCGAAACAATTCTCTATGAACTGGAGGCATGTAAAATCTCCTGAAATCTACCCAGGAAGTTAGTTTCTGGTTAGTTAACCACAGACAACTGGAGCTGGGCATCATTTAAACCAAAAAAATTAATAAATAGAATGATAGTGATATATGAGCTTGACAATTCAACCCTATGAGCATAATAGCCAACCTAAATATCTGGATATTAATCACTTTTTCTGTCTCTTCTTCCTATTTACTATAGTTTAGACACTAATAAGTTTAGTTACCTGATAGAGTAACAATTAAATTATAAACATAGTTATGCATATAATAAAACCAATAAAAACTGCATCAGCATGAAAACAATATGAAATCAGAGTAAAACCAACAAAAACAACAACAACGAAGCAGTGTAGAGAGCTAAAAAGGCTAGGCAATTCCTCCAATAAAGATGTGATTTAGGCAATTCCCACCCCTATACATTCTGCTCCCTTCTTCACCATTTTTGGGTTACAGCCAGTATTTTTGTTGTGATTTTATGGTGATTTTATACATTTATATATATATACAGGTAGTTTTATTTTGATGTTGTAAGCTGCCCAGTCACCTTGCACAAGATGGGTGACAAACAAATTTAATAAATTAATAAATAAAATGTAAGCACTTGCCAATGTGATGAAGCAACCAGGCTAATGGTGTGTGGGTGACTGACAGAAAGTTTAGAAGGTTTAGATATTTTATATCTCATTGTATCCTACATACGTTAACTTAGAAAACCCAGCTTGAACAGAGATAGTGAACCAAATAACTATCTCAGCATGGTGTTTTAGATTATTCAAATTGTCAATCACCAAGTTATGTATTCCCAAACACTCCACTGGAGGAAGATTTCATTATTACCACCTCAGCTATTTCTCTCACTTGAAATAGTTTACGTTGACATAAGTATTTTAGTAAATGGTTAATTAAAAAATACTGATTCTTTCAATTTCCTGACAAAGTCTTCAGGAATGATTCAGTATTTCCTTTGTTGGCAATTGCTTAACACACCAAGGTCATGATGGCTGTGGAAGATGGAAGGCAGAAGAGAAAAACCTCTCTCCATGGAACCAGTTCCTGGTGCCCAAACATTTGGGGGCCGCTGATGTAAACCATACTTTTCATTCTTACGTCTGACATCAGGATACACATATGAAATGACAGGGTTTGGCCTGCGGATACATTTTGTCACTGCTATTTATACTCAACACCTAATCAATTGTCTTTCAACAGTCTGAGATCTACCAATACTGATACATTAGGCCTACTTTGTGACCACAATAAAAAATGAATGCATTATTCCACCATGCACCTTAAACTAGAAGTGTGAATTAACTGTCAAAAACAAATAGCTTTAAGAGAAATAAGAGAAGCAAGGAAGATGGCAGGTTTGAAATGTATGTTAAGAAAAGTGAATTAGCAAGGATCTACTTCATGGGCCATTTCCTAACTTGAATTCAATCTGACAAAGTAAAAGACCAGCAGAATTGCATCTTTTGTACATACTGGACAAAAAGTAAAACAGTTGCGAAGAAGCTATTCTGTTTCACTTATATGAAGCATTCATTAAAAAATCCCCAATTTTGTATCTTGCCCAATAGATCAGAACAGTTGAGTAAATCATTTATAAACATATTAATTTTGTAATTCAAAATGGACTTCCTTACATAGAAGAATCTTCATTTAGCAAGAGTGCATTAGATTATAAGCTTTCAAAGACACATCCATAACCACCTGTTTTATTTTTACTCAGTTCTTTAGTGCACATAATGTATGCATTAGTATGGTAGTAAAGAAATATTTAGCAACTAGTCTCTTCTTCCTCCTACTTTTTAAATTAACAAAATTGTCTCTGTGACTTTGGTTGCCTGTCTTCATAACATGTTTATCAAAGAATGGCAAAATAATTCTGAAAAAAGAAGGAAGTATTGAAAAGAATATCTGTGTGGAAAGAAACGAGAAATATTATTAGACTTCAAAGTAAATATAACATTCAGACCATGGTAATTTTTCAAAATGCTCCCAGTGAGCTTGAAATAAAAATGAAATCCAAAAGTGAAAGTATTGTAACAGTGATTTCAATTGCCACTTCCATTACACATGGAAAATAATCTGATAGTATCAAATTTAGCAGTGAGATTTCAACAAAGAAATCGGAGGGCAAGTGATAAATAAAAACAACAATAAAAAGCTTTGCATGCAATTACTTTGAAGAAGAGTAGAGCTAGTGTGGTATAGTGCAGTGATCCCCAATCCCCGATCTGTGGACCAGTACCAGTCCGTGGCCTGTTAGGATCTAGGCTGCGCAAACGGCAGGTGAGCAAGCGAAGCTTCATCTGCGTAGGTGTGGGATCTAAGTTGTGCATGAAACCATCCTCCCCCCAGTCCGTGGAAAAATTGTCTTCCACAAAACCGATCCCTGGTGCCAGAAAGATTGGGGACCACTGGTGTGGTCGATAAGGCATCAGGCTAGAAACTGGGAGACTCTGAGTTCTAGTCCCACCTTAGGCACAAAGCCAGCTGGGTGACTTTAGTTACAGACACTCTCTGTCAGCCCTAGGAAGCAGGCAATGGCAAGCCACTTCCAAAAAACGTTGCCAAGAAAACTGTAGGCACTAGTCCAAACAGACACCAGGGGCCAACACTGATGCAATGGCACCAAACACAAAGACAAACTTTATACTGGAATTCATTAGGAAAGGAATTAAAACATGCAACTGCCAATATATAATGCCTTTGTATAAATCTTTGTTCATTTCTGGTCATCTCATCTCAGAAGGATATTGCATCTAATAAGGCACAATTTTAGAATATGTTTGCATATTAACCAATCACACATCCCTTAAGATTAAATTACAGGCAAGTACATGAGTTTTGATGAGGCATCTTCCATGAATCCCAGACTGCATGGCTAATAGTAAAGGATTAAAATTAACAATTTACCAATATCAGGAAATAACACTCTGAACTAGATCTATTAATATATGTAAAGGAACATGATAAAGGTGTACATAATTCTATTCCAATTTCAAGAAAACAAAGTCTTCAATGATATTTGTAACCTGAACCTATCCAGCAAGTCCACTACTTGTTCAGTATGTAAATAGCTAAACACGAACTCAGAACCCTTTACATTGACACAAGTTGATCATATAAAGCAATGGTTCTCAACCTTTTTAATGCCGTGACCCCCTGTGACCCCCGCCCCGCTACCGTGACCCCCTCCCCGCCCCCTCCCCACGCGCGATGAGGTGACAAAGGGGGCGTGGCACCAGGGGTGAAATGCTCCCAGTTTGGCCGTGCCTGCGAGTCGCCGGACAGCCGGTAGCCACAGAAGCGGGAGACTTCGCCCACCCGCCCGGACGCCGCCATTTGAGTTCTTTTACCCTCTGTGCATGCGCAAAGTGTTCTGCGCATGAGCAGAGGGTAAAAGAACTCAAATGGTGGTGTCCGGGCAGGTGGGCGAAGTCTCCCACTTCCGTGGCTACTGGCTGTCCGGCAATCCGCAGGCATGGCTGAACTGGGAGCATTTCCAATATGGCGGGCTAGCGTGCGCGGCGACCCCTGTGAAAAGGTCGTTCGACCCCCAAAGGGTTCGCAACCCACAGGTTGAGAACCACTGATATAAAGCCTGCCCAGATATCAAGTTTCTCAAAAGGCAGTAATGTTAAATCTCTTTTCCAGGAAATCTACATATTTTACCAAAGAATTATGAAATTATTCTGAAAAGAAGAAAGGTACTGAAAATGGTATTCTTCTATACCAGAAAGAAATCAGAAACTTCAAAAACAATATATAGGTAGTCTTTGACTTACAACAGTTCCAAGTTACAATGGCACTGAAAAAAGTGACTTATGACCCTTTTTCACATTTATGAAAGTTGCAACATCTCCATGTCATGTGATCAAAATTCAGACACTTGGCAACTGGTATGTATTTATGATGGTTGCAGTGTTCCAGAGTCATGTGATAGCAATAGCAATAGCAATAGCACTTAGACTTATATACCGCTTTACAGTGCTTTACAGCACTCTCTAAGCGGTTCACAGAGTCAGCATATTGCCCCCCAACAATCTGGGTTCTCATTTTACCCACCTCGGAAGGATGGCAGGCTGAGTCAACCTTGAGCCGGTGAAATTTGAACCGCCGAACTGCAGCTAGCAGTCAGCTGATGTAGCCTGCAGTACTGCACTCTAACCACTGCACCACCTCGGCTCCTGATCACCTATTGCAACTTTCTGACAAGCAAAGCCAACTGTTGTGGTCCACCAGCGGCCTGCAGAGCTGGTAGCAGAGTCGGACAGCGAGGAGGCTGGGGAGGAACATGGGCCAGGCCTGGAGTTTGGAGAAGGCTCGGTGCCAGAGGCAGGGATCTAGCCCAGGCCATCTGGGAGGTCTGTGCTGACTCCAGAGCCTCCAGAGGCTGACATAAGCGAGGCAGAGGAACAGGGGGAGCCGGTTCCCAATGCGCGCATGCGCAGAGTTGCCAGAAGGCAAGAACAGTTATAGAGGAGGACTACTCGGGAGTAAGGCTTGGAGATAATTGGCCCCTCCCATAGGCTATAAAAGTGGAGCAAACAGATGTGCTCGTTGCAGGAAGCAACTTGGTTCAATTCTCAGCATTTCGGTTCGGACTCCGTGTTTCTGTTTGGCCTTGCAAAGTTCCTTACCAATTAGGTCTTTGGCAGCGTGTCAAGAAAGATAAAGGTTCGTGCTTATCTGCCTTCTTCCGAAAGACTTTTATCGGACTTGTTATCATTGTTTGGGACTTATTATGGCTGGGAATGAACTTAATTCACAGCCGTTAAAAATAAAAAGAGGTTTTCGGGACTCCGTTTGTGCTGTATTATTTTATCAGGAAGCCTAGGTCAGAACACCAACTCACTTAACAAATATCTCACTTATCAACATAAATTTTGGGCTCAACTGTGGTCGTAAGTCGAGGACTACCTATATTGTTCCACAGAATTCCCTTGCTTGATAATACGGAATCTCAAAAGGAATAGAATGCTGGAAGTATTCTACTTTCTACATAACCAAAATGGTCAGGATAATGTTGACATAAAAATTAAATCCAGGCTGCATCCAGAAATATGGATGGTAGAGGAAGCTTGCTTTAAAGTTTTTATTTCATTTAATGTCACTTGTATTGATCCTCTTAGCATCTGGTTAACTATTATGCACAATGATTGCCATGGAAATCAAATAATATTTCATTTGATAGCAATCTGAAAAAAGAACATAGCAATAGCAGTTAGACTTATATACCGCTTCATAGTGCTTTACAGCCCTCTCTAAGCGGTTTACAGAGTTAGCATATTGCCCCCAACAATCTGGGTCCTCATTTTACCCACCTCAGAAGGATGGAAGGCTGAGTCAACCTTGAGCCGGTGAGATTTGAACCGCCGAACTGCAGCTAGCAGTCAGCTGCAGTAGCCTGCAGTGCTGCACTCTAACCACTGCGCCACCTCGGCTCTTAACATCATGTGAACTTTTTCACTTATATGAAAACCAACTCTAAAAATAAATATTAATCATTGATACATTAAGTAAACAATTCTATGAAATCCATGGAATTCTAGAACACGTTAACTTTAATGTATTTCATGTTCATACCAAATAGTTGTTCTGGATGGAAACATGATCGGACGTTACACTTTTTGCTTCTATACAAGCTTTTATGACCACTCTCAAACTGAATGATTCAGAAAGATCAATGCATCTTTGCTGCAGCTACCATCTTCTTTACTATTATTGTTGGGCCATAAAATGATGGGACAAACATGCCAAACTCTTGAAAAAGCACCTTTGGGATGACAATTTACGACATTCAGTGGGAATATCAATGGCCACATCCATTCTATTGTTTCCTTATTGCTGGAGCAGATAGATGAAGGCAGCTTGAGCAAAGTTTTTACAGCATGGGACTTACTGGGTCCTTGTGAGGACACAATTCATATTGCATGTATTACTTTCTCTTTACTTCTTCTACTTGATTTTATTTCAATTTTTAGCACAATCATGAGCATAAGACTAAGTGATTTTGCCTAAGTCCTATTATTATCTCTCCTGATTTACCAGTCCATTAGTTTTTCTGTGAAACAATGTAAACAGCATGATACAGTAATCCTGAAATGCAATTCTGACTTCTGTTTACTTCCTTTTTTTTCCAATCACTGGCCAAATTCTACAAGGCATTTTGAACACATCATGTTTTCTGATACCTATCCTTTTCCTAAGAGTTTTGGGAGGGGACAGGAAACGAAAAGTTTAAAGTATATGCAAGTTTCACTATAAAATGGCACTAAAGAAAAAGATTAAATCCTTCCCTCCCAGCTTTCATTTTAAATGCCAGAGGCACTGCCCATTCAGTTACATTTGGGGAGGGTAGAAAGGGTGATCAATCACAACCTTCCTGTGGGGTACATGGTTTGGCTCATAGACTGAACTTAAAAGTTGAAAAGCCTTGAACTTTTTATTTATTTTCAATGGGGAGCTCAGGAATTCAATCAATGAATCACCCTGTATTTTAATGGGAATATAATAGCTTTACTTTAAATAGCCACCTGGTCCTTACAATCACTTGAAGGAAGTATGATAAAACCTAGCAGATTCCATGAGCAATAAAATGGCCAAGTAAATATTAACTAAGAATATAGGAACTATTTAGCTATTGTTTCTAATTCAATTTCATTCCTCAGCTATGCTGTATGGATGCATAGAAAGGTTACTAAACATTTTTCTTAAGTAGAAAAACAATATACCGGTACTATAATACCATATTTATCAATAATCCCTAGATATTAACCTTCTCATTTTGCAGCTATTGATGTGATTGACTACAATTCCAGAATTATAGAAGGGCACCTAGTTGTAGAAAACAATGCTAATATTTCCATAATTTTCTAAATTATTCTGATTAACATGCTTAGTTATTTAATTTAGATCTAATTTTATATTAACTCTAAAATTCAAGATCATACAAGTTGAGCATTGTGAACAATTGTTTCATTAGAACCTATTTTTATTATTACTTCCTGAAAAATGAAATGTTTCTTTATCTGAAGTCTGAAATTTAGCCTATTATTACATTATATACCGCTTATAATCATTTAAACTTATGGTGATATACATTCTTACCTTAGTGCTGTTCCCTAATATTTATATGTGCCAATGCTATGCTAATGAAGTATACATAAAACAAAATCTTTTATCCCACCCCACCCCATGATTCCTACCTAAAACATGTAATTCCTGAACAGACAAAGGAGTGCTTTGAAGTTTGAATGATAAAAATGTACAATATATGTAAAGGAGAAATACAAGACTCGCCAGTTAGAGTTTTTTGCATAAAAAATATTTGCAAGCAGTTCTAAGTGGTAGAATCAAATATTGAGATATAATTTAATTGAAATTTTGGATGTTAGTTCAACAGATTATGTTGCTTTATTGTAAAACAGCAAAAAAAATACAATACTGATACAGTGTGCTGTTTATGCAGAGACTTGGCTATAGCTTCAATATCATCAATATTGGATGCTAATGTTACATTTAGCTGTTTTGTTTCATATCTTCTTGAAAAAACATTAAACCCTGTAATCTAAGTCTACCCTATTACCTATCTCTATTACTAAGCTTAGTACAGGAGAAGCCAGAGCCCCCTAACAAAAGTCTCAATTGAAATCAAAGTGTCAAATACATCCATTTTTCTTAGAAAACTCATATGAAAAAAGATGAAAAGCATATCCTTTCAATGTTTAGACACCAATCTTTTTTAATTCTGTATTCTTTCTTTAACTATGTTGTTATGAATCCTGATATATATTTTATTGTTTCAATGTAGTAATGTTTATATAATGTTATTAAACATTATTTACTTTTTATTAGATAGCTTAGAATATAGAAGATAGAGAAGAGAGAAAACATATTATTTCAATATTAATTACAGTTTATCTGGAACATGGGTTGCTTTTCAATTTCTCTAGAAAATTCAAAGAAGGAAAAGCACTCAATGGACCCACAGAACATGCCATCTTAATAATGACTTCACATGTTCCATTGTGAAGTTCTGGCATGGATTGTAATTTTTATGGCAAAGTCCTCCTGAGTTCTGAAATAAACTGAATTCAACATTGACATATAATAGTTCGTGAAAGCTATTTAAGATGTTCTCCTTTAAAAAAAAAAAGTCTAGGTGTTGTGATGCCTAGTATAATGATTTTAAAGTTGAGGTCTTCCATTTGGAACCCACACAATTTTCTGCAACATATTCAAATGAATTTTTATTTTCATTCTATTTATGCATATATGTAGCCAATAAAAACAGTCTAAGGGACATTAAATGTGCGCACATACAAAAAAAGCCCTTACTGACATAAAATAAAAGATCAAATATAAATCCATAAAAGCCAGGAATTCAAAGATATAGGAAGACTTTCATGGTTGGAAAAACCTCATGCAACATATTGAGGATGGTTTCAAAAGAAAGCCACAGAATGGCTTTCATCTATCTAACTGCAGCATATCTGTTAACCATTGGATATTACTACACAAGTTAAATAATACCACTGGAGATAATAAGCTTACCAGGGCCATTGACAACTTCCTCCAGAACCGGAATTTTATGTGACACTGAATGGTAAGAACACTCAAGCAGTCCCTGACAACACACGTCTATTCATCTATGCAGACAATACAGCAGTGGTCGCACAAGGATCAGCTTTTGATGAGGTAGCAGGAAACTTATGGTAGCACCTGAAGAATTAGGACGATATGACACCATCAACAATTTAAAGCCGAACCCAAAGAAGACTCAAGTGTGCGCTTTCCACTTCCGAAATCGAGATGCAAAGAAAGAGTTGGATGTTATGTGGCAAGGAAACCAACTATAGCACTGTCCAACATTGAAGTATCTTGGCATGATACTTGACAGGATGCTGCCTTATAAATACATTGCCTGAACACTAAAGCTAAAGTCAGCTCAAGGAGCAATATCATCCGGAAGTTGATAAACTACACATAGGGAGCTCAACCATCTATGTTGCACACCAATGTTCCCTCTAAGCTGCGCGGCTGCGCGGCCGCGCACGTGACAGGAAATCGCCACACAGCAGTTTCCAACTGCTGCACAGCAATTTTCAATGTCAGAGGAAACATTGTTGCACACATCAGCTTTGGCCTTCAGCATCTCCGCAGAAGAGTATGCTGCTCCATATGGTGTGCATCTGCACATGTGAAACAAGTTGACATCACCGTCAATGAAGCAGTACACTTAGTGACAGGATATCTCAAACCTACAACAATTGAGAAAATATATCTCACTCTCACTGGCATTGCCTCACCTAAGATCAGGAGAGAAGTTGCAGCAGATGCCGAGAGAACTAAGCAAGAGAATGACCCTCGGCATCTGTTCTGACCCAGCCTTAGCAGAAGCAAGAAACAGACTCCTTGTCACGAAAAACCCCTCTTTATTTACCTCTTGTGAATTAATTGCATTCACTCACCGAAAAGTCCAGGCAATAGTCCTTCAAGGAGTTAACTGCAGTAACAGACCTTATCCTTGCGATAATTGCAAGGCCATGAGCTCCCAGCCGAAAAGCTGCAAATTAAGTTCTGGCATACAGTCTTTGTGGCACGAAACACAATGAGCAAAATCTTCAGAAATACGAACTGTTGTCTCCTAGTCTCCTACGTCCCCTTTCCTTTTATTTATTCCCCAGCCAGGGAGGGCCCATTCAGCATCTACGTGTGCTTTGCTTCCCGAGTCGACTCCTTGTCCTCCATTGCTCACCTCTCCTAACAGCTCTGCACATATGTGCATCTGGAACAGGCCCGAGCTGTTCTTCCTCCTCATTCATATCAGCCTCCAAAGGCAGCTGCCTCTCCGTGGCTGGGAAATGTCAGACGGCCCTGGCTCTATCTCTGCGTCCGACACAGAGCATCCATCAGAGCCTTCCCCAGACCCCAGAACTGGCCCAAGTTCCTCCCCAACCTCCTCATCGTCCAAGTCTGCCACCAGCTCCGCTGGCAGCTGGCGGGCCACAACAGCATCCTCTGAATGGATATATGCCCCAAGCCCACCAACTCAGATCTAGAAACAGCTTTATGGCAAGAAAAACATTCTTGAGGGGATACAAGAAGAAAATTTAATTAAAAGATGGAGGAAGGAAACTGTCAAGCAAGAAATAACATTAAAGGAAGATATGGCTGAAGGATCTGATCTCCCTTATAAGTTGAGAGTTGGAGTGTCTGTAGTAAAACCAATATGCTCAAGTGGAGGCTCTTAGCAGATAACAACATGCTTTGTGAATGTGGAAAGATACGGAGCCCAGCCCATCTGCTGATACGTCAGCTTCTACCAGAAACATGTACCAATAATAACTTATTTTTGGCCAATGACAAAGCCAGGACTGTGGCTTCATTCTGGCAGTTTAAAGTTTGATTTAGACATGGAAGAAATAATTATCAAAGTGACATTTTACCAAAGCACAATAAAATGTGCTTTTTTCCTGAAAAAGCTTGCTACCGTCATAGCTGAACACTTGTGTACAATTTTTGAAGTATCATTTCAAACTAGTTCCCTGCCTGATCTATGGTCATCAGCTATAGTTACACCAATTTTTAAAAAGGGTGACCCTAGTTCAGTCGAAAATTATAGACCAATTTCTTTGTGTTGTGTTACATGCAAAGTTATGGAATCAATTATAAACCAATCCATCGTTCACCACTTAGAGACAAATAATTTGCTATCCGACAGTTTGGCTTTAGGAAAAACTCATCCTGTAATTTACAACTTTTGCACTGTAAAAACATCTGGACTACATGTCTTGATCAAGGTAAAGCTGTTGATGCAATTTACATAGATTTTTGTAAGGCTTTTGATACAGTAGTACATGATAAACTGCTGTTGAAATTAAACGCTTATGGCATTTCTGGACCTTTGCACAAGTGGATTGCTGCTTTCCTGTCTAATAGACTGCAGAAAGTCAAAATAGGGAACTCGCTATTTAATCCTGCATTAGTTAACAGTGGTGTTCCGCAAGGCAGCGTTTTAGGTCCCACACTTTTTTTGCTCTATATCAACGATTTATGTGATCAGCTTAAAAGCAATTGCGTTCTTTTTGCCAATGATGTAAAATTATTCAATTCTACCGATAATTCTGTTGTTTTGCAAAGTGATCTTGACTATGTATCTGAATGGTCATCTATTTGGCAACTTCAAATTTCGATTAATAAATGTTCTGTCTTACATATTGGTAAACGTAATCAGAATGTCAATTATAAGCTAGGTGGCATTGATCTAGCAGATGACCCTCACTTTGTTAAGGACCTAGGTGTACTTATCTCTGACGATTGTTAAAAAAGCATTAAGAGTCGTAAACTTAATTTTGCGAAGCTTTTTTTCTGGAAACATTGTATTGCTAATTAGAGCTTATAAAATTTATGCTAGACCAATTTTATAGTATTGTTCAACTGTTTGGAATCCCCACCATATATCTGACAGTACAACCGAGAGGGTTCAGCAGTACTTCACAAGAAAAGTTTTGCACTTTTCTGTACACAATAGAA
>QLTV01002141.1:2317507-2339052 GCA_003457575.1 Thermophis baileyi
ATTTTTTACAAATTCCAATAAATAAATAAATAAATAAATAAATAAATAAATAAATAAATAAATAAATAAATAAAATGTGATTACTTCCCTGACTTGAAAATTGTACATCTGATGCAATCTAAAAAATAATTTGCCTTTTGTTGTTATTGTTGTTGGATCCAAGACTAAATCTTGTGGGACCCCATTCAAATATCTCTCTCCAGACTGATGAGGAATTTTGAGCTATCTTTGAATATAATTTTGAACCCAGCTATGTAATTCACTTGTCATGCACATATTAAGTTTCCTAGCCAAATGCCATGGGATATTTTGTTAAATGTGAAATCAAGACAGCAAGAGCTAACAGATCAAATGAAGATTATTCCCATATTTTTATAACTGGTATTATTATAATATAAGGTATGGTATAATCAGTGGAACAACTTGTCTCCAGAAGTTGTGAATGCTCCAACACTGGAAGTTTTTAAGAAGAGATTGGACAACCATTTGTCTGAAATGGTGTATGATTTCCTGCCTGAGCACGATTAGAAGACCTCCAAGATCCCTTCCAACTCTGTTATTACTTTATTTGGGGGCTATTGTTGTTATATTATTTCAATTTAATATCCCACATTACATTTATCATGTACTTTTATAGTTTCAGTGTAAAAGAATGTCCATATGTGTATCAGTAATATATGTAAAGACCCTAGTACTGTACATTTTTAGTACTATGTTAGTAATATTACCTTTTATATCCTGTTATATTATCATGATTATATTACTAGGGGAATGGACAAAATGTTTTATGTCATCTTAAGCTGGTATAGGACCACATTACAGATTTGAAATCATGGAATATTGAATTTATAGCATTTCCACAATCCACTAAAAAAATTACGTCATCAAAAAATGAGAAGGTTCTTTTAGCCTACCTTGGGTTTTTTTGGGCATATTCAGGCTAATTTCTGGAAATTACTGCTATGTTTACAGATGCTTACAGACAATTCACTTTACAGTCTGCTACAAAATATTTCCATTTATATCAATGCCATATAGATTTCTTTGTAGTTCACTGACTGTCTTTTTTTTAAATCTAGGAACAAATATCCCTTCCTCTAATAATCTGGCACTTCAATCCATTTTTCACAGTTTCTCACATCTCTCTTTTCCTTTTTTGTTTGTTATTTTCACTTCGTCAATTCTGTTATACCATGGGTTTCTTCTGATATTATCCATTTTTTTCCTTCATTGGAATGGTTTGAAATTTGTATGCCCTATCAGAGAAGGAATTCCATTTGAGGTTCTTCTTGTGATATTAATTTCTGCCTTCAAATTGAACTTTTAATTGCTCCAAATTTATTAATGTTTTTAAGATCAGGTTTCAAATTTTATTATAATCAGCTTTATTTTCCTTTAAAATTAAATACTCCATCACTTTCCCCACAATATTCTTGCTTCTTTCTTGAGGAAATATTTTCTAATAGTAACATTAAGACAAGAATAACTGATCTTAATGTAAGTTCCTCTACCATTTGAAGGAGAAAGTTGTCAGCAATTTACAATCAAGAATTTCCTAGAAAAATCATGACTGAAAAAGTTTGTCTTACAAAACAGAAGGAAAATTAAAGCATCTTATTTCACTATTTCATGCTTTTTTGAAATATCTGTAATTTACTTCGGAAAGCATTAATTCATGGAGTCCTCTGGTTCAGCATAATATTTTTTCCAAAAGTCATTAAATAATTCAGTCCATAGTCCCAAAAAACAAATCTTTTCCACCATCATTATTTACATAATTAGTTGTTCACCTGCAGGACTTTTTCTTCTCCTTACAATCAGCTTGCATGTGTTGCAAATATAGATATAAATGCCACCTAGACTCCCATATCCTCAAGCTTCTTTCTTAAGTTATGGTGATAGAGCTGTATCAACTTTGGCAGCATTACGGATTAGCAAAGGGGAATAACTGTCAATGCATTTCTGTACATTTTATAAGTCCTGAAAGTTGTGCATTCTTCATCTATGATCCTTGCAGACAGCACATTTTAGAATCCAATAGGTGAGGTACACAAATGTTTATTTCTACTTTCAGCAGTTAACTTATCAACTGTCACAGCTGTTCTCTTTATCTTATTGCAGGGCCTATCTGCATAATTTTTGACCTCCAGAGATTCACTGTCCTGTTTTATTACTACCACTACTACTACTACTATCCCCCTCCTCTTCTTCTTCCTCAATGTTCAAGCATCTGTTTCTTCAACTTAGAGTGGATTCTGAATTCCAATAAGACAGAATACCTTCTGCTAGTTCCTGGCTGTCACGCTCATCAACTGAGCTTGCTCCTTTGTTTGATTCTTTTCCTTTTGGACAGTTGTTTCCTCTGTCAAATCCTGCTGTTTGATCTGATACAACTTTATCCTTTCTTGTGAGCTGAAGTGTGGCACTTGCTACATCAATTCTCTGATTTTAACTTAAAAGAAGAGATCATAGTCACTTTGCATCATTATTTCTCAGTAAATCTATAGTCAGATGTTAACCATACTGTATGTAGTTCAGTCAACAACTTCAGCATGAAATCTTTAAAATAAATTTGACAAGAAAGGCACATTCAATACATGGCAACAACCCAATTTTTCTGTTTAGAGTTTAGATTCCTCTTTTATTCTGGATTTTTAATGAGCTGGGTGATTTTTTCCCCCCGTTACAGAAGCTCATAGTAGACATATTTATTTAACTTGTATGTTTCTGATCTTGCCGAAGGCGACTCTAAGTGGCTTACAATATTTGATAAAAGCACCATATAAGACATTAAAACAATAGAGATCTTAAATTTAAGATTCACTTAAAATTAAATTGACCAAGATGGTGAGGAACAGAGCAAAGTGACCATGGGAAGGTAGTGGAGTGTTATCTAATCCATTACCACCTCCAGAGTGTGACACCCCCACTGGGGCGCCAGGCTAGTTGGCAGTGTCCCAGAATGGATTTTATCATCATTAACATATCATAATAAGGTACAAATCACTTGTAAAATAATGGGAAGGACATTTCAAAGAGTTAATCCAAAGAAACTTAGTTAAGATTATAAAGGCAAAAATATAGGGTTCCCAATTAATCTTGATTAAATTAATTGATGTTCCAGTCAAACTCCATTAAGTTAATGTATTGCATCCAGTCACCCTTTTTACCACATACAAGACTACAAATTCTGTTTAACTTTCAAATTTGTCTAAATTAGTACACCGTGTGCACAATTATTAGGCAAGTGAGTATTTTGACCATATCATCATTGTCATGCATATTTTCCACCTGCAAGCTATATAAACTTGAATGCTTAGTGGATATAAGCATATCAGGTGATGTGTATTTGTGTAATGAGAGAGGGTATGGCCTAAGGAGATCAACACCCTATATCAAGGTGTGCATAATTATTAGGCAGCTTCTTTTCCTCAGGCAAAATGGGCTAAAAAAGAGATTTAACTGACTCTGAAAAGTCAAAAATTGTAATAAGTCTTTCAGGGGGATGCAGCACTCTTGAAATTTCTAAGATATTGGGGTGTGATCACAGAACCATAAAACGTTTCGTTGCAAATAGTCAACAGGATCGCAAGAAACATGTTGAGAAAAAAAGACTCACCTTAACGGCCAAAGATTTGAAAAGAATCAAACGTGAAGCTACCAGGAACCCATTATCCTCCAGTGCTGTCATATTTCAGAACTGCAACCTATCTGGAGTGCCCAGAAGTACAAGGTGTTCAGTGCTCAGAGACATGGCCAAGGTAAGGAAGGCTGAAATCTGATCACCACTGAACAAGACATATAAGTTGAAACAGCAAGACTGGGCCAAGAAATATCTGAAGACAGATTTTTCAAAGGTTTTATGGACTGATGAGATGAGAGTGACTCTTGATGGACCAGATGGATGGACCTGTGGCCGGATCAGTAATGGGCACAGAGCTCCACTTCGACTTAGATGCCAGGAAGGTGGAGGTGATGTACTGGTATGGGCTGGTATTATTGAAGATGAACTAGTTGGACCTTTTCGGGTTGAAGATGGACTCAAAATCAACTCCCAAACCTACTGCCAGTTTTTAGAAGACACTTTCTTCAAGCAATGGTACAGGAAAAAGTCTGCATCTTTCAAGAAGACCATGATTTTTATGCAGGACAATGCTCCATTCAACATATAAAGAAACTGACAAACTCCATGAATGGACGGCTCATGACTGTTATTGAAAAGAAGGGTGGCTATATTGGTCACTGATTTTTTTTTTTGAACTGTCAGAAATGTTTATTTGTAAATTTTGACTTGTTTGTTTATTATTCTCACTTTAACAGATGAAAATAAATGAGTGAGATGGGAAAATTTTCATTTTTCATTTAGTTGCATAATAATTCTGCACACTAATAGTTGCCCAATAATTGTGCACACATATATATTCTCCTAAGAAAGCCATAACCTCACTTTTACTTTCTTAAATATTCAGGTTTGAGGTTTATTAACATTTTGGATTGACCGAGAGCACAGTAGTTGTTCAATAATAAAATTAATCCTCCAAAATACAACTTGCCTAATAATTGTGCACACAGTGTAACTTAACAGACATAAAACGATCACTAGGCTGATTTGCCAATAATTTTAATGCTTCATTACAAACTAGCTGAAATGTCAAAGATTCTGGAATGGAGCTCCTCTTAATTTTTATATTTTATCAAGCACTTGGTATTTATATCAATTACTTAATTAGGATGTACCATATTTTTCGGACTATAAGACGCTCCACACTATAAGACGCACATAGCTTTTGGTGAGGGAAAAAAATCTGCCTCTGCCTCCCAGCAATTTGCCTCCTTGCAGCAAACAGCAAACAGCCTGGTCAGCTTCAGCACAGCCTGATTTAGCACAAGCAGCTGATTGGCGGTTGGATCGGCCCCCCAGAATACCACCAATCAACTGTTCCAGGCTGTGGGGATTGCCACTGCCCATCAGCGCCAGCGCCGCCCATTGCCGCTGCCACCCATTGCCACCTCCACGTGCCCCATTTTTGGCCTCTGCGTGTCCCATTTTCAGCCCATTCCAGGTGGCGGGGATCGCCGCCTCCGCCTATCCCCACTGCCTGGAACGGGCCAAAAGGGGATGCGTGGAGGCCGAAAATGGGGCATGTGGAGGCTGAAAATGGGACACGTGGAGGCCAACAATGGGGCGTGTGGAGGCGGTGATAGGTGGCAGCGGCGATGGCACCGATGGGTGGTGGCGATCCCCGCAGCCTGGAACAGCTGATTGGTGGTATTCCGGGAAGCAGATCCAACCGCCAATCAGCTGCTCGCACTAAATCAGGCTGTGCTGAAGCTGACCAGGCTGTTTGCTGTTTGCTGCAAGGAGGCAAATTGCTGGGAGGCAGAGGCTGAAGGGTGGGGGCCGGTGGGTGGGCATGGCTTCATCAACATTCGGTCTATAAGACGCACAGACATTTCCACCAACTTTGGGGGGGGAAGTGCATCTTATAGTCCGAAAAATACGGTACCAACATTTATTAAAGAACAAAAATACCAACAATATTCTGGGACAGGGGGGCAATTAACTCTTTCCTATAGCATCATCTCCCTCCCCAATGAAAATGTTCCATCCAAATTATTAATACAGTTACCCATAGCTGAAAATTGATTGGCAAGTGAGAGAATCAGAGAGAACTGAGGAACTGGAGAACGCTTTTGAAGGTATGTAAATGGAAAGGGCCTTACTCCCTTTTTCTTTAGAAAATGGGACTGCAGTTTTCTGGTAGAACATATATTTTGTAGGCAAGAGGTTCCAGTTTTAAACTCTAACATATTCAGGAATACCTAAGAAAGACTGGCCAGAAACTGCACAGCCACTCCTGTCAACATAGTCAATACTGTGCTAGGCTGACTGACAGAAGTCTGCTTCATTTGGTCAACTGTAACACGACTTCCTCTGTTACTATAACATGCCGAAAATCTGGCTGCTAGTAAGAGTTGAGAGGGAAGAAAGATGAATGGATAAATAAGGCTAATGGGAGGGGCCTTGCCCTCCATGTTCTGTTCCTCTATAATAGCACAGAATGATTGACAACTTATAACTCTTCTTGACTATGCTTTAAGAGACCAGCACACCAAACAAGCACTGAAATACCACAGCTCTAACAGTTATATTATTGCAGTTCCTATCTTTTAAAGGGCTATAGATGTTCAGACTGCAAGACAGGTACAGTAGTCAGTTGCTACACTATTTATATTATCAAAGTACATTCAAAAGGATGACAACCAGTTACACTTGAAAGAAACTAGATAAAAGAAATGACTGAGACCTTCACCCTGAAGTGGTAAAGATGCATACCAGATGGATTTTAAAATGCATAGTGCTGCGATATTTCATGTTATTTAGTAAGGGTGAGCTACAAAAATTAATAGTGCTTTCCTGTAAACACAGGATTATAAGTACTTTTCATACAGGACATATAATCTGTGTACATACTTTAAATGCTTTTAAGATTAAAAAAGAAAAAAACTTTCATTTGATGAAATAGGAGTTAATATGTACATGTCAATGCTATTCCATGGAAGATCTAAAACAAATCTACTACAAAAGCATAGCAAATTCTGTAATTTAATTGTTTAGAAGGTAATAATGAAACCTATCCAAACCTATAATTTCTCACTTCTAAATATAGTCCTCCTACTGTACTTATTTTTCCAGAGGAGAATCAAGGCAACTTTCAATTGCAAACACGACAGACTTTCTCAAATGTGTTTTTGCTAGAATTTATATGATGTTGGTACAATGGAAGAAATATGGGGGGAAAAATCTAATTCAACTGCTCAAGATCAAACATTAAGAAAAAAGAGTAATAAGGAAAAAAAGAATTATTTTTATTCTACTCAGTTTGGGAAAGGGGGTATGTACAAGAAAATCCTTATTATTCTCATCTAGTCCTCAACTTACAACCACAATTAAACCCAAAATTTATGTTGCTAAGTGAAAAATTTGTTAAGTGAGTTTTGCCCCATTTTATAACTTTTCTTACCACATTTGTTAAGTGAATCATTGCAGTTGTTAAATTAGTAGCACGGTTATTAAGTGAATCTGGTTTCCCCATTGACTTTGCTTGTCAGAAGGTTGCAAAAAGGTGATCACATGACTATACCGGTAGGACACTGCAACCATCATAAATGTGAAACGGTTGTCAGGCATCTGAATGTAAATCACGTGACCATGGGGATGCTGCAATGGTCATAAGTGTGAAAAAAACGGTCATAAGACACTTTTTTCAGTGCCATTATAATTTTGAACGGACATTAAACGAACTGTTGTAAGTCGAGGACTACCTGTATTAGCCATATTGAACAAAAATAAGCTCGGTGCATTATTCTGACAATGAGAAGGTATGTATAGAAACCCAGTCTTTCAATCAAAGTCTAACAGAAGTAGACTAGCTGCAAACTTCCATTGCAGAGACTAAAAATTAACATGTTCTGAAAATAAGAGATAAAATTTCAAAAGTATTTTTTAACCACTATACTGCAGCTGGAATCCAAGGAATAATGAAAAAATTAGAATGTTAGCTAATCACTGATCATTAATGTTAGTATTAACTTTTAAGGCATCACAAAGTAGATACCATGGGATAAACGATTAATAATATTTCATGCTGTATATCCTTTTCATTTTTAAAAAACTGAAGAAAATAAAATCATGCCTTCTCTACATGACATATAGGAAATAATTAAAAGAGATTTCATTGTATATGTGTTAAATTGTACAAGTTTATATTACTGTCATTTTATGCACTTAATGCACAGGGGTGGGTTCCAACTTACCTCGCTGCCGGTTTGCTCCCTCCCGCGCTGCGTGGGCGTGCCGCGTGGGCGTGTACGTGCATGCGCAGTAACAAAAAATCCGGGAAAAAAAGCCAACAAAAAGATGGTGACCACGTGCACAGTGCCAGAAGTTGGCTTCTGCGCATGCTCAGAAGGGGGGGGGAATTCCCCCCAAAAAATAAAAAAAAAGATGGCAGCCCCCACGGACCGGCACCGACCGATCCGGTTCGGTGAAGTCATCGTGACGTCACCAGCGGACCGCTACCGGTTCGGGAGAACCAGTCCAAACCGGGAGGAACCCACCCCTGTTAATGCACCAAAATACCTTACAAAAACTAAAATATTTGTACTTTATGTAATTTTTAAGAGACTCTTCTTCAACCTGCTGTTCATTGAGACACTTGCTAGAAATTCTAGATTTAATTAACATTTCAAATGGATCTAAATTACATCAGATTAGAGTACATTGTTTTAAGTTGCATCTTTGTTCTTTACTGTTATTTATTTAGGTTTTATTTATTCAGATTTTTCCCACCTATTATTTTTATAAACAAGTCAAAGCAGCAAACATACCTAATATTCCTTTCTCCTCCTATTTTCCTCACAACAACCATGTGTATTGGATTGGGCTGAAAAAGAGTGGCTGGCCCAAAGTCACCTAGCTGGCCTTTATGGCTAAGGCAGCATTAGAACTCAGTGTCCTTCTTTCTAGCCTCATGCCTTAACCACTAGCCCAAGCTTGCTATCTTATCTTGCCTATTTGTACTGAACTAGAAACAGAACCCCAGATTCTCTATATATCATCTACTTTAGTAGATATAGCTTATACTTGGAAACTATTAGGCTCTCATGAATTTTTGTGCCTAGCCTACAAGAGGTATTTTTGCCATTAAAAGAATAACCATTATAAAAGAAAGCCAACACTGACTTTCAACACATGATGCTTAAAATGTGTTAATTCCCAATAAATTATTAACATAGGTTGAATGTCACATTTGGATTTATAAGTATAGAATACCATGAGTTCATGCAAATTGTCTTTTGATTGTAATATAACTGAAAACAGATCTCTGAACAGGAAGGAAGGAAGGAAGGAAGGAAGGAAGGAAGGAAGGAAGGAAGGAAGGAAGGAAGGAAGGAAGGAAGAATGGAAACCACTCCTAAAAAAAACCTCTGAGGAGGTATGAACAGTTTTTCAGTTCAGACAATTTAGGTACCCATGAAAATTAGCAGTGGCTATGGTTTACTACTAAAGGTGAAAAGACACTGTGAACTGACCCACTAATTCAGCTGCTTTAAATAGAGGTAATAGAATTGCAAAGGAAGCAAAAATGACATTTTTACATTAGGATAGGTAAATCAACCCTCTATATACCGTATTTTTCGGACTATAAGACACACCGGTGTATAAGACGCACCAAGATTTCAAAGAGGTAAGTAAGGAAAAAAAGTTTTTGCCCTCCCCCAGCCCCCAGGAGCACTCTGCAGACCTCCCAAACCCTCTGTGCACCCTGTTTTTGTGAAAAATGGGCCATTTTTTGCAAAAACGGGGGCATTTTTGCCCTCCCCAGCCCCCAGGAGCACTCCCAAACCCTCTGCGCACCCCGTTTTTGTGAAAAATGGGCCATTTTTTTCCCATTTTTTGCAAAAACGGGGGCATTTTTGCCCTCTCCCAGCCCCCAGGAGCACTCTGCAGACCTCCCAAACCCTCTGTGCACCCATTTTTGCGCGGGGTGGGGCTTCGGGAGGCCAAAAATGGTTGTATTCGGTGTATAAGACGCACCAACATTTCCACCCTCTTTTAGGGGGGGGGAAGTGTGTCTTATATTCCGAAAAATACGGTAATTCGATCAGTAATTGTTGAAAATGTGTAATATAGCTAAATCATTCTATATTATATATAACAAATAAAATGCAGTATTGTAGTTTATTTCCAATTACTATCCAAAAGTAAACTACATGCCACTTATTATATATGAAACAGGTCTAATTTTTATGTATGAAAGTCTACGAAATTTGCATACAATTGGCATTATTGCACAGAGGTAAATAATTTTGAGAGGAGGCATGGTTATCATTTGGTATTAAAACTATATATTTGGATCTCACTGAAATCAACAGTTAGTATTAATCATCTAGTCTGAATTAAGACCAAAATACTTACCTTTTCAATAATACAATAATTGGTGTATATGAAACTAATGTACTGAAGCCAAATGTTAATATAATATTGGCTGTTCATGATGAATGAACACTTGAGTAAGATGTCCTGATGTTCTTCAGTCAAGCACAGAAACCAAAGAACTCATTCCCATAGCATATTTTCAAGATATATTATTTTACTGGAAAAATAATACATTTACACTTCTACTATTAAAGCAAGGTAACAGAGGTGCAACATTTAGTTTCGCCAGGGGATTCATAGTTTTTGGAAATTAAAGATATTTCATTTGAACTAACCGTGATCTGTTAGCTAATGCATCTCTTTATGTACATAGTGAAGGCAGAGCAGAAATAATACTTCATGCAGTTTGATAAACAACATACAGTATAATTCATAAATGTAGCACAAACAAATTAGTGAGTTATTAAAAATGCATCTTCTGTCTTTTCTGAACTATAATTTTAAAAATCTCTATGAACCCTATTATAAAAAATATTTTGTAGAAATGTTTGTTGTAAATATGCTTGATTAAACGTAAAATAACTCCAATGTCATAAACATAAAATAACTCCAATGCCATTTTAAAGTTTAAATGGAACTTATGTGACAGAGCCTGTAAAATGCATAAGGCCATATGGCTTTAGATAACACACCTCATTGATTTTTGTCTTGCTATACTTTGCTCTCAGTACAGAGCTCTTGGTATAGTCTAATGCAAATAGGGAGCTCCTTCCTAAGCTCTTTCAGCAGAGAACAACTCTACCTACACATGTCTCATCAGAGCTCTGACATGCATAATGAATTACTATATCAATGAGATTTACTCAATCACAGAACATAGAACTATAGGGCTGGAAGGAACCTCGGAGATCTTCTAGTGCAGCCCTGTTCAAGGCAGGATCATATAATTTACATGTTATATATTCAGGTTAACATTTACTATAGCATAATTGTTTTATTCCCATATTCTCTGGGTGCATCATAATATTTAAGAAATAAAAAAATGAAAAGATAGAATACAGCTCCACAATTATTAATATACGCCATGCTAGCCTAGCTTGAGGATAAGCTATTTCTATTCTACAGTATAGCAACAAGAGCCAGTTTGATCTAGTGGCTAAGGCACCAGTCTAAAAAGCAAGATACTGCAAGTTGTAGTCCCACCTTAGCCACGGAAGCCAGCTGGATGATCTTGGGCCAGTCACACTCTCTTAGCTCAACTCACCTCGCGCAGTTGTTGTGGGGAAAATATTAGAAGAAAGGTGATATATATTGTAAAAATAATAATATAAATGTTGTGTGTGTGTGTGTATGTGTGTGTGTGTGTGTGTGTATTTCAAAAAGGTAATTCACTCAAATAATTGTTCAGCATAATTGTTGAGTAAAATTATGTTATAAATTGAGTAGTTCATAAAGGATTTTCAAGATTACAGCTGACTATACTACAGCAGGCATTTCGCCAGCACAGCTGCCACCCCTTCTTTTTCCTTGCCCCCCCCCCAGTTTATTTCTCTGCCATGTTCTTTCATTTTGTACTGCATTGGTATTTTTATTGTATTAAATGTTTTTAATAATGTGTAAACCATCTGGAGTCACAGGGAGTCAGGCAGCATATAACTTCAATAAATTATCATCATCATTGTATAGAAAAGTCTGGCTGCATCTGTTGCAGTTTGATAAAAGCATCTTTTATCCATTTATTGGTACAAACCAAATAACTACAAATAATTACAAAACTCATATTGTCCTTTTGTTCTCCAGAGAGAATATTTCTTCATCTTAGACTGCAATATACTGTTAAACATTATTTTTAAAACCAGACTGCTATTAAACATTCTCATAGTTGTGAGGCTGTGTTATGTAAAAATTAAGACCAAAATGCAGATCCCAGTGCCCAATTGGACATCTGGGCCAGTCACTAAACTACTTTATATGATTGTTGAGGTGAGAATAAAGTAGGAGAACAGTCCCATTCTATGTGTGTTATCTAGAGTACAAGCACATAGGGGGTTTTTTAGGCTGGGAGTTGCGCTTCCCTTTGAGTAACATAACAAGGACAGTACTTTCAACAAAAATGCATTGGCTGGAACAAAACTAAGTAAGATTTAACCTAATTTTAATTAGTTTTATATGTATCTTCTTAAACTTTGGTAAATATGATTAATAAGTAAAAAGAACAATAGCTGAAGTCTTGGCAGAAAGCTTAACAATGATTGGGAGTTAACAGAGAAATTCTTCTCCCAGTGATTTCTAATTCTTGGATTCAACATGGAAGAAAAATAGCAGCATTTTGACTCTTACTTTGTGGTAAATCAAGTTCTGACATGGAGATGTGCTTTTGCAGGGGAAAGCGATGTGTATTGTCATTGTCTGTCCCTTCACTTTATCTGGTATTCTGAAAAAACTTTCTCTTTTAGGAGCGATAAGCTGCTCTTTGTTTTATAAGAGAATACGGGAACAGTGGAGCTATTACATGCCTGTTGAGACATTATTTTAGATCTCTTCACACTACCTGGACAGTGGCAATAGTTTGTGCTGCAAAAGAAGCTACAGTGACAGGAACGGCACTGACCTGATTAATATGCCCTGAATCAAGCATCCACAAAGCAAAATTCTAAACTCTACTGATAGGATGTTAGGATGCAGGTGAGAGAATGAACCCAAACTAATGCTTAATCCATGCATCTGCTCTAGCTACACTATCCCTACTTTAAAAATTATACAACAATTTCCACTGTTGTGAATATGTATACCTTGATTTAAAGACTGGCTTGAAAACCCAAGTTCACTTTGGTTAAGCCAATTTTTTCTGTGACAGCCCAAAGAGGATAAATAATGTAAACCACTGAGTTGTTTGGTATAAGTTTCTTAACTCTGAGGCAGAGTTGTCCCTGGACACTACGGAAAGAAACAAAGAAGTTTTGTTTATTAACCTTATCTTTGCATACACTCTGTTTGAATTTTATCCTCTTTCATAATCACTTTCCGATGCCTGATAAACCCCTCTTTAACCTTTGTAACTGAATTACCCAACAAACTATCTCATTCTCTTTTTTTAAAAGCAAGAGCTGAGGTTCATTCATGCTGATAAGGCTCACACAACTATTTCCACTCAATAAATAAAGAAAAGTCTCTGAGCAAATTAGAGTCTAAAGGTAGGAAACCAGTTACTCTTCATGAGCCTTCTTTCAACACTTTCATTGAGCAGTGCTTGCAGTTTTCAGAGGTCCAGGCAAAAAACCGTTAATCAGCTCCTACAGCCCACTTTATGTACCTATATTTACACATACAATGACATGTGCAATCTAGTATCTATTACCACAAAATCAGTATACTACTTATACTCTTCGCTGAAGAGGTAACAAAAATCCAGTCCTTTCCTCCTACTACCAATGCCGTAGCCAGAAAGAGGAGCAAGCTTTGGCTAAAGAGCTCTAAGAAAGTGAGGGTATGGTTGGGGATAGTGATGAAGAGAACAGATATCTATCTATAACCATCTTTCTTAATCTACTCTACCCAAATGTATTTGAATTACAGATCCTGGGTTTCCCAGCCTGTATAATTAACAGAGATTAATAAGATTGCAGCTATGATATAACACAAACTGATGAGGCAAATTAGGCAAGGTTAACCTACAAATATAGAGAAGGTATATGTATATAGCCCACCAGGAAGATGAGAGATAATTTACTCCAAGCCTGGGACTACCATTCTCTCTTCCACTTCAGATATTGCTGTCTGCTTTCTGCAGCTTTCTAGAATCTGCCTCCTACAGTGCCACTATACTATGATATGAATCCTGGCTATTAACTAAGTATATCAATCATTAATGCCAGGTTAGGATCTGCTAGAAGATAAATTAAGTAGACAATAGCAATGAATTTAAACAAACAAAAATGAGATAACCATCTATATTAATGCTATGTTTGGGGAGTGAAATAGCCATACTTATAAATGTAAAGTAGTATTTACCCATTTCCTGGGTCGGCCTCTTGGTCGTTTTTCTCCAGTGGCTTCTGCTTTCTGTAAAAACAAAGATACATGATATAGATCCAAATTATTTGTAATTATATTATTAGACAACCCTGGTGTTGGGCTAACTAGTGCATACTTCCTGCAACACTGTTCTTTTATTTATCTACTGATTAGATGGGAGCCACCAAGAAAAAAAAACTGCTACTATCTATCTTACTCTTTCTCTCCCACCCCCATTCTTTCTCTTTTTCCCTTATGGAGAAAGGCTGTGCCCATCCTTTCATAAAACAGAATGAAAAGTTCATTGTTTAAGGAAGGAAATGGTTTTTAAAAAAAATGATAGACCATTCACTGTGATCTTCATGTGTCTAGACTATTGATAAGAATGTATGGAAAGCAAATCAACATTCTTGACAAAAACTATCTTTGGATGTATCTGTTTAAAGAACTTTTCTTTGTTTGTGGGCCAAAACAAACTCAAAATGTTAGCAATGACTGCTAACATAAAAAAGCTGTAACTAGAGGAATGTAGGAAGATCAGGAAACATACTGTCTATACATAAATTAAATGTTACACTATTCAGAGCATACTCAAAACATACATTTATTTAAAAAGTTATTTCAATCAGTTTTCCTCCTCTCCAATTCTAAACATGATTTTGGTGCTAAGCACTAATATTAATTCAAATCCTACAAATAAAAAAAATATTGTATGAAGTTAAATTCTTGAATGAATTTAACTGAATTAATATGGTATCTTGCATGAACACTTTAGTTTTTCTTACCTTTCCAAGTGATTTGCAAAAGTGGATAAAAAGCAATTTAAAATGTTGAATACTTATACCCGTGATGGCGAACCTGTGGCACGCGGAGCCATATCTGATGGCACACGAGGCATTGCCCTACGCTGGCCAGCTGATTTTCGGCCTTCCGGAGGGCGGGGGAGAGGCCGTTTTTCGCCCTCTCCAGGCTTCAGGAAAGCCTCCGGAGCCTGTGGATGGCGAAAAACAGCCCAACAGGCCTACCGGAAGTCTGGAGGCTTCATTGAGGTCTGCGTGCATGCACGGGGGAGGGGGGCAGCACGGGGGGGGTTGTGTGCACATGCGCAGGGGGAGGGCATTGCATTATGGGTGTGGGCACGCTATCGTGCGCGCGCACACCCTTTTGGCACCCGAGCAAAAAAAGGTTCGCCATCACTGACTTATACCATTTCTATTCTATGTTATTATTCAAAAGGAAATTTCCTTGAATAGGTTAACACATTGTACAAAACTATAACTATTACTTGTTTGAATAAGGGCTCTATCTGGGTTCACACATAGCACAATCGCATAAGCCATGATGTAACTTCTATAATGGATATGTTCATAAAACATGCTAAGCCATAGCTTGCTTAGCTGCAATTCAATAAATAGTAATTTGTTGAGTTCATATAAATTCTAAGACACAAAAAACAACAACAAATTGGTTAGATTGATAAACGTACCAAAGCAAAACTTAACTAATTATATCATGGCTAAGAGCAATATGTGAAGCCACCTCCTGACTCCAATGATAACCATTAAATATCCACACAGGACTGCAGCCATAAGATTTAAGCAGCACTTCCCCTGCATTACTTAATAAACAGTAGCCCTATAAGTTAATATTATTGACTCCGGGAAAGGTGATATGGGGGTGTGGTCATTGTCTGGGATACTAGGAAGGCATCCAGGGGCCTTGCTCCACAGATTACCTGATGTGAGATGCTGCTTCTTATGTTGGGTAGCAGGAGGGGTCAGCTGGATCTGTTGCTACTGTACCAGCCTTCCTGCTGCATAGCGACTTCCCTGCCTGAGCTCCTCAATTCTGTGGCTGGGCTGGTGGTGGAGTTTTCTGGACTCTTGGTCCTGGACAACCTCAATCTGCCATTCCTGGCACAGGATCAGAAGTAGCTCAGGAGTTAGTAGCCATTTGTCGAATTGTCAGAGCCCAACTCATCACGGTGGTGACATACCTGATCTGGTTTTATGTCAGAGCAATGGCAGAGCTTTATGGATTTGGGGGAAATATTGATTTTTTTCCCTGCAGTGCTCAGATCACTATCTGGTAAGTCTCCAATTTTCAAGTGCCACCCTCCTCCGATATCTGGGCCCACCCCAAGTAACTAATGTATCCAATTATTCTGAAGAAGATGCTATTAGGTCCGATTAAAGCCTTAGTGACCAAATGGAATAGTAGAGCAGTGGTAGATTTGGATTGGATTGTGCCTGAATGGCCTCTCCATGGTTCCCGATATTCCCTATCGTATATGATGGAACTGAGGGAACTAAAACAGGTAAAGTGTTACTGATGAAAGACAAAGAGCAAAGACAATTAGACACACTATTAGAGTCTGCCTTATGGTGGTAAGGGTGATGAAACTTACCGTATTTTTCGGAGTATAAGACACTCCGGACTATAAGACGCAACTACCTTTATTGGGGAGGAAAACAAGAAAAAAAATCTGCCTTTGCCTCCCAGCATCCATCCGGTATTCATCTGGCCCATTCGCCACCACCCATTCAGCGCCACCGCCGCCCATTTGCCACCGCCCATTCGCCGTGGGCCGTTCGCCGCTGCCACAGCCCGTTCACCACCACCCATTCGCTGCTGCTGTTCACCGCTGCCACGGCCCGTTTGGCACGGCCCATTCAGCGCAGCCCATTTGCCACCACCACGGCCTGTTCAGCGCGGCCCATTTGCCACCATCCATTTGCTGCGGCCCGTTTGCCGCCACTGCGGCCCGTTCAGCACAGCCCATTTGCCACCGCCCGTTTGCCGTGGCCTGTTTGTTGCCGCCATGGCCCATTCGCTGCTGCTGATCCCTGCCTGGAACCGGCCAAAAATGCGATGCGCGGAGGCCAAAAACAGGGCATGCAGAGGCCGAAAATGGGACGCATGGAGGCCAAAAATGGCCAAAGGGTGTGGGCTGGTGGGTGGGCGGGGCTTCGGCAACATTTGGTGTATAAGACATACCACAATTTTCACCCACTTTTTTGGGGGGGGAAGTGTGTCTTATACTCTGAAAAGTACGGTAATTATTTCTTCATCCTTATTGGGTCTTCCGATAGTCGCCACTGTGATTGATTTGCTGGGTACACCTCTGTACATGCCTCTAATCTCCTGTCCAGACTTAAGTTTGGACGAGGAGGATAAGCCAGTCCCTGGCACCTCTGGGGGAGACAGGACAGTGAGCCTGGGGGCTAGTGGAGATGCGGATCAGGAAGCAGCAGGCTCAAGCTCGACAGAGCAACTGCAGCTGGAACGACTGGATGGACAGTCAGCTGAGCTCAGGCAGAGGGCGTCACAACTGCAGCAAGTTAGCCTTGAGACTCTAGGCAGGGAGCCAGCACAGCTGCCAGCAGCGATGAGGAAGAGGAGCTACCACTCTCCCCGATCCAAGGGTGTGCAGGGATGAGAGGCGACAGGAATACTGGTGAGCCAGGCTACTCACAAGGCAGCAGCCTCACCCATCGTGAGGGGCTGTACCGGCATTAATTATTTCAGCCTGCCCAAAGAGAAGAACGTTGCTGGAACAACGTGTCCAGTTGTCTTGCTTCGTATCCCGGCCTTGTTATGTTTCTTGTCTTGGACTTGTGATTTGGATCTCTGGTTTGTGCCTTGCTGGGTGGACTAATTCAAGCCTTTGGGTCTCTTGCCTTGTCGAGCACCCTTGTTCTGGCTTCTGCCTAGCTTCAGGGATTGAGACTGCTCCTCTTCCCAGCTCCTTCGAGCCTCTGGGTGGGACTCAGAGGGGGTGCGTGGGCTTTTGTTTTTCAAGAACTACTGGGGACTATATATTTGGGCAGCTCAATAAAGACTTTTAACCTACCGCTGTGTGTGCATGTGTGAGCAGGGCAGCACACTCACCAGCCCTGTTACAGGTAATTCGGTCCCTTCTTGGAGGAGTAATATCAAAGTTCACCTACAGGGTTGCTGTGAAGAATATGCTGTTCATCTGGCAGATAAAGTCGCTTGCATTTGCTCTGTGTTAGACTTCAGCCTTAAAACAGAATCAATGGAAGTAGAAGGGGCTACATCTTGCAAGGTGGAGGAGGAGTTTGAGCTTGTGGAACCTGAGGATAGGATTCAGCTGCTAGTTTGGCCATCATATGCAGAAGACACTCAGCTTTATACCTCTACCTCAGGCCCTCTGAGTGATATTGTGGATATCCTATTCCAGTGGGACTTTATGACAAGCTCTGACTTAACCCTAGCAAGACTGAATGGCTGTGGTAGTATTTGGACCCTCCTAAGACAAGGCTCTTCACTCCTTAGTTTAGATGGGTGGTACTATTGCAAATAGACCCAATACAATCTGTGATCCTCCTTGTCTCACAGCTCCTGTTCAAAGAGCAGGTGGCAACAATGGCTAAGAGAACCTTTGCACACCTTTCAGTAGTGCACCAGTTGCACCCGTTCCTGGACCGGGAGACCTTGTTCACTATCACCTATGCCCACGTAACCTCTCGTTTAGATTACTGCAATGTACTCTACATGGGGTTGTCCCTGAAGAGCACTTGAGAACTTCAGCTAGTTCAGAATGCAGCTGCACATTAATAAATAGTGCTGGACATACGGCACATGTAACATAACTACTATGAGAATTGTATTGGCTAGCGGTATATTTCTGGGTACAATTGTACCCAGAATGCTATGTAAAGGTGCTGTTGTCACCTTTAAAGCCTTACATAGCTTGAGACCAGGTTACCTGAGAGACCATCTTTTTCCAAGACTCTTTATCTGTCCAATTCTATTTAGCTGCCTAGGCATGCTGCAACACCCATCAGCCAAAGAAAGTCAGCTGACAAGGAATAGAAGATGGGCCTTTTCTGCAGTAGCCCCTGCTGGGCAGAATATTTTCCTCTTAGAAATTAGAATGGCCCCAACCCTGTTAACCTTTTGCAAGGCTTTAAAAACTTGGCTATGTACAGGTAGTCCTTGACTTATGACCACAATTGAGCCCAACATTTCTGTTGTTAAGTGAGACTTTTGTTAAGTGAGTTTTGCCCCATTTTATGACCTTTCTTGTCACAGTTGTTAAGTGAATCACTGCAGTTGTTAAGTTAATAACCTAGTTGTTAAATCAATCTGGCTTCCCCATTGATTTTAATTATTAGAAGGTTGCAAAAGGTGATCACATGACCTTGGAACACAGCAAAGCTCATAGGTGTGAACCAGGTGCCAAGCATCTGAATTTTGATCATGTGACCATGGGGATGCTGCAAAGGTCGTAACTGTGAAAAACGGTTATAAATCACTTTTTTCAGTGCCATTGTAAATTTGAAGAGTCACCAAATGAAGTGTTGTAAGTCGAGGACTACCTGTACCTCAGCCTTAGGCTGCAAATGTGTTATAGGTCCCATTCTTAGCTTTGTTAATTATCTTGGCTGCTGTATATATTTATTTTGAATGTTTTTATTGTTTAAATGTTTTATTGTTTTTATATTTTTAGAATTTTAAGCCACAGAGTCACTTGGTTGAGATGAGAGGCTATAGAAATAAAATAAAATAAAATGTAATCCCAGTAGTGCTTATATTCTGTAATTAATAGTATGCCTATTTATCTGTTTTTCTTTTAGTACTTTAACACTCCATTCTTTCAGTTTCTTACTGAAAATCTTTGTATAAGACGATGCCTTGTAAAAGGAATTCTAATACAGCATGTGAAAATACTGCAGCAGTTTTCTACAGTTCCTTGGACTATAAATACAGATAAATATCTATATCCCATTATAGGGAAGAAACATGTGAAAATATAACAGCACAAAATTAGAGAATAAAATATCATTTTAAATGTTTTTTAATAAAATTTTCATATTCAATCATAAATATCACCATTTTCTTAAGATACCATGTTCAAACAACCTGCATAAGGAAACATATCTGTATTAACAATTTATCATATGAAATTCAGTGAATATTGCTTAAAATATTTCAGCAAACCAGTCCTCTTTCACTATGGATCCAATTTTCTAGACATGACGTCTAAAATCAAGTTAGGTAGATTAATCCTGAAAGCATTTTTAAGGTACATCTCAATTTCTATTCAAAATCTGAATTACTATCTTTTACTCCCTTCTATATAATATGGAAAAATATGTGTAGGCTGTCCTAGAAGATAATTCCAAAAATCTGAAAGATCTGTAAATGGTAGTAAAGAGAAAAAGAAACTGTTCCCATCTAATGATCAGCAAAATTTTAGCACCCAGATTTGACAGCTCATCCTTGACTATCCACTTCAGTACAATTTGATAACTCCTAAATTACTATTTGCCAACACTAAATTGCTTGTACAATAAGGTTAGTCTTGCTGGAAAACTATGTGTTGTTTATTTAAAAAAATAAGTTTATTTTCTGTAAATGATGAGATGGTGGCCTTACAGGGGAAATCCTGAAATAGCTAGTCCTTTGAAATTAAAACAGAAATATTCAAACCACTTGCTCTTTCTAGTGAAGAAAAAGTTATTATTTATTCTCCAATGAAAATCTGTGAAAGGAAACACAAGCACGCTATATCAACCCAAGACTGCTTTGTGAAGCCATGCATCTTTGAGAGAAAAGGAATGCAAATAACAAATCTAGCAGTGTTGCATTGCATTCCATTACTGTCAAAAATACTGAAGTTAAAAACTGAATACGAACACAGACAGATAATCCAAGTCTCTTTGATTCACAGAAGTGGGAAACCAAAATGTTACAACCTCATTTCAGGGCAGCAATTGGATATACTAAATTTATTCATTGCAGTACAGATATTCTCAAAAACATTTGAAGTATCTAAAAATGTTATGTCAAATCAGATAATTCATCTGACCCAATCCTAACTTATATTTTCATATAAGTAAAAAAAGTTTCTGTTGAGAATGCATGTATTTTTAAAAACTATTACTGTAATATATCTCTTTTCCAGAGTGATAATTGCGCTATCCTTTTGCACAAATTCCTGAGACTCTCCTTTAATAGTCAAAATAGTTCTTCAAATATAATGTATTCATTTGTCATCTGTCAAAGTAGACTTTAGAAATCTTTGGAGCTTCACCCTAACTAGTATTTAAAACAAAGGACTGTTTCCCCGAAAATAAGACAGGGGCTTATATTTTTTTGACCCCCGAAATATGGCCTCGGCCTTATTATCGGGGGGGGGCTTATTATTTTGGGGGTGCAGTAGGCGGCGAGCGTGGGTCTGCATGTCCCATCGCCGCTGCCTCGCCTCCCCTCCCTGCCGCCACCGCCTCGTGGAGCAGGACTCAGCAAGGCTTGTTGTGCCGTTGCATGCACGAACTGCAGGACTGCCGCAAACTTCATCATACTGGCACAGCTGGGGTCCTTCTGCCGTTGGTGCATGCAACGGCACAACAGGCCTTGCAGAGTCCTGCTCCACGAGGCAGCGGCGGTGGCGGGACGAGTCTCACAGAGACTCATTTGTGGCAGGTGGAACATGTTGGGCCGCGAGACGCAGGTCCTACCTGGGACTTGTAGCTCCGTCACGTTCCTTGGCGTTGTGTCCACAGAAGCCCATGGTAAAAGGAAACTTCTCGCGAGTTGAATCAAACTGCTCGAACTC
>QLTV01002141.1:2341364-2357024 GCA_003457575.1 Thermophis baileyi
GGGCACTCTCGGCGGGGAGAGAGAGGGAGGGGGGGTGCATGCCCACCCCGCGGGACTGCCTCGGCTCCTCTGGGCTCTGCCTATGGCAGCGTTTTCAAACACGCTCCTGCCTCCGAGGAAGAGAAGGGGAGCCTCGATGCCTGCCCCGCCGCCCCATCGCAGGCAGGAGCGCTTCAAAACGCTGGCAGAGGCAGAGCCCAGAGGAGCTGAGGCAGTCTCGTGGGGTGTGCGTGCACCCGCCTCTCGCTTGCTCTCGCTCTCCCGGCCAAAAGAGTGCCTGCCGCAAAAAGAGCGCCTCCCGGCATGCCCCCCCTTTCCCCCGGAAAGTAATGGGGGGCCTTATTTTCGGGGGGGGGGCTTATTTCAACGCATGTCCCGAAAAGCCCTGTTGGGCTTATTATCGGGACATGTCTTATTTTCGGGGAAACATGGTAGATGAAGCCTGACTTCACTCAATATGTAAAATAGTTTCCCATTAACAGCAGAAAGACAAGAGAAAAAAATTCTTAATTAGATATACTGTTTAGCTATGTTTTTCTTTTGGAAGCAACCAAGATGTGATTGATGTTCTTTTAAACCGTTCATAATTCTCCTACAAAGATCTAGTCTAAATCAGGGGTGTCAAACTCACGTCGGCGCAGTGGCATCACGTGACGTATCGGGACTTTTTTCCCCCTTCGCTAAACCGGGCGCGGCGGGGCCAGCACATGACGCATCCGGCCCGCGGGCCATGAGTTTGACAGCCCTGGTCTAAATAATAGTTGAGGTAATCACCTGAGGAAAATGACTGCCATCATTTAAACATGTTCAGGTGGACAGAATACTAAAAATGACATGATTCCAGAGTCTGCAATCATCATCTATCAGTAACCTATACTATAACATTTAGAAGAATAATGTATTTACCATTTACCACCCGGTTTGCCATTTTGAATCCTCCATTACTCTGTAGTCAGTAGGATGACCACATGAAAATATTTTGAATGAGTCAGTTCCACTGACATCCAGCTTCAAGCTTCAGAATCATGGTAAGAAGTATACTGTATTCTGTCTATTAAAAAAAAATCTGCCTCTTACTCATAAGCCTATACCTACGTTACTAAGAAAAGAGTAGCACAATAGCACTACCAAAAGACTACCAATCACAGTCAAACTGGAACGGAGCAAATGCTGCCTGCATGGTTTCATACAAATCAGCACATGCTAAAGAAATCAAATCACTGCTTTAGCAGACATGGGTTGCTTTGCTTTATAAGATTACATTTCTGATTGCTTTTAATAACTATCACCAGTATGTGAATATGGTTATGAACTATGCCAATGTAATCTTATTTCTTGTTTTACTATGTGCCAAACTCTATGGCCCCACCATTTTCTATTTACCAATATGGTCATAGCTATAGTATGATGTCATTTTAAGGGCATACTCAAGATTAAGTATTGTTTAGTAAGTAACAGAGGAAGAATTAGTATCTGCATAGCACCTCAAGAATTATCCTGCCATAAGCCATAAATTACAGGCACTTTGGAAGTAAAGGAAACATGCTAATAAAAGCAGCTCTAGAAGTGTTTTACTATTGGGAGGGGAGGGAGAAATCACTGTTCTAAATAAAATAAAATAAAAATAGCTGGAGCTAAAACCCTGCATCTTTCTTCACTCTATGTTTGCAAATTGACCACAAAGGAGGAGATTGGTTTCTTTTCCTGGCCCAAGTATAAATAAATGACAGTCTACATACAGATGTGATCTATGCTTGCAAATTAGGCTTCTTCCTCAGTGTCTGGATGATACTATCTGAAGAATGGAAAAGACAATGCTGGTGATATTCACACAGTTTAGGCTGTTTGTTTTAATTGACTGGTGAATAAAAGGCATATATACATTTCAGAGACATATGTCCATTGTCTCATTTTTTCTCAAAACAGATTTATTTTTTTGATAGTTAATAAACAACTTATTTTCTAACAAACTACAATTTAAGCTGGATTTATTTTTTAAAATAGGATGAATTTGATTTGTCATTTCATCTAACATATACTTAAGTCCCATTAAATATCATGTGAACTCGCTTCCAAAAAACAATTTGTAACACAATACCCCAAATGTATATCTTCATTCTAAAAAAAAAAAAAATCAACTGTATTTTATCAAGTATAAACAAAGAATATGAATTGTAAATCTAAAAATCTAGACTATGACCCATAAGATATCTATCCTTGTTTTAAAAGCTATTAAACAATTTTCCTCAAATATTTAAAAAATCCATTTTCAAACAGCAACATAAGAATTTGTTCAGTGACAAAAACATCTGAATTAGAACAGTGCTATCCTGCTTCCTATCTTTCTTGTTTTACCTCTTATTAGATTCCTTCATGAACTTAAAACTTTAAAAGAGCTAATACTGCTGCTGTTGTTTTAGAAGGCTCTGTTAATTATACATTCATTTAGTTGTGGGTTTTATATTACTGTTTTTATGGGCTATTCCCTGGAATTTGAGCAGCAGACATGAAACAAGCTACTCATTAGATCCTGCAGCATTTTTATGTATTGTCAAGTTTCACACTACTAATTTCCTAACAAGCTCAATTTGTTTTAAATGCCTCCCAGGCCCGATTTCTAAGTCTACCAGAAGCTGTGTAAGCTTTTTAAAAAATGCAGCAATATACATCATTGAGCATTCCAGGACATTCCCAATAGATTTAATGGAATTTTCTCTAAAATATAACAAAGATCCACATCATTCACACATATATATCATATAGACACGGAGAGAGAGATTTTTAATTATGAAGTGTAAGAGTTCACAAGAGAAAATCTAATCAATTAATCATGCGCTTCTTTATTTGCCTGTCTGAATTCTAAAAGTATACATTTATCTTATAATACATTTCAATTACTTTACTTTGAGAAAGAAGCCACCTATTATTTATCATAAATTTTAGCAACATTTCATTACCTACAGAATCCACTTTTATGGTAAAATAATTTTAGCAGTGACAACTCCTGCTTTCCAATCTAGGTTGGAAGTGTGTGTGTGTGTGTGTGTGTGTAAATTATTTAATAGCCATATCTCAGACCAATAAATAGCATAGTTACAGTTAACAATAATATATTTTTCCTAATAATTCAATATACCAAATGTGCACATTATGTTACTTTGTATACATTGAAATTGCAAAGTGGGTTATAATTCTTAAAGGTCCAAAAGGATAAAGCACTTCTATGATTTATACACCTTTGTATACTTCTATACTTTATAATTTATCCGTTATACTTTAAAATTTGTTTTTTATTAGGTGTTTTAACAATGGCGAGGCACAATATAAATGATTTAAACAATACATATATACAGTTTTCCCATTGGAGCAAAGAATCTGAATTCATATGAATATACTTTTATAAAAACAAATCTATTTCCCCAACAGAGTATGGTTAGGATAGAGAACCATGCATATATAAAATTAATTATCTACACCTTAGAAATGATTCTTCAAAAATAGGCAAGTAGTCCTTTTATTAAGTAGATATTTAACCCACATAAAGAAAAACTTAACCAATAGTCACTTCTGTACATTCAATAATTACTGCAGGATATATTTTGGAATATTTTTGAAAATTTAGACATTATGGGCAGAATCCACTTAAAACTTCTTGCACACAATCTTTTTCAATCATTGTAAGTTGAAAGTAAAGCGGCCTCTTCTGTGACAAGCATTATATAACTCCTGTGTTTCACAGAGCCACAGCATCTAGTAAATGGTATATTTTTAATATAAAACTGGTAACATCTGCAAAGTAAAATTATTCTATTCTTAAAACAATCAACACTTTTAAGAATATTATCTCTAAATTATGAACAAAAGTATAGCCATTCCTTTGTGAACATTTCTAAATAAACCCCTAATTCTTTCTAAATCAGTTTAATATTATAAAATCATAGAAATATGTTAATTAACATTTATGTATATGCACAATCTTAAACCTATTTGTTCTGCAAACTGAATTTAATAGAATCAATAGTTAGGATCACCCTGAGAGTTGATTAATCATCTAAATTTATAAATCTCAAATATTGCTTGCTATAAACATGATAACTGCTTAATACAAAGACTAGAAGTGTAAGTTTTGTGAATAACAGATTCACTAATTGGGTTATCATGTTAAGTTATTATTTAAATTACTGAGGTTTGTTGAATAAACTATTATATATGGGTGTTAAAAATATCACTAAGCCATCAGTGATTTACAAAATCAGAGAATGATTTCACACATCACACTGAACATCAAACACACTAGAGGTAGTTTTGACTTACAACCAGATACTGATTGTTTAAGTTACGGCAGACCTCCCCAGGGATACTTACAACCTGATTTCAAAGTTCTGATGGCCAGCTCCCCCCACTCCAGCAGTCATGTGACATTTTGGGTGCTTGATGACCGACCTACATTTACGGCTATTTGTAGCATCCTGAGATCATATGACCACATTTTACAGCAGTTTTGCCCAAAACTGACATTTACTTCGTTTTTCTCAAACCTGGCCCATAGCAAACCACTGATTCACTTACTTAAAAACCATCGCAAAAAAAAGTCGTAAAATTGGGTCCATCGTGTGGGTGACCCAAATTACAACCATCACAATGTACAAACATAATGGGCAGGCTCCTTTACAGTAATAAGTTGAGGACATTATGGCTCAGCAAGATTTGTATACTTATATAGTTCAATTTTCTGTTTCCACATTGGCCAGCTATGGGCCTAAGGAAAGCCTATAGCAAGAATGTGAAAACCCTCCAGAAATTGTCATGAGGTCTCTGGGAAATCCTTGGGGGGAGGGGGGGAATTACAGTTGTACAGATTTACAAAAAAAAAATCGAGTAATTTACACCATGGATAGCTGTGTCCTTTTGTAAGTTCAGTCTTTTCCCACCTGGTGCCCTCCATAGGTGTGGAATATCTGTTCCCAGCCTGCAAGACAATGGTCATGAAATTCTGGGAAGAAATAAAGAAGGCTGATTTAATTTTTCATTAAAGCTATTCCCATTAGTAGTCACTGCTACATCTTGTTAGAGGAAACGTCACTGGCTAATCATTGCTTGTCTTATATTGCCTTCTATCCATTTTATTAGATGACTGTGAGATTATGACTTTTAGCAGTATGAAACCTATTCATTTCCTTGATACCATCTTTAATTTTATAAAACCCTAGCATATCACCTTACCTGCACTCTCTTTTGGGGGGGGGATTAAAGTTACAGATTATTTTTGTTGTGCTCATCTGCACTCTTTCTACAATATTCTTTTTAAAAATAGATGTGCCAGTGAAATATATTTAGTATTTTACATTCCATTTGCAAAAATGGGGAGGAAAAGGGGATGGGGCAAAGGCAAAAGAATAAAGTAAAGTTTTCTGTACTGAAACTCAAAGGAGCTAAATTAAACAAAGACAAAAACATTGTCAGTCCCTAAATTTAAAAAAAGCATTTATCATAGGTTGTTATGATAATTCATAATATCACATTAACAATATCAAAACTGATGTGCATATATAAAAAAAGTGCTAAAACAAGTTTTAACTAGAAGAATGCCACATCTGTATAACAATAACAGTATTTGTGTTTTTGTTTCTGATGTATTTGTAAATGAAAACCGCTGATGGTAGCAACTGGTCTACCAAACATGATTCATGACATTTCAAAATTACTTAAAACTGAGGTCAGCAGTATTCTTATAAAGAAACTGTAAATAGCAAATCATTACGCTATGCATATGTCCATGATTTTTTTAAATAAAAAACAGGTTTTTTTTTTCTTGTGGTATTATGTCTTGGAATCTGTTAAATAAATAAAAAATTGTCTGGAGACAAAGTGGATTGCTTCAACGAACTTGTCAATTCATGCTTCCTTCCCTTGACAATATTCAGAACGCAGCAATTGCTCAAAATGTGGTGTTTCCCCCTGCCCAAAATATACTTCCTAAGTCAAGCAAGGAATATAGAGGACAGCCTGGTATTCAACCCTGATGTCTGATGATGATGAGTATATAAACATATATCCTGATACCCATCAATTATCGAGCTTATGGTTAGCTATATAGTTAACAAAACATTAGAGTAATAATTTGCCTAAGTATATTAAATTTTTTTCAGAATATGAACATTTAATGTTAGCTACTAACAATAGTAGAATTTATTTAACAGTAGTAAACACAGAGTTCATATGTAGTGAAATCCTGAATTTAGAAATTAAACATATGTAGAAGCTGGGGGGGGGGGATTGCTTCTCATATGTCCAAGATCCTCCTCCAACATTCCTGCCTGAAATATTATTAAAATGGCCCAAACCCTGCACAGTTCAAAGGTTAAATATGAAACTGTTTAGACAATAGCTAAAAAATAGGAGGTAATGAAAGCAAATCTTTTGTTCTGGACTTCTCTCACCTTCTGAGCTGCTTTAGAGGGACTCTTGTTTTTGCTTCCTTTAGGCCTTCCTCTTGGTCTTTTGGGCGATGGCTCTCCTGTAGGTTCCTAAAAACAGAAAACACACTGTTGTCCCCAAAAACTCAACAGAAATCTAAATACAAACAACAGAACTTAAAATACACATCACACTTGTTTTATGTCAACAAGTGACTCAACTTTAATAGTGAAAGAGAATGTTAAGCAGGGAAATAACAGTATATGTTGATCTGCATTATTTAAAATGTTTCTCCATAGCAGCTTGAGCTCCATAGAAAAACAATGAAAAAGTATGTCAGATATTATAGCAGAGATACATTTTCCCAACCAAATACACCTAATAAGATTATGTTTTGTCATTCTAATCAGTGGAAGCTCTTCCCATTCACCTGATAATTGCTTATTAAATATACATTTGTAATCACTTGAGACTGGGATTCCAACCTTAAAGAACATTTAAGGCATATTTTTCTCTTGTTATGAAAGTTACCAAAGTGAGCTTTGCTTTGTTCTGTAGTTTACAATCCACTTTGTCTAGCTTAATGGAATCTATATATTATACAGTATGTGGGGGCTCTGCATGTTCTGTCCTGATGAGAAAACAATTTAAAGTTTATAGCGTGACTGAGATTCAGAGTATATAAAACCAGTTTTTGTTCAGATATTTCCCCCCAATTGTTTCTGTTTGATCATAAACAGGAGACTGCTTAAATGTGTAGGATTCCAGTTTTCAGAATTCAAATGTTTATTCAATGAATCATATGGACTAAAAGAAAAAAAAAACATTCACTTTCAAATATTGAACATTTTATTTGGATTACAGGATGAAGTTCAACTAATTAAGTGCAGTTGTGAATGGATCTTAAAACTCTGCTGCATTCTTTGGGTTGCAAAAGAAATTAAGTCCCTAATCCTATACACGCTTACCTGGGACTAAAACCCAGCATTCAGTGAGGCTTACTCCTGGGAAGGCATGCATAGAATTTCACTGCACTATAACTGACATAATTTCAAAAAAAAAAAATCAAGCCAGATAGTTATAATGTTCAGCACTGATTGGGAGAGAAGCGAATTTTTTTTCTGAGTACAGTGTATTTCGTAAAATATTCCATTTTCAAACAAGAATCTTCCAATACCACACACTTCTTTCAAAACTAAACTGATACCCACAATGATGGGAAATTTTGTTACAACTGGGGGAGGGAACACTGAAATCATGATAGTGTAACAAAGGTAACACGTGTGTGTGTGTGTGTGTGTGTGTGTGTGTGTGTGTGTGTGTGTGTGTGTGTGTGTGTGTGTGTTTATACTGTCCTTTCCCAAAAATATTTATTGCTTTATTGTTGGGGATGTGGAGAGAAAAGTAGGGTAAGTGTGAAGTCCTAGCTAATGATCATCCAACACGCCGCAAATTTAAGGGAACCCCCCACTTCGAGGTATTTTACATTTCAGGTTTCAGATCAGGAAGTGGTTTGATGCTAATGAATGAAAAAAAAAATTATGCCGCGGAAGTCAGCTTTAAATGCACTTAGTAGGCAACTCCTATTGCCGATAGCTGCCTCGGAGGAAATGGAAACCAACCCAAACAACAACAGAAAAAGTTCTCCATGCGGCTAGGCAGCGCTACAACGGCAACCTTAATTGGTTGCATCCGCAGAGAATCTCTCTCTCTCTCCACATGACTTCAAGGGAGTAGGACGACCCGGGTATCCCCATAGCCTGTTTACTTTGCCAAATGTACCACATAGTAGTTATGGATTTCACTTCGTGGAAAAAAAAGGGAATGCCCAGGACTCAAATGTCCCACGAGCACTCACACAGCCCTAAACCCCGAAGCACCCTTTCCCACACAGAGCAATCAGTTTCCTGGAGGGGAGGCGGGAGGGGGACCAGACTAAACCTCGAGGAAGTCAAACAATCCTACAAAATGCAAAGTAAACACGCAGCCAACAATGGCTCCCCCTTTGAACCACACAATTGGGGAGTCTGACCCCCTCCCTCCCGGCCACGATGGGAGGGGGCGAAGTCGGATGGGACCAGAGGTGGCAGCAGCCACTGCGAGACGAGCTAGAAGACACATGGCACAAAGATTGAGACGTAGCGAAGACAGCCCTGACTCCCATTCTTCCTTTCAGTCCGCTCACAGGCTCAGATTTAAACTTTGCTCGAAAGTAGCCCGCGAGCGCTGGTTGGTGGGACCGGAGCCGAGTAAAACCACACAATAAAGGCAAAGATAAGTTTTTGCCAGTTCGAAAGAAACAAACGCGCGCGCGCTCGCACATTTCTCCCTCTTTCATACGCGCGCGCGCGCGCGCACACACACACACACACACACACACACACACACACACACACACACACACACACACACCCACACACACAGACCCCACCCCCCCCCCCCTTTGTTTTAAGAGGCATATTTTCTCAAATAGTCATTAGCATTTTCACACAGTCTCTCTAAATCGTCTCTCTCTAAAAAAAGATTTATTTGAAATGTCAAGGCTGAGGTCAACCCGTGCCCTCTCTCACGCGCGCGCGCACCCACACACACACACACACACACACACACACACACACACACACACACACACACACACACAGATTCCACTCCTTCCCCTTGCCAGTGGGATTTGCAGCTCCGAGCCGCTTCGTTACAGTTGCTAGCGAGCAAAGAAACCCGTGTGGCCGCCACAAAACTTTTACATCTACAAACACACGCCACCAATGCCGAGGAGCTTGCAAGGCACGTGCGCGCCCGATTCTCCCATCCCTCCGCTCTGTTCTAGGTTAGCTAGAGGAAGTACTGACTTGTGGCTGTTTCCTGGGTCTCCCTCGTCCCCTCTTCGGCGGTTCGGCGGTGGCAGGTTGTTCTTTGGCAGCCGCGGAAGAAGTCGAAGGCTGCCCGGCTCCGTCGCCTCGTGCGCTCATCGTGACTCCTCGCTGCCTTTCAGCCTCTCCGCGGGCTCTCAGCTCGCTCCCGCTCGCGCTCTGCGAGGCACCTTGGAAAAACGGGAGGATTCAAAGGCGACCCCGTCCGCTCGCAACCCCACGGCAGCACCGGCAGCACCGCTACCCCTACCGCCACCACGCCGGACGTCCTGGTGTTGCCAAAAGGAGAGGAGAAAGGGAGGAGGAGGAGGAGGAGGAGAAGCAGAGGAGGAGGGAGATGGTGGTGGCGGCGGCAGCAGTAGCGGGGCCAGCGAGACTGGTGCTGGCGGTGGCGGCTGCAGAAAGAGGCGGAGGGGGAAAGCTCCCCTCTTTACAATTTAGCGCCGGGATGGAAATGCAGGAAGATCGAGCCGCTGACTTTTGTGGAGGGAGTGGAAAGAGATAGAAGCGCTTGAAATGCTAGGAGAGAGCAGGAACGGTGGGTGGGTGGGTGAGTGGGTGGGCGGGCCGGCGGGAACGCTCCTCTTACGAGCGCAAAGCAAGTGGGGGCTCCGCAGACTTCGGTGCGTTCAGCAGCAACCCGAGTTAGAGAAGGCACTCGGGAAAGTGTATAACCCAGCGCGCCTTTCGGCTGGGCTGAAATCGGACCGTGCACGTTGGGAGTGAAAGAGATCACACGGGCACAAGAGAGAGAGAGAGAGAGAGAGAGAGGGAGACAGAGAAAGCCTCCGAGACGTTCATGTGTTTGCCTCCGTAAGGATATGCCGAGAGAGAACGGCCGGCAAGGGGATGGAAACACTAGGAGATGCCTGTCCTCGATAAGTAACCTGCGTTAAAAAAGGAAAAAAGAAATCTTTTGCCATGGGTGGGAAAGAAACAGGAGGCAGCAAGAGGGGAGGGGGAGGCCACCATGAGGACAAGAGGAGGAGGAGACAAAACCAGAGAAAGGGAAAAAACAAATGAGGACTGGACCTAGACCAAATGCTGTAAACCATTAAAAACAGCAATCGCACCTCAAAGAATGTGCCCTTCCAAGGTGGTACCTGTCCAAAGTTGATGCTGCCCAACTTTCAAGAATAAATGGCTGAATTGGTTGAACTGAGCCAAATAAATCAGGTTTCCTCATGCAGATGGTTTTCCCTCCAAATTGCTGCCAGGATCATTTTTCTTACGAGAAATACTCAACTTTACTAAAACAAAGTTCAGTATATATTTCCAGAAAAATAATTTGAATGTGAAATAATTAACACATAAAAATGTCATTTGAATTATGCCACCATCTCGTCTTTGTCCTTTATTAAATCCTTTAATCCACTTTTTCTCTACTGATGACATTAAGTTATGTTTATCTAGTACTGATATTTTTTTCCAATAAAATCATCAAAACCAAACAGCTAAAATGGTTGAATGAGTTCAGTTCCAATCTGCAAAACTCAAATACAAGCACTATTTTATGGCCTCCCTGGCCAGTAGTATGATAATAGCAGAAGCCATAATAGCAACATTTCCTTTAGAAATGTTTTAGATAAACATTTAGATAAAGCAACTATATATCCACCTAGTTCCCTCCATTGCCTGTCCATTTCCTTGGTGATAATTCGCCTCTCTGTTTTGAACTCATGAATGCATTTTGTTATTATCCCCCTCAGCATGATATTTTTCAAATACAGGCCTTGAGTTGCCCTCTTTAGTTTTTGTAAACTTCTACTTTCAACCACATCTTTTGCATACTGATCAATTATTCAACATTTTTATGTCCAAAAAGTGTCTTGAGCCAAAGGTCTTTTGGGATATCTACCCTCCATACAGCCCTGTGGTTTTCTCTGTATTCTGCCACATTAGAACCAGGACAATCCAGCCTCCATGATGAAATAATTTAACAAAACACACCTTCCTGTTTCTTATTTTATAAAATTCAGCTTGATATATGGCAAAATAAGATATGAAAGGAGTGGCAGACAAACTAACTAGAAAAGTCCAGGCAGCGTCAGGCCCTTTACATTTCTGTGGCTGCCCTACAACAGATGAATATTTCCGCACCTGTATAGTGATGTACTGAAAAAAGAGAGCAGCAAAGCCAGAAGAGAAAATCAGAACACCACTCAGAAAGGACCCATTGGGTGAGTATATGATTGGTAACTGGCATAGCACCATTTTGTGCCAATTTAGGAATAGCACTTTAACTCAGCAATAGGACAAACCCTTGGTGTTGTTCAGTGACATCCAATTGTTTGTGGCACAAATGACACCATTTTATCAGGATTGTCTATCAGTAATAATTTCTTTCTTGTAATTCATGCTTATGCCCTTAATGATAGCATCTCATCACAGTGACAGTATCGAACAACTTTGTCCTTTTTTTTTTGCCTTTGATTTAATCTTGGATTTCACACACACACACACACACACACACACTTTTTAAAGTATTCAGCAACATCCTGGCTTTTGCACTCTTTATTTTCAACCAATAATTCATTAAGTCTTCCTTATTTTCCTCCATTAAAATGGTATCATAATATATCTGAGATTGTTCATGTCTCTCCCATTCTGACATTTCTTTTATGTTCTTTATGTTAAATAAATAAGGTAATAGTATACAACCTTGGCATATTCCTTGCTTAATTTTGAACCATTTAGTTCTGTTTTGTCACATCCTGATCACTATATGTATTCTTCATTGGGCAGATGGAAGTGATCCAGTAACTCATTTTTGAAGAGCTATTCACAGTTATAGGATATATAATTGAAAGCCTTAGTATAATCAAATAAACAAAAATATATACCTTTCTGGAACTCCTTTACCTTTTCCATTGTCCATCAGATGTTAGCAATGTAACATCTGCCTCTTCTCAATCTAACCTGTATTTCTGGCAGTTCTTATTCCGTATATTGTTGAAATCTGGATTGCAAAATTTTGAGCATTATCATATTACCATATGAGATAAGTGCAATTGTTCAGTAGTCCAAGCATTGTTTAATACGGGCCTCATTTAGTATTGGAATATAAGTAAATCTTTTCCTAGTCAATGGCCATCGTTGATTTCCATATGTGGACTACCCGCACTAGAATATCCTTTGATATAGATCAGGGGTGTCAAACTCAAGGCCCGGGGGCCAGATCCGGCCCGCGGGGTGCTTAGATCTGGCCCGCGGGGCTGCCCTGGAAACAGCGAAGGACAGGCCCGTGGTACCTCTGCCAGCGAAAACTGAGGCCATCGCAGCTGAAAACAGAGCTTGCGAGGGGTGCGTGCGGCCCTCCTGGGCTCCGTTTTTTGCTGGTAGAGGGTTGCAGGAGGCTGTTGCAGCTGGAAACGGAGCTCAGGAGCCCGTTTTCGCTGGCAGAGCACTCGAGCCACCAAAGGTGCCCCAGACACGAGTGACATCTAGCTGGCCACGCCCACTCTGGCCACGCCTCCCCCGAGGTCAAACACAACCCTGATGCGGCCCTCAGTGAAATCGAGTTTGACACCCCTGATATAGATAAAAGATTCTAATGACAAAGAGTTTTATTATGACTTATGTAAAAATAGTTCCACTCCCCAAATTATAGGATCATTTTTTGTTTGTTTTGCAAGTCATTCTTGATTCCAATCAATTGCCTGAACAAGTCCCTGCAAGTTTTTTGACATTTTCAGGTGTGGTTTGCCCTTGCCTTTTGAAAGAGTGACTGATCCAAGGTCCAATCCACAACTGATTTTGTGACTGATCCAATCCACAACTGATTTTGTGCCTAATGTAGAACTAGAACTCATAGTCTCCCAGTTTCTAGCACAATATCTTTAACTCCTATATGAAACTGGCTCTCACTATCTTAAATTTATATTACATTATTTAGGGATCATTATCTCCAGTATGATTCTACCTCCCATGAAAGTTTTTATACTATTTTTTTTATTACAATAGGTCCTAATTTTCCTGTGCAAACTTAAAAGCATTTATGTAGGCTCTACAGTATCTATAGTATAAACTCTATTAATCGCATATTTAACCTGAAAGAAACGTGATGCTGTCTTAACATTTTAGTCAAATATCTCACACCACAGAAACAGATATATTAAGAAATAAAGAAGCACTTTCCACACTAGCAATTTAGATCGTGTTTTAACATCACTAAACCATCACTTCACTGATACAAAGGTGTGAAATCACCTTTTCAATACAAATGAAAAGGGGTGTGGAGCACTAGTGTGTAGATGACAGATCAGTTTAAATAAACCATGCCTACTAAATCTATCTCCCTTTGGCATCCATAGAGATATATTCCAGTAATGCCAGCTTTTCACACCAAACAGAAAAGTTCTATGCCCCCACTATTATGACCTTTGGCTACTTAGTCTATAAGGAATAAAAATAAAGTATCAGCTCATGTATTGTTCCCAAATGCAGCTGGCACAAAATAGATAGACTCAAAACATATTTCACATAAAAAGACCTTACACATAATATTCCTCGAAATTATATGATAATTTGATTAAAGTGTTATATAAAGCAGATTGCAAAGAGGAACATGTATTATTTAGAGAGAGGAATGAAACTGATATAAAAGTAATTTTATTCTCATTGATGTCATATTAAAAACAAAGTTATCCCTCTTTCTAATAATTGACATTGGCAGTGATTATAGTGGGAGACTGTTGGCATCAAAACAGTAATAAGCAGATACAGTAACTGGGTCTTCTGGTGCTACCAAGTGACATTATTGGTACTATCTATGGACTATGTATAAAAAGATAGGGACAATCCAAGTGATTTATACCATTGGAGCATTATTCTTTCTTGCTGAACCAAATCAATCCCTTAATTTACAAGGGAGCTGAGAATAATCAAGAAGTGGAATGATAACTGGAGTGCAAAAGGGAGAAATTCTCAAGACACATCAGATCAAGCAGGGATTAACTCCTGACTGAAGTCCTTCTCCATGATAATGGGAGCAAGAAAGGAGGCTTGTTTACCTTCATACTGTATAGCCACACAAAGCAGGCCAGCATGTTTCTTCTATATGGTAATACATCTCAATCACCCAGATGTGATGAGAAGGGAGCAAGAGCAATTGGTGGCTTATTTTGAGCAGCGCACATAATTCTCTGCAGATAAAATAATCAAAGCCACACTTCAGTTGAACGCCAGTGTTGGGGTCTGTTTCTAAGAAGGCAACCTCAGAAACTGCTTGTTCTCTTATTTGGGGGTATTTTTCCCCCCACAAGTGTTGATCCAAACAAGGTGTGAACAGGTGTGGAAAAATTACAGTCTGGTTTTTGGCCACTTCTTTCTTAATGATTATCAGTTACTAACCTTATCATAATGAAGAGAATTGATAGGGTTTTCTTGATTCCTATGAATGCCTAAAAGAAACAGTTAAAAAGCATTTAATGAAGCAACTCTCCTTTAGCTGGGGAATTCTGTGCAATTCTAAACGAGACTTAAACATTACATTTTTTAGAAGGATGTACTAGACACCTCTGGCGAATATTGATTGTCTGATCTATTTCAAATAGGTATTCTGCTGTGATATGATGCTAACTTTAATTAACTACACCTCAGAGTGGATGGGGCAGAATATGGTTCCGCTTGTTTTCCTGGTTATCCTAGTTTGTTTCAGTGCTTTCTAGATCAGGTGGTGGGATTAGGTTTGGTCTGAAGTGCTAGTGATCTTTGTTGGACCATATCCAGAAACTGATACTGGGGGGACTCTGACACCTAGGTCTACAAGATTCCATCTCGTCCCCCCCATGCCATTCAATATCCACATAAATTATTCAGGGGATATCATGCAATATGAAATTCCACTGGCATGGTGATTACTAACTAGTTCATTCAATGCCAAGAAACTATCTATTCTAGCATCCTGTCACCCTGAAAAAAGAAGAGCCACCACCTGGCACTGTTCTTATATCATCAACTATCACTGGATTAAAACATGCCTGGTATGGCATTTGTACAATTATGACCAATAGCCAATTTCAATTCTTCCTGCGCTAATCAAATATGGTATCAATATATGACCATGTCTTGATTACTTTTCTGTCTTGAATATTCCAGTATGATCTACATGGGTTATATTTGAAAAGTGTCTTGTGCAAAATGCACTAGTTAGGCTACTAACCATTGCAAGTTTTTTTTAAAGAATAGCTTTTAATTTTTAGCCAATTCTGGTATTACTTTTACCTTCTTAAATATTTTAAAATGAAAATATGGATTGCCATGAATACACAAATGAACAGAAAGAGGGAGGGAGGGAGGGAGGGAGGGAGGGAGGAAAGGAAGGAAGGAAGGAAGGAAGGAAGGAAGGAAGGAAGGAAGGAAGGAAGGAAGG
>QLTV01002141.1:2357208-2375654 GCA_003457575.1 Thermophis baileyi
AAGGAATTCTGAACAGGTTATTCAAGTTGATAGTGAAAGACAGCATTCTGCTATTTCTATTTCCAATGATATTATAGGTATTTTTTGGACTATTATATTTATTGTGAGTACAGCATCAACAGATAGTGCCAGCCTCAAAAGACTCCAGCCCATAAAAAAGTAATGCTCTTTCATGTCCAGTTTGACTGCTGGAGATTACCTAGACATGTCTATATAGTTTTCTAGAAGTGATTCAACATTACCTTCTGCCCATGCTTAAATTTAAAAATAATTGACAGAGATCTTCCAGAGTTTTAGGTTAACAAATTACCAATACCAATATCCAGTGAGGCTTAATGCCCAATTTATAAAAGTTCTGCAAAGAAATTTGTCTGGTGTCTAACTTCTTCTTTGGAGCAAACAAAGAGTTTTTTTGTTCTTGAGGAATTTTTAAGTTTTGAGTTTTGAAAGTGAAATCTTCCATTTTTAATATTGTCTGTTTTCTTGTTTTTTCAATATTGTTGCTTAAAATATCAAGCTGAGTTTTTGTTGTTGAATGAAGCTTAATTGCATACGTTGTTTTAGTTATTGTGCTAGGCAAAATATGCCAGAGAAGGGAACCAGAGCTGGTGGAGAAGTCAGATCAGCCTTCAGTTGCTTAGGCTGACTGATGTCATGGGTGAGGCTAAATGCAAGGAATCCCCAGTCTCCTCCAAAAGCGCCATTCTATGATAATCACTATTTTTTCTGTGCAGAAGGACATAAGAAGCAGGGGATTTTTTACTTCTTTCTGCATAAAGAAAAATCATGAACTAGGTAGACAGTACTTCCTAAATAGTCTACTTGGAGCACTTTTGTCCAGCATTTTTGTACCTTCCAAGAGATTCCAGAGTATAAACCCGGAATCTTTCATTTCAAAGCAAGTTCTCTTCATTATCTTTCTTCATTATGTTCAACAGTCAACTTTCTAGTCCCTGTTTGCCAAAATATTATTATTGGCAGATTACTTTATTGTAGCTTCCTTCTTGAGACTGATAAAGCAGCTTATTTTGACCTTAATGTAGTGAACAAATCTCTGGGCTTTCTCAGCATGGAATCATTTCTAGAATGACCCTGATGCTATGAAAATGATTCTTCTTTCTGATTCTGAATTCAGATGCACTTTCAGTATCTATATTAAGAGACCTTTGAAGGATATATTTGATCCTATTTTTTTACACTAAGTAGTCTGAAGACGTTTAAAACAGGACTCTGGTGTCTTATTAAGTCAGAAGAATTGTAAACAGGAGTCATTATAAAAAAATAGATGATATACATAATGCTTTTATGTGAGGGATATTCTTAAGAGTCCTTCGGGAGTTGGGCGACATATAAATTTTATAAATTAAAATTTTTTATAAATTAAATTAAATGTTAGTGTACTTGAAAAGGAGAGAAGCCTAATGATCTAAAAGTACCATTTCATAAAAAAATCATAAAAACTAAAAATATCTCTATTAATGATTATTTTGTTTTTGAAATTAAATAACTGTTACTTTAGTATAGAGAACAGGTAGTCCTTGACTTACTATCACAATGGAGCCTGCTCATCACAGTTGTGATGGTTGTAAAACTTTACAATCTTTTTTTGCAGCAGTGGTTAAGCAAGCCAATCGTTCACTGTGGGTGTGGTTTTGCTGAAAACTGGAAGCAAATGCTGGTCATAAAACACGCTCAGTGACTGCAGGACACTGCAGATGGCCATAAATGTGGCCCGGTTGCCAAGTGCACAATGTTCAGTCACATGACTGGGGGGGGGCAACCATGGGAACTTCAAATTCAAGTAGTCCCCAGACTGTAGGTCTGTTGTAACTTTGAACTATCACTAAGTGACCAGTTGTAAGTCAAGAACTACCTGCAGTTTGGTGTAGTGATTAAGGCATCAGGCTAGCAACCAGGAAACCGTGAATTCTAGTTCTACTTTAGGAACAAAACCAGCTGAGTGTCCTTGGGCCAATCACTTTTCCTCAGTCATAGAAAGGCAACTGCAAACCATTTCTGAAATATTTTGCCAAGAAAAGTGCAGGGACTTTTCCAGGCAGTCTCCAAGAATTGAATATGATTGAATGGGGGGTGGGGGGGTGGGGAACCACTTCTGCACAAACATATAAAGCAGCCTGCATTGTACTCTAAAGTATTTATACCCCCTACATATTTAAAAAGAAACATTAGTCTGTTCATACAACAGACATAAAAGTCTTATGTATTTAGGGAATATGAAAATAATTAAGTTTCTATTAACATCTGTTGTATCATATACAGTATTAGCTGATAACCCGGAGTTGCCCGGGTATTTATTTATCCCAATCCTGTATTAGACAGGAAAAGGAATGAATTATATCTATAGTGTCAAATAATTGCCCTGGCCAACAGTGTGGGACAAATTCTACAGGGAACAGCCTTTGAGGTGATTATCTGCATTAGCAGGCACCTCCCCCGACAACTTGCCCTCTTTGCTTGAAGCTCAGGGCCTAGGGGGACAGACAGACACACACACACACACACACAGGATGTGTGTGTGTGTGTGTGTGTGTGTGTGTGTGTGTGTGTGTATATATATATATATGTATATGTATATGTATATGTATATGTATATGTATTTGTGGATTCTATGCCATCAAGTCAATGTTGACTCTTAGATACTACATAGATAGACCTTCTCTTGATGAATTGTCCTCAGGGTGACAGTTAGTTTGGTTTAGTGGTTAAGGCATCAGTCTAAAAATAAGGAGACCATGAGTTCTCGTGCTGCCTTAGCCATGAAAGCCAGCTGGATGACTTTGGACCAGTTGTTCTCTCTCAGCCCAACTCATTTCATAGGGTTGTTGTTTTAGAGAAAATAAGAGGAGGCAGGTATGTTGGATATGTTCACTACCTTGAGTTTTTTGTAAAAGTAATAAAGGTAAAATACAAATAAATAAAAATAAAAAATGTGGCCCTTCAGATCTTCCAATAGTATACCTATTGGAATTGGAATTGATTCCATCCACCTTGCTGCTTTGACCCTTGTTTTCCTAGTATTATGGGCTTCTCAATGGAGTCTTCCGTAATATGTTCAAAATATGATAATTTGAGCCTGATCATTTATACCTCAAGTGAGAGCTCAGGATTGATTTGTTTGTTTGTTTGTTTGTTTGTTTGACTATTCATAGTATTCTCAAACATCTTCTCCAACCCCAAAGTTGAAAAGAGTCACTATGCTTTGCATCTTGCTTGTTGAAAGTCTAATTTTTGCTTCTGTGATGTGTCACAGGGGAAACACTTACTCAATATGTTAAATTATTGTCATTGAGTTATTGTCATTTAGTGATATTTAATACTGATATTATGTTAATTATGACTATGTATTTTGATTTTTTTTCTCTTTGCTATGAAAGTGGGCACCATTTGGTCAGAAGGTTCATATATTTCTGAATATGAACAAATCTGGTCATGATTGAATCAGGAACTCCCACCATAAATTGAGACCAGAATAGTATCATGTCATTTCAGGTCTGTACATTCAATACTCTTGATTTTAGCAGTGGAAAAAGACAGTACCACCCAGAGCATATTTAACTATTGTCAATAAGCAACAAAGTATTGCCATGAATTCCAAATTCCAGTCTGGAGTGCTTAGTTCAGAGTTTCAGTCTAGAATCAAGATCTGCTCACAGAAGGTTTCAGGAGAAGGAGAAGCATTGCTTTGTTTTGAAACCTTCCTCCAATGTGCAATATTGCCCTGAAAATGTCAGTCCGGGGATTTATTGCTACATGGCTGAAGAGAAGGTTTTAGATGCCTTGGGGAAGCTGCAATATGCTAGTTTGGGCAAGTCTTAAGTTGTATTTATTCATTGCATAAGAAAATGCCAAAGGGGTGGGGGCAGGAAAAATGGCAGGTCCTGAGAAGTGGAAGTGCAGGCATTATTTTCTCTTAACAGCTGGCTAATGCAGCATGTTCCATCAGTGTGCTGCATAGTCCTGGAGGACATTTTCCCTTGGAATTCTGAATGTGTCTGTAATCCTGTTCCTGTAATCATTATCTGGTAGCTGTGATGGACAGTACTAATTGCACCTATGGCAGCAAAGAGAAGGAGAGGGTACCCTTTCTCCATTTCTCCATTACTCTGCTGTCTCCCTGGAACGTGCAAGAACACTGTGGTGCATGACAATAAGGCTCTCTCCCCCTGCTGTTTTCCTTGTGACCCTCAAAATCAGGTAAGCAAGGTGCAGCTGTCATCATTCTTTAGCTTGGATTGTAACAAGATTCAGTAAAGAATGGTGAAAGAGAGGAATGATTTCAATTTGGAATACACATGTGCATTACCAGTGTGCCAAGTTTGTATTTTGAAGTAGTTAAGTTGCTTTGGAAATTGGAAGATGTCAAAATTTCCTGTTTGTGTCCAAGGGGACTGTGTGACAGTACTAAATAAATATGTTAGAACATTCTAACGCAATGATTGGTTTCCAAACTTGTGCCAAAAATACCATTTCTACTTCTTAATATAGCTTGGAGGCATCCCCACATCACCACAAAGGCTTCCTGGGAATTCAAATGCAGCTCCTTCATTATCTGTACTCCCCAAGACTCATACCAACAAAGGTAAACATATGGCATCCATTTGAGCTATTCAATAACACAATGTATTTTTTTCTAATATTTACACTAAAGATATCATTTCTGTGATTTACCAGTAAACAAGAGGCAACAGTAAAGCAGCTGCTTATACAGTATAATTCAGTAGTTGTTAAAATACATTCTTAGGAAACATGCCCACTATCTTATGCCCACTTTAAAAAGTACATCTTGTACTACAACAACACAATGTATCATCTTTGTGATTTTAAAATAATATGAGCAATACATACTTTGAAGTATACAGATGTGAAATAAATACGTCATTATTATAGGCTTAAGCAACAAAACATCAATGAGGTGTGGCTCTAGTACAAATTTTGCTTCAGGTTCACTTTGTACCTTTATCCACCCCCATTAATTACATAACAAGGACAGCCCCACACAGTGATTAATTGCCTTTTATTTTATCATGGCTTCTATTTAACACCCTTGCAAATAAACTGATTTGGGATAAACAGCAGCTTCTGCTTGTCTGTTCTAAACTTACTAGACAGGGGCAGCTATAGTTTAAGGCAAGATTTCTAGAGCGGAGTTATTTGAAGAATGTCACTTTATGGATATATAGACATCTTTTTCAGCTGGCTGGAATGGAAGAACTAATGACAGAAAAGCAGCAAAGGACTGTGACTTAAGAAAAGGCAAAATATGGAAACAGGTTTCCAGAAGCAAATCTGTGCAGTATACACTTGCCACTTATACCAGAGATAAGCAACAGTAGTTCAAGAGACATGTCCTTCACTGTACTTTTATAGACTCAAGAACTCCAGTTTTTGCTACCAAAATGTAGTTGCAAAATGGTGACTGTCCCACAGTGTTTGTCATTTTTAATTTGAAATAACTCCCCAAAGAAGTGTTAAGCCTTTAGCAGGTGTAAAACAACTATTGGCAGTAAAACAAAACCAGAAACCAATTCCTGCTCCCCATATGGAACAAATAGTGATGTCAGTACCTAATCTTCCTTCTGTCTGTGTTAACTGTCCATTCTAAAAGGGGCTCTCAGCCTGCTTTACCTACCCATTTATTTTACCTATTACCAGTTAAGAAAAACTCTTTATGAACTCATTTATTAGAGCCACAATTCATTTTTTAAAAAATTATTTGTAATATGCCTTTCAGGAGTCCCACGGCTTGATTGGACTTGTACTTTTCCCCCTGCTGCATCACCATATTCTCTGTAAACATGAAAACAATTAAATCAAAATAAAGTTTTTGAAAAAGATGAATTGCAGCTGCATCCTGTAAATGATTTGTGACTGCTTATTACTCCGTTTCAGTTGGTTGTTACTTAACAAGGCATGCAAATCTGCCAAACTGAAAACATTGTCTTGTGTGTAAAATTAAAATCAGTTCCAAAAAAATAATTATTTATCATGAATGTAAAACAAGCATTTTTAATCATTCCTATTTACATTCATATCTTACCCATCAAATATTTATTATCATCCCAATCCCAAAGGACTTTAGATGGTGAAAAGCATAGGTTGTGATGATCATTGGTTGTTATTATCTAAAGTAGAAATCAGGAGAGTGACAGTTCTAGTCCTCTCTTAGGCACAGAACCAATCAAGGTAAATTTGGGCCAGGCATTGTCTCAGCCCTACCTGCATCGCAGGTGGTTATTATGGGAGAAAACAGGAGAGAGGTCCGTGTAGGCTGCCTTGAGTGGTACAAAATAAAGATAGTATATAAATCCAATAAATAAATTAATGGCAATCAAATGTAACAATTCTGAGGTGGATGAATACAAACAGCTCTGAAGTCCTTACTAACTTTTGTAAAATCGTATGGCCTACCCTGATCACCAGCCTGTTCTTTCAGAGGAGGGGCCTCTGCATAGAAAATATTTGTGGTTCAGTTTCCCTCTCACAAGAAGAACACTGAAAGGGAACTTCCAGCACGCTCTCCCCAATTCTCCAAGTTAGTGGGCAGAATCTTCATGGAAAAAGTAGTCTCTTCAACACTCAGGCCCCACCTATGTAAATGTAGTGACCATCATTTAAAGCTGTACTTAGAAACACACAAGAGCCAATGCAAATAGATGATCAGGGAAGTTTAAAGTAAATCTTAAAACCAAATTATAAATAACACCCATATAACCACAAATACCTTCACAACTGAATAATCCCATAGAAATACAGCATATGAAACAATGTACTGAGGTTTTGAAAATATATTCAAAGTGTGTGTATGTGTGAGAGAGAGATAAAATATTCTACACAAAATATAAAGTATCCTTTGAAAGTGTTTACCCCATTGCTATGGTAAGGTTTAAAGACTCCCAACTAAAGTAATCTGTTTAGTTATCATATTACTATTCAATGTAGTTCCAAAAGTGTTGTTTTGATGCTGGACAAACAATCCATAGAACAAGTACCTGAAGCACAAATAACGAGGCTCAAATTATCATATTTTGGACACATGTGAAGATGCAATTCCCTTGAGAAGTTCATAATGTTGGAAAAAGTGGTAGGAATGAGAAAAGGATGGCAGCCACACAGAGGACAAACTTGATTACAGTGGCAATAAGTATCACTTTTGGGAGACCTGAAAGGCCAGCTGGGCCAGATTATCCAAAACAAGGTTTTATATTTTAATGCATGTTTTCATATTGCTTGAGCATCTTAACAATTGAGTAGCCATAGATTAAATGTCTTCTAAAAGTAAAAAAGAAATTGTAAAAAAGATTATCATAAAGTTCCAAAATCTAGGAGCAACCACAAAGAATGCTCTACACATGCTCCCAATCAAACATTAGCCGTATATTTGGACATACTCTAAAACGGTGGTTCTCAACCTGTGATCCGTGGAACCCTTGGGGGGTGGTGCAATGACATCACGGGGTCCTCAAAGTCTTAAAGAAATGTTATGATTTAAATCTTGAGATAGGTCTTGGGGGGTCTGTGGCCATGATCTGTGGCCACAAAAGGTATTTAAAGGGGGGGGGCCTGGTGAAGAAAAGGTTAAGAAACACTGCTCTAAAACATTCTTCCTCATCTTCCCAACCTGATTTCTTACAGAATCAGAAATCTTTCCAACCTGATTTCTTACAGAATAACAGAATTAGAAGGGACCTTGGAGGTCTTCTAGTCTAACCCCCTACTCAAGCAGAAAACCCTATAACATTTCAGACAAATGGTTGTCAAATCTCTTTTTAAAAACCTCCAGTGCTGGAACATCCATAATTTCTGGAGGCAAGTCTCCACTGATTAATTGTTCTAACTGTCAGGAAATTTCTCCTTAGTTCTAGGTTGGTTGTCTCCTTGATTAGTTTCCACCCATTGCATCTTGTCCTGCCTTCAGGTGCTTTGGAGAATAGCTTGACTCCCTCTTCTTTGTGGCAGCCCCTTAGATATTGGAACCTGCTATCATGTGACTCCCTAGTCCTTCTTTTGATTAAACTAAACATATCCAGTTCCTGCAACCATTCTTCATATGTTTTAGCCTATGTGGTGGACTTCTCACAATAGCAAAAACATATAGTAGGGTAATTGAAATTATCCAACCTCACTCTACAACAGCCAGGTGATTCACCTGGCCTGTCATGGAAGGCTTGGAGGACAAACCAGTTAAGAAGTAAGATTTAAAAATAAAGAGACATGGTAAACTGTAAATATACTTATGATGGCTGTTAGGATAATTGGAACTCACTTTTTATTATTTTTTTTGTTTTTCTTTTTTTCTGTTCCCTTTTCTATCACATAAAAATATATAAAATATATAAGCTAGTGCTTTCTTGACATTTCCCAATGCCGCTTTTAGCGTTATGTGAACAACCTGTGTGATGCAACAGCCTATAATTTTACACTTCATTAACACTATAATAATCCCACTGTACTCTGCACTGGTCAGACCGTATTGGTTCCACTGATGGACATCACTCAGTAAAAGCAAACTGGAATAGACATGTAGAATGCACATAGATAAGGCATCTGGAAACCAAGAGGTTTGAAGAATGGTGGTAGGATCTGGGCAAGATTAGCATGCAAAATAAAAGAATGAAAAAAGTGGAATTCTCAGACTTGTATCAAGAAACTCAGCTGAAAGGAGCCATTACATTTTTTATCTTCCATGAAATACTGACTTTAACAACATTATAATGAAATGATTAGGTGCAAATATTTCCGGTGCTGATTCAGAACAATTGTTATAATCTGAAAAGGATCAACTTAAATCTGATTTTAAAAGGAAGTAAGATTAAAAAAATGAGCAGCAGAATAGTATTTCTTATTTTCATTTCCCAAACACTGGTAGATTCTTCCAAAGACTAAGCAGTCTTTTCTGATGCTCAGAGACTGATATAAAAATATTTGGGTGTTATGTGGATTCTTCAGGGTGTATTCAGTATTTGGTTCTATGCCAAGGAAAAATCCCTTTGCCTCCTCATACTTCTACTTGTAGCTTTATGCTGTTAAAAGTATTAAACTTTCAAAAAATTTAATGGGAATACATACAGTCAACGAATATGAAGAAACAAGATATATTTGTCTAAAAGAGAATATATAGTACTTTTTACCAAGAATAAAATATGAACCAGAATGTGTGTGTGTGTGTGTGTGTGTGTATACACACATAGTCCTCGACATATGATCACAATTGAGCCCAAACTTTCTGTTGTTAAGTGAGACATTTGTTAAGTGAGTTTTGCCCCATTTTTCGACCTTTCTTGCCACAGTTAAGTGAATCACTGCAGTTGTTAAGTTAGTTACAGGGTTATTAAGTGAATCTGGCTTCCCCACTGACTTTACTTATCAGAAGGTTGCAAAAGGGGATCACATGACCTTGATGGAATTTATCTCATGTATAGTAGGCAAAAATAATGATTCCACTTTCCCCATCATGAATAGCAAAGAGGAGAGCAATGTAAGCTGGGAGGGCTCTAAGGGGTAGACAAGTAACAAAATAATTGTTTAAACTACCCAGAGTAGCCCCATGGCAAGATGGGAAGCAAATAAATTTAACAAAGAAATAAAGAAATGAAGTATACAGAAAGGGAAATTATATTTATCTAGGTGTTCCAAAAACAAATAGATTACTCTGAGAGGGTAGAGGAGATCTGTGAATTAAACAACTTTTATGTACTATTATCTAATTTTTCAAAAATGTTCAGATATCAAAGAACTAACGGTGCATAGGCTTTACATTACAAGCATGTAACCAACATAGCTAACTTCTTGGATTCTTATTTTCTACGTAATAATTTTTCAAAAGTTCACTGTTGTTTGATGTTACAGAATTTGTCAACTGCAGCGAGTTGCTTTGGAACACAGCAGTAGATAGTCTAAAATAATTAATTATATACATATGCAATTTTTTTTGCAGATTCTTATCTTCTTTCCTAGTAATACATTTTCACTCAGTTCTTTTTTTCTATGCAACAGTGGTCATTTTGGTTGTTAGGCTTCACAATCAAACTTGTATTCTTATTTTATTTTATTTATTTATTTTCTATTTCTTAGAAGAGTTACAGTATTACTGCAACTTTGTTTGACAGTTACTTAGTATTTCAGTCATTACTACTTTCTTTGGATTCCTTCGTTTACTGCAAGTAAAAACTTCCCGCTAATGCTTTCAGGTGAATGTGTGCAAAGGCTTCTCGAGGCATCCATGAAATTTTAAGTTTAACATTTTTATTGAGTTATAAAATATTATAAGATACAAAATACAAAAGGCATCCATGAAATTTTAGAACTCAGTACTATGATTTTCCAGCTGAACTGCAACATCAAGCACATGCTAGGATGTTTAGTCTTTAAGATGTGATACCATAAAACATAATTTACTTGGGGGAAATGTTGCTCTTTTGGTTGACTTTTCTTTTTACTAGATAGTTTTTTAAGTTGTTTAGGAGTCTAGTGGTCCACTTCAGGAAACTCAGTTTTGCAGCAATTCTTCTCAGCCCCAAGGAACTTACAATCAACAAGTCTGTCTCTCTCTGTCTCTCTCTCTCTGTGTCTCTCTCTCTCTCTCTCTCAGTCTGTGTCTCTTCTCTCTCTCTCTTTTTCCCTCCCTCCCTCTCTCTCTCCCTCTCCCTGTCTATCTCTCTGTCTCTCTTTCTCTTTCTCTGTCTCTCTTTCTCTCTCTGTCTCTGTCTATTTCTCTCTCTCTGTCTCTCTCTGTGTCTCTTGTCTCTCTCTTTCCCTCCCTCCCTCTCTCTTTCTCTCTCTCTGTCTCTCTCTGTCTCTCTCTCTCTCTCTTTCTCTCTATCTTCTGGAGGCTGGGGAGGTCAAAAATGGGGCACATGGATGCCCCAAGAGGCCTCCGTGTGCCCTGTTTTTGGCCTGTAGAGTGCTACTGGAGGCGGGGGAGGCCAAAAATGGGCCCGTTTTTGGCCTCCCGGGGTGTCCATGCGCCCTGTTTTTGACCTCCCCCGCCTCCAGAAGCACTTTGCTGGCCAAAAATGTTGGCCTTACCTTCCAGTTCCAGCCCGCGGGGCTTGTGAAGGTAAGTCCTGTGCTCGGCCGAAGGGTGGGGGCTGGCGGCTGGGCGGGGCAATGTGGGTGGGGCAGCCTCATGGTCCTGCGCAGGCTGAATTAATGGCTTCGGTGGGTCATATCCAGCCCGCAGGCCGTAGTTTGAGGACCCCTGATCTATATATTTGCTATTGCTCTTGAGAAATTTACCAGAGTTAAGAAAAAAATCAGCTGCAAACACAAGTTTTGAATTTAAGGACCTTTCTTCAGTTCCAATGAGGGCAATATTCTCTTGGATTTAAAAATACCCCAGATTCTTATAAATAAGTTGAAATCCATTAGACATAGAGAATTCCATATTTAACAATATGGAATTATTATACTACAGACATTATGTTTTCTTTTAAACTATATAATATTTATTAGTAGTTTTGATTAAAGTATATTAGACCACTTTTTGTCCTTGCAAAAATCTGAGGCTCTACTATAGATATGATGAAAACAGATCAATATAAAAATGAAGACTTCTATATATTTGCAATATTCTTCCATAATGCAGGTGGGGGCAAGAAAGCCAGCTGAAGTATGCCATTTGTATTTCTAAAAGAGAGGAAATGTATTGTCCAAACAAAATAAAGCAAGATACAAACTTATTTACTTAACCTGTATACAGATACAGTATATATTTTCAGCGCTAAGAGTAATTTATAAATGTGAGTGTCAAATAGAACAGGGGAATTTCAAATATTACTTCCTAATATGAGTTTCAGGAAAGTAAATGTGAATATGGATATAAATATTTTACAAATATTCAGTTCAAAAGCATAATCCAATCCAGTAAGGGTACTCTTTTATATAGATGAGAAAATCTGTAAGCACAATTTTTCAATTAAATATTTTTTCCTTTTTCCTTTCCTTTTTCCTTTTTATTAGTATTTCCTTTACTACACTTTATCTTTCAATATCACATTAACCAGCACCACAGATCAGATTTGAATTATGAATGGTTATAGTTTAATACGTTTTGAAGGAAACAAGTTGCAGAATGCTATCTAATTGATACTGAAATAATTTTGTGCATTCACAGTCAATGGGGTATCTAAAAACTTCAACAATTTAACAATATTTGTATTTATACAGAGTATGTGAGTATAGCTTCCCAAGAACCTGGTTTGATTTGCATTAAATCTACATTGCTATACATTTGATTAATTTGAAATGATATATTTCGGTTTGCTTGCCCTTTTAAATATATTACTATAGGATGAATGTTGTTCTAAAAGTGTAGCATTCTTTAGCTTTTTTGTGGGGGGAGAGAGACTTTAATAAAGACCTTTTAACTTCAGAGTATAGTTGCAGCTGTAGGAATAAGCATGCAACCCATGTTTTATTGGGTTTTTTTAATAACTTACTATGAAAGCACTATTCTAAAGATATAGATCTTTCTGTATTAAAGAAGCAAGTTTGGAGCATTCGGTCACAAGAATGAAGTCTAATAAATATACCCACTTAATTAACCCTTTCCTTTTTGAGGAGATCAAAGTGTACTCTTTTGTAATAACCATTTCAGAAATTTGCTTTTTGCAAAAAAGTTTACTGCACACTCCCCAGACCTTTGACAGAGATGATGCTTGTTTTATATGATATGAACAAGCTGTCCACAGTACAGAGATGAGGCATTTTCTGAGAATGTGGTAGCATGTCTTGTATCATAAAGAAAGAATTGAAATTAGGCATGGTCATCACATTGCTTCCAATCCAATTTAAATCTATCAGGTGGTATACTAACTAAAAATAAAAAAGAAACATTACAAATGTTCATTTGCATACATTCTAAGCTGGTATATAAATATGATATTAAAATTAAGAAAATTATACTTTATTATTATATTACAACTAAGAGAATTAGGTTAGTGAAGCTTGTTTTTTTTATCTAGGTTACATCAGGCTCCTATATTTTCCTCTGTCACATTTTGCAAATAATCTTATCATCATAAACTATTTGGCTTAACAGTACTTGTGGTTAGGCAAAATAGCACTAGCACTAGCACTTAGATTTATATACCACTAGTAGCTGGATACCCGTGCTTCGCTATGAAACTGAACTCCTTAGCATGGAGTAGAATGTCTAAACTCCCAGCCCGCAGGCCAGATGAGTCACATGCTGGCCATGCCCACTGGTAGTTGGAACAGAGTTCTTTTCAGGTGGGGAGGGGGAGTAGAACGTCTAACTCCTTAGCATCAGAGCGTGTTAATAATAATATAAGAAATAAGTAATGATCTGATGGTCATTTTGAAAAACCCTTTCTTAGCGAGCACCTAGAAGCCAAGAGGAGCATACGTGCCAAGTTTCAAGTTTGTAGGCTTTACGGTTTTGGAGATTTCGTGATGATGCGTGAGTGGCATTTGGCTTATATATATATAGATTTCACAGAGTTTTACAGCCCACTCTCAGCAGTTTACAGAGTCAGCATATTGCCCCCAACAATCTGGGTCCTCATTTTACTAACCTCGGAAGGATGGAAGGCTGAGTCAACCTTGAGCCGGTCAGAATCGAACTCCTGCAGTGAGCAGTGAATTAGCCTGCAATACTGCATTCTAACCACTGCGCCACCATGGAATTTTCAGACAAAGATTACTAGGGCACATATACCACAACTTGTACCAGCCTCCTCTGCAGCATCACACATCCTGGACTGCACTTAACTATTGTGCCATACAGATAGACCTCGACTTACAACCATATGTTTAGTAACTATTTCAAATTACAACAGCACTGAAAAAAGTGACATGATCATTTTCCACACTTATGACCATTGCAGAATCCCATGGTCCTGTGATCAAAATTCGGATGCTTGGCAACTGGCATGCATTTATGCCAGTTGCAGTATGCCAGGGTCATGTAATCACCTTTTGCAACCTTCTGACAAGGAAAGTCAATGGAGAAGACAGATTTACTTAACAACCATGTTACTAACAACTGCAGTGATTCAGTTAATAATTGTGGCAAGAAAGGTCGTAAAATGGGGCAAAATTAATTTAATATCTGTCTTGCTTAGCAATGAAAATTTTGGACTCCATTGTAATTGTAAGTTGAGAAGTACTTGTATAATACTATTACCCAAATGAATAGATTAATTTCTTGTGTATTTGGACAACTCTGGTCATGATCATCAGCCTATGATGAGATAAAATCTGAGCCGGTGATGTAGAAGGGGGCCTGATTATCTGTGGTGGCCCATTAAGATATTCTCAAGGTTCCTATCAATGGCAGCAGTGAAGTAGCCAGATAGAAGAAATATTCTAATTCTGGTTTCCTCTCCTTGAAGAAATGGCTTTATAAGCTCTGCACAGTTAAACACCATGGCCCAACAGAAGTCACAACTTCCTAGACACTTAATCTTTATGTCAAACTTGACTAAGACTGGTGAAGACTCTCAGACGTGAGTGGGTTAGATTACGCATAGTCATAAAGTAAATGCCATTGCTTCGTATGGGACAGTTTTTGCTGGAAACCAGAAGTAAACACCAGTTTCCATAAAAAAAATACTGTAAATGACAGTTATAGGGCCACATGACACTACAAATGGCCATAAATGTGGGCCAGTTGTCAAGCATCCAAAATGTAGTCATGTGACCACCAGGGAAACTTCAAATCTGAGTCGTAAGTAGCTTTCTCAAAATCTGTCGAAACTTGAAACAGTCACTAAGCGACTGATCGTAAATCGAGGATTACCTGCATACACTGATGAACAGTATTTTTTTAAAACAGTAAGTAACCCTATATTAAAATATTTATATCTTGAAAAATTAAATTAAATTATGTAATACATATTAGACATACACTCAAAATGTAGAATTGGCAATTTTGTTCTAAAAATGTTGTAAACACTTACTGGGTCCATACAATTTACTTTCCCCAATTTCTTAGATGACCCAGTTTCTCAAAGATTCTGCAATCAGAATATTACTGGCCTATCTCAGTTATAAAGCTAATGATCCTTCTGAATTCTGAACTGAAATACTATGATTGCTGACATTTCCAAAAGCAGTGTCTTTTAAAAAGTTGTAGTGGCTCGAACATTGATAGAGCAGGCAGAAGAAGTGGAGGGGAAAGCCCAATTGGTTGCTTGTTCCTGACACCTCTATGATGTATGGATATGCATCCAGCTATAACCCAGTGCTAAACACCCTATATAATCTTTAAGGCCAAGATAGTTGCCCATTCCTGATTTATACCTTTGTTATTGCATTCAGAGGAGGATAAACATCTTTTCCATTATTTAGTTAATTGTTGTTTCATGAAAGAAATTGAGACAACTCTTGTTTAATTAACGAACAGAGCTATCAAGTCAGTCTACCAGAAGAGAGCTGTTTTCTTTTTGATAACAATATCAACATTCTGAGAAGAGTTCTCTTTTTAAAACAGCATAAACCAGAGTGATCTAAATTTTTTAAGGCTGACATTAAAATTTAGTTAAAGTACCTTACTTTTTATTATCAGTTTACACATTTCATCCTTAGTTCACAAATCATTAGTTGATAACAGAAGTCAGAATAGGACAGGGGTCTGCAACCTTAAACACTCAAAGAGCCATTTGGACCAGTTTCCCACAGAAAAGAAAACACCTGGAGCCATAAAACCTGGGTGGGCGTGGCCAACTTGACATCACTGACTCCCACCCAGTCACATGACCCCCCCAGCCACGCATACCCAGCTGGTCATTAGGGCAGAGAACCACAAAACACTTTTGACATCTCTCTCTCTCTCTCCCCCTCTCTGTCTCTCTCTGTCTCTGTCTCTCTCCCCCTCTCTATCTCCCCCCTCTGTATCTCTCTCTCTCTCTCTGTCTCTCTATCTCCCCCCTCTCCCTCTCTCTGTATCTCTCTCCCTATCTCCCCCTCCCTCTCTGTATATATGTCTCTCCCCCTCTGTATCTGTCTCTCTCTCCCCCTCTCCCTATCTTCCCCACCTCTCTCTCCCCCTCTCTCTGTCTCTCTCTCTGTGTCTCTCTCCCTCTCCCCTCTCTGTATCTCTCTCTCTGTCTTTCTCTCTCCCCTCTCTCTCTCCCCCTCTCTCTATGTGTGTCTATGTCTCTCTCTCTGTCCCTATCTCCCCCCTCTCTGTATCTCTCTGTGTGTGTTTCTCTCTATGTCTGTGTGTGTGTGTGTGTGTGTATCTCTCTCTCTGTGTCTCTGTCTGTCTCTCTATGTGTGTCTCTCTCCCTCTCTCTGTGTGTCTCTTCTCTCTCTCTTGGAAAGCCAAGGCTGAGCCAACCCAGCGAGCTCTCCTTGGGGCTCTTTGGTACTCCTTTTCTTTCGTCTTGGCAACTTTTCGGAAATGCGGGCTGGCTGAGGAATGAGTGCAAGCCATGGCGGAGGATTCCCCGAAGATGACCCTCCTCCTCCTCCCCCTCCTTCTCCTCTCGCGACCCCCTGGCTGGCTGTGGTGGGGCTGGAAGGGTGTGCACAAGTGGGGACACCCTCAAGTGAGTGGTCAGGCTTGGACAAAGCGCAGCAAAGGCGCACGGGGCAGGCAAGTTGACTGGCTGATGGGCGAGTGTCTTTGGCGAGGGCGTTCTGACTTTCTCCGAGCCTGACCCCCAGGGTGGGCGTGCGAAGTTCAGCAGGGCCAGCCCCCTTTTCCTGCTGCCCTGAGCTTCTTTACTCCTCCAGCAGAGCGGTGCCGCCAGCGGCTTTGATTGAAAAGCATCCTCCAGGCAGTTTAAAGCCGCGGCTGGGCGCTGCGGGCCCGTCCCCCTTTCCATCATCCCCTCCTCCTGGATCCCATTCCCACCCCACCAGCTCTCATGTTAGCGAGGCCGGTGTCAGTCGCGGCTGGGTCGGGCCAGTGTCTCGGGGCAGAGAGCTGGTTACACATCTCCCCAAGTGACCAAGGCACGCCCAGCACCAACAAGGGCCGGAAGAAGCACCAGCAAGAAATGAGGTGCCGAAGAATCAGCCCCGGCTGCTTCTCCATCCCCCGCCGTTGCCCTTACCTTCTCAGGCCAGGGGAGGAGTGACTGAGAGGGGAGGGCGAGGGGTGGGGCCAGCCAGTGGTGGGATCACCCAACAGGGAGCCACAGCAGAGGGATGAAAGAGCCGCATGCAGCTCTGGAGCCGTGGGTTGCTGACACCCGGAGTAGGAAAATTTTATATTTAATTTGAATGTTGCAATCTTGTAATTATTTGATATTTTTATAAATTCATTTGCCGTATATTTTATCTGCGACAAAATATATTTCATGTGGCATCCAAATAGTGATGTCATCTTTGTGTCATCAGCATGTTTTATCTGCCTTACTTTCATTTACGTCTAACCCATTTAACCCCAAAGACCCAGAAAAATCAGCAAACTTTACAAATGAATAAATATTCTGAATAATGGATGTTTTTGACATTTTGACAATTTTTATTGTCTTTCCTTCCCATCATAGTTCACCTTCCAAAACCTTCTACTTGTCATGACATATGTACAGTTGTTTCATATCAATGCATATGTTCTCTCTAAAAAAACCCCAATGGAATTCAGGAATTTCAAAACGCTAAAATTAGCCTTTGGGAAATTGGTCCACATCACGTCTCTCCTGGCCTTTTTATCTCAGTACTATGAAATAGCATTTCTAACTGATAGTTCCTTGTTTGAAGTCTCTTGCAGGGTGTGCATTCACAAGCATTTGCTCATTAGGTCTAGAGAAGCAGAGGACAACTAGAAAGTTTCTGCATGGAAAAAGCCAAAGCATTGCTAAAATTGTCAGTGCTGAGCACTCACAAGTACTGGAAAAAATAATAGGAGTCCAGAGCCGAGTGGCTGGGTCATCTCAGTTGTACTCCAAAGGGAGGCAGGATATAAAAGGGAGAAACTGAGTTTACAACACTCATCAGAGATAGAATCTGGAAGTGTGGATATATGAACCTGGAGTAAAGCTCTGGGTTTTGTTATGTTCCAACTGTTTAAACTGTGTTACATGGTTCCAACCAGGTCCAGCGTTTGAGCGGGAAAAAGCTCAAACGCTATTGGCTGGTCTGTCTGACAGCTCCCTATAAAAGGGCAAGCTGTCAGACTGCTCTTTGCTGGTTGCTGATACAAGAGCTGAAATAAAGAGCTGTTTTGGAAGTCTGTCTCCTGTCATCTCTACCCACTATCTAACAGTGGCGACGAGGGCTTGGGTTCAGGAGAACCGTGACTGCTTCTTCAGCGATTCCAACCAGCCAGGCAGCTGCTTTTCTGCCTTCTCTCTGCCGCGATGTCCAACTTCCAACCAGCCAGCTTTCTGCCTACTCTCTGCCGCGATGTCCAACTTCCACCCACCGGCGCCTTTCGACCCGACCCGGGAGAAGTGGGACTCCTATATGCGGCGCTTCGAGTGCTTCCTTGAGGCAAACGACAAAACGACATG
>QLTV01002141.1:2378761-2395817 GCA_003457575.1 Thermophis baileyi
GCTGCCTCACCACCATCTGTATTGCGCAGGTCTAGTAGTGCTCCAAAACGCCCCGCCTACCTGCGTGATTACGTATGCTGGACAGCTCCATCCAGGAGGGGAGGGGTGTTATGTTCCAACTGTTTAAACTGTGTTACATGGTTCCAACCAGGTCCAGCGTTTGAGCGGGAAAAAGCTCAAACGCTATTGGCTGGTCTGTCTGACAGCTCCCTATAAAAGGGCAAGCTGTCAGACTGCTCTTTGCTGGTTGCTGATACAAGAGCTGAAATAAAGAGCTGTTTTGGAAGTCTGTCTCCTNTTATGTTCTAGCTGTTTAATCTGTGTTGCATGGTTCCAACCAGGTCCAGCGTTTGAGCGGGAAAAAGCTCGAACGCTATTGGCTGGTCTGTCTGACAGCTCCCTATAAAAGGGCAAGCTGTCAGACTGCTCTTTGCTGGTTGCTGATACAAGAGCTGAAATAAAGAGCTGTTTTGGAAGTCTGTCTCCTGTCATCTCTACCCACTATCTAACAGGTTTCATCCAAGAATACCTTTTAGTAGTTGCCTGTTTAAATAACATTAACTTCAGTCTAAAAGAGGCTAGACTTAGCGACAGAATAATAACCTAGAATGATTAATTTACCAGAAGGCAGATAACTACTTTGGGTAGCTGATCTCTAAAAATTAATACAAGTCGAAACACTGTATATCAGTATTAGTATTCTATTTAATACAGTGACATGCTTACTTCAGCTGACCTTAAATTGAATAACAAATGTTAATTTAGTCTTATTTTTTAAGTATCAGACCAATGACTGAGCCTACCTACATTTTCCCTACCTTCTACTAGATCACATTATTAAAAACAACAAGAACAGAAGAGTTCCAAATCAGGAAAAAGATTTGGGGGTTGCAATCCTATGATGAATTCTGTACACCTCCCTAGAGGAATATATTTCTCATTATTCCTTAAGGAATACCTACTGGTTCTGGACAGGAGCTTATAAAAACAGTAAATGTGTTTTTAATAATTTTAAATATTGTAAAGAATATGCAAATATATATTACTTTTATTATCAACCCACTACAATGATTCTCTGTAAATGCATTCAAAATCTTTAATTTGGTCCATTTGCGTAAGCTGATCAGCAATGGGTAATTATATCCAGATTTCTGTTAAATGTTAGTCAATTTCAATTTTATACCTCCTACAGCTGACATAATCATAGTTTTTCCAATTTTATCCTTTCTAAAGCTGGATGCAGTCATAACATCTGCACATGTAACTGAATATGATGAAATGCATATAATAAAGGAAACGTGGAGACTGCAGTTCAATGTTTCTAAATGTAAGATCATGCAGGGGGGGGGAAGAATCCTCTGGCACAGTACAGTATTGGGGGGTAGAGTGTTAGACAGAACAACAGAAGAAAAGGATTTAGGTGTGCTCAGTGTAGCCAGGCAGCTGTGAAGGCAAACAAAATTCTGGGATGCATCACTAGAGGGATCACCAGGAGAAAAATGGAAGTCCTAATCCCACTATAGTCCTACACCATTTAGAATACTGTGTCCAGGTCTGGAGACTTCACTTAAAAAAATATTGATTAGATTTAGCAAGTCCAGAGTCCGGCAACAAAAATGGTGCAAGGTCTGAGGAACAAAACACATCAGGAGAGATTGGAGGAACTAAAAATGTAAGCTAAAAATTTAAACATAATTAAAATAATAAATTAAAAAGAAAACAAAAACAGAAACAGAAACTCAAAGGGCAGATTCAATGGACCACAGGGTCTTTTTCTGTCATCAGTTTCTATGTTTCTATATGAAATTATGACATCACAACGTACTAGGATATTGGAACCTAGTTTATTTATGCCCAAAATAGATTAAAACAAAAATTTAAAATATTTGTACTTTATTGGTTCAGCATCTTTAAATTTTTAATTTATATCCCATTTAATTTTTATGGGAGATTAACAATGAATCACAAGTGTGAGAGTAAGTAAAGTGAAGAAAGTAATGGAAAATCATTCCACACTATTGCCAAAAAACTGTTGGAAGTTAAATCTGGTCCATGTCTTATTCCAAGCTGGGAGAAACTCAGGCAGAGGAAAATAAGTCTGAGGTAGGCTGCAATTGGAAGGGAGATTTATTGGCCCAGAGACAGCAGTGACAACAGCAAGCCTTTCTGGGGGTAGCTGGCAAATTTGTCTGATGAGTAGATGAGTTTTTATGTTTTGGGAACTTTGTAATTGAGCTGTCTGAGTCTGTGTGTCCTTTATTATTTCATTGTGTTGCAAGAATTCTTTTATGGTCTGCAAGGTCCTGATCAGCTCTAAAGGTAAAGGGAAAATGCAAGTCCTAGATATTTGTCCCCCTCATCTAATCTTGCCAGCCTAGTCTGGTCAATTTCAGCTCTTGGTCTATTCTACCATCTATTTGGAGATCACTTTAGCCAAGTCCAGTTTTACAATATATACATTGTTTTATGAATGAAACTATAGTTTCTTTAAGTTTTGCCTGCAGGCTGTTTTAGTGGAGGAAAGACTGGGACTGCTTTCTGCCTTTGTTATGATTTTTCTCCTCCTTTATGGAAAATATTCAATTCTGCTTCTTTTCTTATTCTGTGGAATATTTTACTCTACAAAACATTGCGTGGATGGGCTAACAGAGGAAGCCTTCCCCTTATCTAAGTTTAATAATTTTTCCAAGATTGCTACATATAAACAATAAATCTTCTGGCATCATAAAACCTGTAGTGGTGGCATAAGCTTTTAAATGCAATAACTGAAAAGTAGAACAGGAGCAAATAAGATGGCTGAGATCAAAGAAATTGTGGGGATTTCCTCAGAAGAGCAATGAGTTCTTAGTGAAAAAAAGGTCAAGATGATGAAATATCAGTTCATAAAATTGAACCTAACTCATAGTAATGATTTGTGGTCATTTTCATATACTTTGATTATTTATAAAAATTATAAACTTAGATCCATAGAGAACTCTCATCTGGAAAGGAAAAAGAAGTAAAATCTGCCCACCAATTGCTGACACCTTCACTCGGGGATCCTTTGAACCTGCACTAAGAAGGAACACCTGCATCTTGCAGATGAACATTCAAACAGTGACAAAGGACAAATTTCAATATTGCCGGAGACCGCGCCATTATCTTAATTAGTTCTGTGGAACAATAATTACTTGTCTCCGAATGAACGGTTACTTTAATAGCTACGGCCCCTCCTCGATAAACTCTGCCTGCTAACCGAACCCGCCTTCCAGCGACGAGATTACGACGTCCCGTCGGGGGAGGGTAGAGAGGCGAGGAGGGATGCCGCGCGGCACAACCCTGTCTCCGCGCCAGAGCCGATCGATCTCTCCCGGCGGTTGTGTGTCAAGTGCTCGGAGCAGCCTCCAGTTGGCGCCAGGCATCTTTGCGTTTTTTGCATGGCAGTGCCAAGTAGGCCACTGCGATGACGCTGAAGAAGAGGGGAAGGGAAGGGAAGGACTGCCACCCGCTCGCCTGACACGGAAGACCTTGCGAAAGAAGGGCGCGGGGCGGCCGCCTCCCAGACGACGCATTAAAACAAGTCGGCGCTGTTTTGGCTTGGAAGGCGGGTGGGCTTCCTTGGGGCCGACCACTGAGCCTCCTTTCCCCCTTCACCGAGGGGAGGGAGCGCTAGGAAAGCCGAGGGGGTTAACTGAGCGCCCTGGAGGCGAGCTGAGGCGCTTCTCGCCTCGACCCCCAACAGCCTCCGCGGCCTTTGAAGTGTTCAGCCCCTCCACTTGAAGAGAGATCGATTACAGAACAGGCACAAAGACTCCACTGCCTTTACAAACTATTTTCCCACGATCGGAGCGAGGGAATTTCGCGGCAGCAAAAAAAAATGGACGCCAGTTTCCCACCCACCTCTCCTCCATTAACAAATCAATATATTAGTAGTCCTCTAATCATGTAAATGGACGCGGAAAATATCAATCACTATTAGTTTAAAAGGCGTAATTATGTTGAACAACGGTCGCCCAGGAGACCGAGAGAAAGACCAATCTGCTTAATTTATAAATCCAGCCCAGGATAATCAATATGCAACCTCTCCAAAACTTCTTCAGAGCACGGAAAAGGAAAAGTTAAATTAAAATGCAAACTGGTTCTGCCTCTTTCCTCGCACCACTCAAAGCGCCAAGTCACGTGGGTGTAATAGAACACACACACACACACACACACACTCATTCATTCCTTCGTTCATTCATTCATTCTTGGCGCCCGATCGGATTGGGGGCGCGGAAAATGATGTTGAGGACAGGCGGTCGACTTATCACAAGACGAGGGCATGTCCGGGCGTGCTTGGAGGCCAGGGATAGGGCATGCCGTTTTCCTTTTTGCCGAGAACAGCATTTGTGGCCACGGTAGTGCTAATGGTGTTTGGATGAGGTACAGGAGGAGCGGCGGGGTTTAGAGCAGATGAACGGAATGAAAACACACACCCGAACGCGCCGGCCGGAAAATCCTTTCACAGCGGGCTACTCTCTTTCTCTCCCCCCCCCCCTATTATGAATGATTGAGTTTGAATGATTAAGCGTGAGGCTGCTTCCTGAACAAGTCTACAAAAATCTTGCCCCATGGAGATGATGGGAATTTCATCAGGTAGAAACAGACACCCTGATCCCAAGCACAGCTTTGCAGATGATTGATGGACTATTTGCCAGCTTTAAGTTAATTAAATTACAATATAGATCCAGAACTCATTTGGCTTGAGTTACAAAGAGAACTTCTCTATTTTAGGCTGCAAAGTTAGGTCCCAGCAATTTCCATTGTAATGCGTAAAGACACCATGAATCTCTACTATTTTGTGTTAATTGTTTAAAGCAAAGTGCCTGGTTTGCATTTATCCAGCATCTTTGCTGCCTTTTTCAATGTCTTATCTTAATTTGGAATAAAATATATGCTGGAGGGAATTAAAGTGGGAGGTAGCTGCTTTTGCATTGCATTCATCTTTAGACTGTTTATATCTGAAGTTAGCTGTAGTTTATCTAGTTTTCTAGATTCCAGTCACACTAAATCATAAACCATACTGCCTGGATTTATGCAAAGTGCTTCACTCAAATTTGGTTATCTAATTTGTGGTTTAGTGTGTTCTGCACGCATATATGCATGTATCATATAAATTGAAATAAAAATGTCTTAAGACAGAGAAAAAAAGTTTTATCTAATGTATATCTTCTTAGGTAGTGTGACAAAAGCCACACTAAAAAAAACCCCTATGGGTGAAAATAGTACAGTGCAGCTGCCAAAGCAAAAGACAGGATGTTTAATAAATGAAGCAATTTAATAAAATAGAATCTGTATTCTGCAGTTGTCAACTACATGCTACCAACATACGCAGAAGAAGGAAATAGAGCTCTTAAAAGGTGGGGAGGACTGAAGGATGGAATAGATGAACAGTTGTACATCCAGTGATGAATGAATGAGATTTGTAGCCTGGTTGGAACTCTTAATTTGGGACTCGTGAGTTGAGAGATTGGTCTGGAGTACCAGTGTACAGGTAGTCCTCGGCTTACTACCACAATTGAGCCCAACATTTCTGTTGTTAAGTGAAACATTTGTTAAGTGAGCTTGCCTCATTTTATGACCCTTCTTGCCATAGTTGTTAAGTGAATCATTGCAGTTGGTAAGTGAATCTGGTTTACCCATTGACTTTGCTTCTCAGAAGGTCGCAAAAGGTGATCAATGACCCTGGCACACTGCAACTTTCATAAAGGGGAGTCAGTTGCCAGCTGTCTGAATTTTGATGACGTGACCATGGGGATGCTGCAACAGTCGTAAGTGTGAAAAATGGTCATAAGCCACTTTTTTCAGTGATGTAACTTTGAACGGTCACTAAATGAACTGTTGTAAGTCGACTACCTGTATAAGTACTTGGAGATGATCAGGAAAGCGCTAGAGTTTTGAGCACTAATAGCAATAGCACTTAGACTTATATACCGCTTTACAGTGCTTTACAGCACTCTCTAAGCGGTTCACAGAGTCAGCATATTGCCCCCAACAATCTGGGTCCTCATTTTACCCACCTCGGAAGGATGGAAGGCTGAGTCAACCTTGAGCCGGTGAGATTTGAACCGCTGAACTGCTGAACAGTCAGCTGAAGTAGCCTGCAGTACTGCACTCTAACCACTGCGCCACCTCGGCTCTCTCATCCCACTAATCCTGTCTCCATCTTTTTATCTTGGGTGTAAATAGGTGCATTTGTCCTCTATGTTTATTGTGGAGGTTATGGTTTTCATATAATTTGAGAACAATTAATTTGATGGAGTCAATAATGTTTTGCTGAATTAAAGTCCTTCATCTCATTGGAAGATTCTAATCCAATGAACAGCTCTAACCATATTCAATCAAATTTGGTAAAACCACCTTCCCCTCAAACATTCCTAGTTAGTACCAGTCATCTTTCTGTTTATTGTTTGACAGCACCACATGGAACCTTTCCATTAACCTAGGAAAATGTTGAGGCAAAGGAGCAGCTAGGGAGAATGTACACCCCATGCTCAAACTCTTGAGTGTTTGAAAAAGCTTTGAAAGTGTGGCCTGCTGAAACAGAGAACTGGCCTCAAAGGCAAGATTTGTTGATATGCTGCAAGGCTTTCCCACCTTTGCCTTGTGTTTACAATCTTGCCTGAATTTTCTTTATTTTTTAAGCTTTATTTCTTATCCTTTTGTTGAAGTGGCTTCATAATTCTCTGCTTCTGCAAAAAGATGGAGGATTACTCTTAATAGATACTATATGTACCTAATTTCTTACCTACAAGTAAATTGTACTGTTGGAACATAAGCAATAGTGTCTGATCTACTTACTCATTTTGCTCAGAAGAGCCAAGCTCAGGAATTTGAATTGCAGACTTAGTTCAACTAGATTTACTTACACTGGCTAGCATTAAGGAAACATTAAACTATGTACCAATCTTTGGGATAGCAAGGGGCATCTTTTAAAGCCTAGAGACTAATTGTGTCATTTTGTTGGAGGCACATAGTCCTTTTTCAAGACAGCATTTCTTATAAGGAGATCACAACTGCCTATTGCCAGAGGAAGGTTAAACAATTGGAACTTAGGGATAGCAGAGTGGAGAAAGGAGTGTATGCTAGCTGGAGAATTCTGGGAATTAAAGTCCATACATCTTCAGGTTGTCAGTGAGAAACACTGCTCTAGAGTGAAAAGGACAGTTTTTTAACTAGTTACAGCCACTCTTCTCCAGTTATCCACTCAAAGATGGTTTTAGGAGAAGGTTTGTTATTTCACTTAGTAAGGAAATACAGCACTCATAAGTGAAGCAACACATTGTCACACGGCCACTCATCCACTTAAATTAAAAGGTAAAGGTTCCCCTCGCACATACGTGCTAGTCGTTCCCGACTCTAGGGGGCGGTGCTCATCTCTGTTTCTAAGCCGAAGAGCCAGCGCTGTCTGATGACGATTCCATGGTCATGTGGCCAGCATGACTAAACACTGAAGGCGCACGGAACACTGTTACCTTCCCACCAAGGTGGTCCCTATTTTTCTACTTGCATTTTTACATGCTTTAGATCTGCTAGGTTGGCAGAAGCTGGCGCAAGTAACGGGAGCTCACTCTGAATGCAAAGCCTGCCCTTCCCACTACTACCATAGCAGTTTACTTACTAGTAGTGACCATGCCCACTTCTATTTTTCCCCACCCTCCAGAAAATTTGGCGTCAGAATGGAAGAAGAAATCATGTGAACCCAGGCAATAAGCCCCGGCTGCAAATTATAGCAGGAAGTACTAGGTATAACCAAGCAAGAGTCATTACTTCGTGTTGGTGTTAATCTGCTATTTGTTCTTAACATTTACATCTCATTAGTTTATAAGTGAGCAAATGTTTTATAGGTATTTTTAATATAGCCAATATACCCATTGAATATGTGGAAAGGAAGCAGGAATGTGTACATTTTAAACAGAATAAAATTACATTTATAACTTAGAAAATTATTATTACTCTGCCTATAGAGAAAAATCAGATGAGAAGCGGAATAGACAAAGATGTATTATAATGAACAGTTTATTGTATTGAACAGATTAAGATAAGTAATTTGCTTACATGGGTCAAATGGGTTAATGTTAATCTATAAAATAATTGATTTAGACAATAATACAATATAAATAAGCAAAGAAAATTATTTCTATAAAACTGAAGAACACATTTGTGCCAAGACCTTATACTTCTTTACAGAAAACAATTAGAAAAAATTGTGTGTATTAAATACCTAAATTAACATGTTTATATTTGAATGATGTTCTAGATCTAGAACAGTGGTTCTCAACCTTTCTAATGGCGCGACCCCCCCCGCAACCCCCCGCTCTCCCCGTCCCCTCCCCGCGCGGGATGAGGTGACAAAGGGGGCATGGCACCAGGGGCGAAAGGCGAGCGGCCGCCATTTGGGGTCTTTTACCCTCTGCGCATGCGCAAAGCATTCTGCGCATGCGCAGAGGGTAGAAGAACCCAAATGGCGGCGTCCGGGCTACCAGCTGTCCGGCGACCCGCAGGCACGGCCGAACCAGGACCTTTTCACCCCTGCAGTGACGGTGGCACCAAGATGGCGGACCCCTGTGAAATGGTCGTTCGACCCCCAAAGGGGTCGCGACCCACAGGTTGAGAACCGCTGATCTAGAAGGAAGGAAGGGTACACTTGTGTGCAAATCATAAAATTGGAAAACATGGGTAAGGGATATATTTGCAAGGAGTAGTGGGGAAGATAATATCATCCATTTTAGTGCTCAGGAAGTAGCAATTACTATATACTGGCAGTGAGCCAAGCATGAACTGTCAACCTGCCCTTTGTTTCTCCTAAGATAAACGTTTTTCACCTTTGTACCTGGGGATAGGTAGAGAACCTGGAGAGCTGTGATACTACAAAGGTTCCCATACAAACAGGAAAAGAAAACATGAGTTAGTTTGTGATGAAAGATACTCCCCTCCCCCTTAATTAATGTCAACTGCTGATGACTTCATGAACTTGTTCAGGTAATTTTGGAGGATTTCCCCCCCCCCAACCAGTTTGGTGTATTGGGTAAGGCAGTGGCCCCCAATCTTTTGGGCACTAGGGACCAGTTCCATGGAGAGGTTTTTTTCGTGCACCGGAGGGGGCGAGGTTTCATGTGCTGCCTGCATCCCATGGATGGGGCTTCGCTTGTTTGCATGGCCTGGTTTCTGGCATGCTGTGACCCGGTGCCAGTCTACGGACCAGAGGTTGGATACCCCTGGGTGAAGGTACTGGCTTAGAAACCAGGAGACTGTGAATTTTAGTCCGGCCTTAGGCATAAAAGCCGATTGGGTGACTTTGGACTAGTCACTGTCTCCTTTAGCCGAACCCACCTCACAGGATTGTTGATGTGAGAAAAATAGGAGGAGGCTGGAGTATTATGTATGTTCGCTATCTTAACTTACTTATGCAATAATAAAGGTGGGATAAAAATCAAATACATAAACATCCCAGGGTCAGAGTTCCCTTGTGTCCTAATGAGTCGAAAATTACTTGGGATATTACTTGGAACCCTGACATCAGGCTCAAATAAAGTTTGTCAGGGAATGGCATCAGGCAATGGACTGTTTATACTCCTTTTCTTTCCCTCTATAAATCCTGACATCTGAAAGAACAAACCATCTACTTCAGTGGTTCTCAACCATTTCTTCACCACGGACCCCCTTTAAATACCATATTTTTCCATGTATAAGACGCTACTTTTTCTTTAAAACATTTACTTGAAAATGGAGGGGTGTCTTATAAACAGGAGGCAGAGAAGGCCACACATGCCGGATGAGCCTCTATCTTATATGCAGCTCTATCATTCCTCTCTATTGTAGTTGTTTCCTGTATCACATTGCCACTCTACGTTTCGTCTCTATTGTTCCTGTGATGCATTTCCTGTTTTTGTATTACTCTAACAAGATGGCTTCTGCACAGTGATGGCTGGTAGTGTGCTTACTACAAGAAGCTACATGAAACATGGGGGCGTCTTATAGACGGAAAAATACGGTACCTTTCGTGGCAACAGACCATGGCCACGGACCACCAAGACTTAAGGATTGAAATAACATTTCTTCAAGCGTTCGCAGACCCTCTGTGATGACATCGTGGTCCCCCAGGAGTCTGTGGACCACAGGTTGAGAACCATTGATCTACTTTATAGAAGACAAGCAGTATCTAATCTAGAATTGGATCTAATAGGCATTCTAACTAACCAAATTGTTTGGTTGCCAATGTGCTGAATGTATTTTTAAAAACATGCAAATTATTTTCTGTTGATATTGGTAAAGAAAATTGTAAAATTTGTAAATAAATATATCAGGACTTAAAGAGAAAAACTGCTAATAAATCACTTTTTAAAGTATATCTAAAATTAAGGAAGTTAGGGATGACTTTTGACAAATGACTTAACTTAGAATATTTCTTCTTCATATGGTCAAAGCCCAGAACAATAAAATGTACACCACACTCTTTTGAATTATAATGAACAATTGCTATGTTTTTAGGGGGGGGGTAGTGAGTTTTGGGATTCATCTGTTTGTTTTTCCTATATTTCTCTTATTGTTCCTATAACTAGTGTTTATGCCCCCCCCCATCTTATGGATAAGGTGACTCTGGGTGATACGCATTCTGTGCACCACTAACTGGACAGAATGGGATTGATTTGACTGTTTACAACTTTAATATTAAGTGGGGAAATTCTTCAAAACTGGCTTCTAAAATTCTTCCAACATCTTAGCAATAGCAGCACTAGGGCTCATGTGGCTAGGAGGGAGGGAGGAAGAAGGCTTAAGAGTGGAGCAGTCAGCAGCATTCTGAGCCACTGCTCAATGCTTCTCCCTTAGGGATGCAATTGGGGTTTTTTTCCTGAATTGTTTTCACTGCAGCCTCTAGCTAATTTGGCCAGTTTTTAAACTCAATCTATGTTTGCTGGCTTCTCCTGCAATATCAAAGTTTGTCTTTTCTGAAAGTGATTATGCTAACAGACAGGGAGTCCCACTCTACTGTTGAAGGATGTTGTTAAAATAATATGGTGGCAGTGGTGGCTATACCCTTTTTCTTCCCTTAAAAAGCCTCTTTTTATAGCTACTTATACTCTGTAAGAATTCTGTCTCACATTCTGCTGAGTGCTAAGTCACAATGGGCAGGATTTGGTTTTCACTTAGCACATTGTATTGAGTTTTGTAGCCCAGGCTTTATGACTTAGAGCATTGTTAAAAAACATCCATTTGTCAAGAGTCAGTGAACCATGGTTATACACACTGTAATTGAGAATGGTGTTGAATCAAATTGCATATGCATGCAGTTAGGATGGTGGTACAAGTTCCTTGTGCCTATCCAAAGAAGCAGGATGGCTTCTTTGCACTGGGACCACCAGTAGGTAGTGAGGTCTTTACCTTGAGAAAGTGCCATTTTTCTTAAATTCACTCCTTTTAAAGTGCCGATTTTCTTAAATTTCTTAAACAGGAAATACAGATTCAGCAGTCCATCTATTGCCTTATTTGATCACTGATAAATAGCTGAGAAGAAGGTTACCGCACCTAACTTCAAAAACTTAAAAATGAAGACTTATTTACCTAGTCTTTATTCCATATTTATTTTCTCTGAGATTTTTTCTTTAGGCTGCACTCATATACACAACCCTTTCAAATCTGGAATTTGTCCAAACTTATAATTGATTATGTTGGCTATAAGTGATGAGATTTGTAATCTAGAGAGAAAGGCTGTTAGATATAGAATTAAAAACTGTATTAAATTCATTGGCACTTTACACATGCATATAGCGGATTTATACTGAGTTGGGACTCCTTGTTTTTAATTGTATGGATGCCCACCAAGACCTATTGATTATTCTTATTAGGTTCCATTTCAACTAATGTTAATGTATTCTATCATTTGCCTCATCTTCCTTAATTACAATTTTTGATCGTTTCAATAGCTATTTCTTCCAGAGCAATTTACTGTTTCTCAAAACTTACAAAATTACATTTCCATTCCATTCCTCCTCTTCTCCAGTAGTAATAAGTTTAGTTTTTGTTGTCTTTTGCATACACATCATCAGCATCTTAGTGTAGGTTTGTTTTCCTTTCTCCTTAAGTCCAGTCATTTACTAAGAGGGCATTCCCGTTACATTTGTATGAAAAAAATTCCATTAAGCTTAATTTGTACTAAGTAGGTATAATCATGGAACAGACAAAGACCTTTGCAAGGAAAAATTAGTATTTGGATTTAAGCATTCATTTTAAAAAAATTAATTATTTAAATTTAAATTAAATACAGAATATATGATTATAATTTATATTAGTGTCATTGTGATAATTCTCTGATACTTCACTTAACTTCAAAGCAGATAATAAAATTATCTCATATTTTAAATTCAAGCAGATTGTGCTTTTCCATAACTTAAATCCATAATTTTGGGGACTTTCTTATGTAACATTGTAACAAGCTTTTTACTACTTAAAGATTACAAGTGCTTGGTATATTGATAAATGGAGATGTATTACAATATATCTCCATTTAGTCTTCTTTTCTCATAGCTAAACTTTTTCAGTTTCTTCAATTTTTCATAAGACTTTTTTTTAATCACTGATCATCCACATTGACTGTCTGAATATATTTTCAACGTCTGAATTAATTTTAAAGCATAATGCCCAGAACTGGACACGATACTGACCTGATGATCAGCTCAGAGTAAAATCATATTATTAGTTCATATGATTTAAAAATTTCCTTTTGTGCTTTCAAATTTACAAACTGAACAGGAGTCAATAATATGCTCAACCATTATTCCAAGTTCTTTTTTTCCATGGTACCATTACCAAGTCAGGAACTTTCCATATTTTATTTCTGTTTCCTTAGTGAAGGACTCTGCATTTAGAATAACAGAGTGGGAGGGGACCTTGTAGGTTATCTAGTCCAACTCCCTGCTCAAACAGGAGACCCTATACCATTTCTGACAAGTGGCTGTCCAGTTTGTCTTGAAAACCTCCAGTGATGAAGCACCCACAACTTCTAAAGGCAGTTCCATTGATTGATTGTTCTCACTGTCAGAAAATTTTTCCTTATTTCTATGTTAAATCTCTCCCTTGATCAGTTTCCATCCATTGTTCCTTGTCTGGCCTTTGGGTGATATGGAAAATAGGTTGTCCCCCTCTTCTCTGTGACAGTCCCTCAAATATTGGAACACTGCTATCATGTCACCCCTGGTCCTTCTCTTCACTAGACTAGCCATACCCAGTTCTTGTAACCGTTCTTCATATGTTTTAGTCTCCAGGCCCCTAATCATCTTTCTTGCTCTTCTCTGCCCTCTTTCTAGAGTCTCAACATCTTTTTTTTATTGTGTGGTGACCAAAACTGGATGCAGTATTCTAGGTGTGACCTTCAATCCTTCTGTTAGTGTAACTTTGGATTGCATTGGCTTTTTTGGCTGCTGCTGCACATTGCTGGCTCATATTTAATTCATTTATCTCTGTTAAACGTTAGTGTTGGCCTATTTCTCTAACTTACAATAATCTTCTCATTTTCTTGTCTTCTTGAATATTAGCTATCTCACCCAATTCTATGTCATCTGCCAAAGAGATGAGCATTTCCTTCATCTTCTGACATTCCTCTGATGACAAGTTGTTGATTAGCACCATTTGAGTGCAATTTTCAAGCCAACTTTATCTCTACCAAATGAAATGAAATGAATTTCATCCCTCCTTGGCCCCTATATCTGCCCTGGAATTTAGAAGACTTTCCTGAACACTTGCCTAACAATAGATGTAATTAATTAAATATATAATTGCTTATACACATCTAGATTAATGTCATTTTAACACATTTAGTTTTGTATCTAGTTTGTCATAACTTCTTAAATGTTTATTCACCATTAAATATTTTCTCCACAACTAAAATATTTGCTTTAAGAAATGACATGCATCATTTTGTCATAAAGGAGTCTTAACATTTCTTCACAAAATCTTTTTGTTTTAATAATGAAAAATCTTCAAAATTGATAAATGTGTTTCATATGTTTCAGAATGATGCCAGTTTTTGCAAAAAAAAAGTTAATGAGTCCTTCATTCAACAGTCTGTGTAATAACATTACTTGCTACATTTTAATGTATTTTTCATAAATGTATCACTCATGTATAGATAAACATTGAGATAACTTTTAATAGTAATGTCATTACAGTTTTGCTTAGCAAAGGTTTAGATAATAAAGTGTTTATGACAAACACTGACCTTTAAAATTACCCTAATAAAAAATGAAAACAAAAGATACTGATGGTATCAGAAAACTGTACTTTGGTAGCATATTGTTTCCAGTTACTTACTTATCAGCATTGTTTAAATTAACTGTGACTAAAATGTGCTATATCCTTTCCTTCAATTAACTTTTCGTTCATTCAGAAATTCAGTGGGGCTCACCCTGTAATGGGACTCTTCATTCTTCAAAGAGTTCAGCTTCCCTGCCAGAGTTTTCAACCAGTCAGACAGGAAAAGGCTGAGATTAAACCCCAAGGAATTGTAGTAATCACCAGACTTACTTGTAACCATAACACTTTTGCACTTATAGAATATGTACATAGATATTTTGCAGACCTCAGGATATCTAGTGCCGCAAACATTCTTCACTTGATTTCCTATATTATCCAGGATGATTATCTTACATTATTCCAAATCAGTAAATTGGCATGGATAGTGGACAAAATGACATTTGAACATGTAATGTCCCAACTCATTAAGAAGCCAGAATGAAAAAATAGTATAATCAGTAAAACTAAGCAAATATCACTTAGCCAATAGCCATGCTAGTTAGGTATGAGAGTAACTACAGTTCAACAGATTTGGAGGTCACCAGGTTAAAGAAGGCACTATCATAAAAAGACAAGCTAATTTATGACTGTAGTTTTCAGAAACAGATTGCTATGTTACATTTTATCAGGAAAACTAATATCACTCTGAACCATTAGATTTTTTTTAATTTTGGATATTTTTCATTAATTTTTTTAAAGAAAAACCTACATTAAAATTATAAATTTCCCTCTAACCCCCGCCTCCCATACACTCCCTTTTAAAATTAATTTCCAATGGAGACTAGGCTTTTGTTAGTGGCAAATACATTTTTTCCAGGATTTATATTAAATAAAGTTTCTATAGTTTATTCCAGTGGTGGGTTCCTACTGGTTTGGGGAAATTTGGCCTGGGTCGCCGAACCGCTAGCAACCTCTGGCTGGCCACACCCCCAAACCGGGTCACCTGGTTGCCGCTCGCTCCCTTGCCCCGCCTACCCGGTTGCCACTCTTGCCCCCACCCGGTTGCCGCCCACCCACTTGGTCACCCCGCCCACTCACCCGCCTCGCTCGCTCACTCCTCACCGCCTAAGCTGCCTTCCCAGTTCCCACGTGGTGCCTGCCCTGCGCCCCAACTAAGCTGCCTCCTCCTGCCTATAGGTACGTTGCGGTCGCGCTAGGCCCCCCGCCCCATCCCCGGAGCTTGCTGCGGCCCCTCCACCATCCCCACTAAGCTCGCATGGCTGGCTAAGCTGCCAAGGCCCGGCGCGGCTCCATTCCAGGCCGTGCTGCCTGCAGCCTAGCTTGCTGCTGGCCCCCCACTGTCCCCTCGTGACCTTACCTTCCTCCCATGGCTGGTGGCAGAGGGGAAGGCATGCCAGCGCCCACGAGGAACCGATGCTTGGAGCAGTTTTGGAGCTTGTTGAGGAGGACCGCTCCTCGGCCCCAGCCATGCGTTTTCAAGCCTGGGCTATTGCAATAGCTTTTCACTCCAAGCAGCCCGGGCTTTAAAATGCATGGCTGGGGCCGACGAGCGGTCTTCCTCCTTAACAAGCTCCAAAACTACTCCAAGCATCAGTTCCTCATGGGCGCTGAAAGTACCGGCCTTCAACCTGGCTGTTTCTCTGAGCCTGGCTTTCTGGATGGGTCCCCAAAGTGCTGTGCTACGAAAGACGCTCTCCCAGCAAGAGACCGGTGGAGAGAAGAAGCAGCTGCTGATCACATGGAGCGTTGTTCTCTGGCGACTTGTTTTCTCTGCCCGCTCTCTTGCTGGGAGAGCAAGAGAGTCTTCCGCAGCACAAAGCCTGTAAGTGTAAGTTCCATCCGGAAAGCCAGGCAGAGAGAAACAGGTTGAATCCTGTTTCTCTCTGGCGCAGCGCTTTCCAGACTAACCAGTACCCAAAGCGCAGTGCTGCGAAAGACTCTCTCTCTCTCCCAGCATCCGGACTTACCAGGACCCAAAGCGCAGTGCTGCGAAAGACTCTCTCTCTCTCCCAGCAACAGAGCGCGGGGAGAGAAAACAGGTTGCCGGAGAACATGTGGAGGGCTCCATCATGTGCTCTCCAGGTCAGCGGTTGCTGCTTCTCCCCCCTGCTGCTTTTGCCTGGGAGAGAGAGTCTTTCGCAGCACAGTGCTTTGTGTAAGTCCTATCCGGAAAGTCTGCACTTTCCCAGGGCCCCGAGGGCCGCTCCCCCTGCCCGCCGCCACCTGCAGCTCCCCTTTCGCCCGCCACCACCTGCAGCTCCCCTTTTGCCTTCTGCTGCCACCCCCCACCCACTGCCACACACACCCGTCTGCTGCCGCCTGGAGCTACCCTTTTGCCCGCCGCTGCCACACCCCCACCAGGCTAGTGTCTCCTGAAGCCGCCTGTGTTGCAGGAGCAGCAGGGACAGGGGGGCAGCCTGGCAAGCTTCGCGTGGCTGCAAAGCTTGCCCCCTCCCCGCCGGGCTAGCGTCTCCCAAAGCCACCTGCGTTGCAGGAGCGGCAGGGACGGGGGGGCGGCCCAGTAAGCTTTGTGTGGCTGCAAAGCTTGTCCCCCTCCCGCCAGGCTAGCATCTCCCGAAGCTGCCTGGAGCTCGCCTTTCACCTGCTGCTGCCGCCCAAAGCCACGCAGGAAAACTCCCCCGGAGTTCCGGGATGTCCCGCAGCTGCCGCTGATGCCAGCCACGGCAAAAGCCGCTCAGGAAAACTCCCCGGGAGTTCCAGGATGCCCTGCTGCCGCCACTCTGGAAAAGAAAGAGAGAGAGAGACACCGCTGCTCTGAGGAGAAGAG
>QLTV01002141.1:2425446-2448100 GCA_003457575.1 Thermophis baileyi
CCATATGAGCCTCTAATTTCTACTTCTCTTCGTTATCTTTCTTTCAAAGTGGCATTCCTGGTGGCTATCACCTCTGCTCGCAGGATTTCCGAGCTTTCGGCTCTGTCGGTTCGTAAGGACTTGTGCATATTCCACTCGGACAGGGTGGTGCTTCGTTTGGACCCATCATTTGTTCCAAAAGTTAATTCCCTATTTCACCGGACTCAGGAATTGGTCTTGCCTAGCTTCTGTTCCAACCCTTCTCACCCTTCGGAGAAGGTCTGGCATACTCTGGACGTACGTCGGGCGGTTGGCATTTATATTGACCGTACTCGCGGTTTTCGCAAAACGGAGTCTCTTTTCGTGGCCTTTTTACCTCATTCGCTGGGCAGGAAGGTGTCAGCTACGTCCATCGGGCGCTGGATTCGGGGCACCATCGCCAGGGCCTACGAAGTGGCCGGACTGCCGAGGCCCTCGAGGATTACAGCCCATTCAACTCGGAGTGCGGCTACATCTGCTGCCTGTGCGACTCAGGCTCCTCTTCTGGAGGTGTGTCGTGCGGCCACTTGGACTTCCCCTTCGCCTTTTATAAGGCACTACAAAATAGACAAATTCGCGTCGGCTGACGCAGCCTTCGGGCGACGGGTTCTACAACAAGTTGTGGGGGAGTAGCTGTGGTAAGGGCTTGGACCTGCCCTCCCTGGGGACTCATGGGCTTTGGTAGGTCCCATCCTGAATGATGGCTCCTCCCACGTTGGAGAAGGGGCGTTGGTCTTACCTGATACGCCTCTTCTCAACAGGAGGAGCCATCATTCAGTCCCGCCCTGTAGGGGTCCAAGCTGTTCTTGGGGCTTGGACCTGCCCTCCCTGGGGACTCATGGGCTTTGGTAGGTCCCATCCTGAATGATGGCTCCTCCCACGTTGGAGAAGGGGCGTTGGTCTTACCTGATACGCCTCTTCTCAACAGGAGGAGCCATCATTCAGTCCCGCCCTGTAGGGGTCCAAGCTGTTCTTTGCCTGTTGGCTGGACGTCGGCTGGCATTGATAGAGACTATTCCCTTGGAGCTGTTTTTACTTGCCAGTGCCGCCCTCTTCTGTTTTTTTGGCGGTTTCAGGAGGGGAGTCAGTTTCTCGGAATTTTTTTTTTGGGGGGGGGGCTATATTCCACGTCGGGTCTGTTCTGCGTATCTCGCCGGATCTGGGTCATAAGAGGGCGGACCCAGCAAAAATGACAGACTCGGTCCTCACTCTGAGTGGACGAGGACAACCCATCCTGAATGATGGCTCCTCCTGTTGAGAAGAGGCGTATCAGGTAAGACCAACGCCCCTTCTCGCTGTGTATTTTATAATATTCTAGCGTGTCCACTATTAGTCTCATGTTGTTCCTAATTTGTCTTTTTGGCAAAAAAAACCCCATTTTTATCTACATGTATAAACTCATTTAGAAATCTTTTCAATCTTTCCGCTATTATTGACATAAATATTTTATAATCTGTATTCAACAATGAGATAGGCCTATAGTTTTTAATTAATGTTAAGTCAGCGTTTTCTTTCGGAATCAATGTAATGATTCCAAAATGTAATGTAATGCACTCTAACCACCGCGGTGGCGCAGTGGTTAGAGTGCAGTACTGCAGGCTACTTCTGCTGATCACTGGCTGCCAGCAGTTTGGCAGATCAAATCTCACCAGGCTCAAGATTGACTCAGCCTTCCATCCTTCCGAGGTGGGTAAAATGAGGACCCAGATTGTTGGGAGCAAGATGCTAACTCTGTAAACCGCTTAGAGAGGGCTGGAAAGCACTATGAAGCAGTATATAAGTCTAAGAAGAAAAAAAATGCTTGCCTCTATCCATGATAGTGGAATCTTCGCTTCATTTAGCATTGCATTGTATACCTCGAGTAACATTTGTCCAAACATGTCCTGTAATTCTTTATACATTTCTACTGGCAACCCATCCGGGCCTGGTGTTTTGTTATTCTTTTGGTTTTTTTTATTGCCTCTATTAGTTCTGGCATCCTTATTTCTTCATTTACCATATTTTTTGTTTCTTCTGGAATTTTAGGCAGCGAGGCTTTCTTTAGACACTTTATTGCTTTATCTTCCAAATATCTATCCTTATCATCATACAATTTCTTATAATACTTCTGCACTATATTCTTTTTCTCCTCATTTTGATAGCACATTTCCTCATTTTGCAGTTTGCTAATCCATCTTTTCTCCTTACGCTTCTTCAATTTATATGCTAACCACCTCCCTGGTTTATTTGCATTTTTGAAGAAGTTTTGGTTAGTTCTTTTTATATCTCTCACCAACTCCTCCTTTTCAAGAGTATTCAATTTATGTTTAATTAAGTCTATTTGTTGTTTTAGCTCCCTTTTTTGAGGTTCCTTCTGCAACTCTTCCTCGGCTCTTCTATATTCTTCTTCTAAATGTTTCTGTCGCTGTTTCTTCTCTTTGTTTTTGTTTGCCATATATGATATAGCGACTCCCCTCATGTATGCCTTCGCAGTGTCCCATAGATTTTGTAGGGATGTATCTTCTGTCTTATTTTCTTTAAAGAAAAAATCCATTTGTTTTTCCATTGTTAGCCTGAACTAAGATTGACCTATTTAGGGTCCATCTTACCTTTTTTTTTTTTGTCCTTTCCAACAGACCCTCATTGGGTTGTGATCTGCCCATGTGTGTATATCTATTTCTACTTCTTTCACTTCTGCATTTAATTCCATTGACATCCATACCATGTCGAGTCTAGACCAGGATTGATGTCTGTTAGAATAGTATGTATATTGCTTCTTCTCCTGGTTTCTCTCTCTCCAAGTGTCCTGTAGATTTAATTCATCTACCATTTTGAAGAAAGTTCTGGGCAATGTTCTTCTAATTCCTTTTTTTAATTTGTTGCTTCTATAATCTAATTTTTTATCTGCTATTGCATTGAAATCTCCTAACAAACAGAGATTATCACATTATATTTCTCGAATAATATTGTGCAATTTATTATAAAACTCTTCCTGTCCCCCATTAGGGGCATAGATTTCTACTAATAGGACCCGTTTTTGATTTAATATTATTTCCACAATCAAAATCCTTCCCTCTTCATCTTTGTAGATTTGTTTGGCCAGCATTGTTTCCTTGATGTACAGTGCTACCCCTCTTTTTTTTTTTTGCTGTGACAGTGATACAAATATTTTCCCCAGCTTGGGGTACTCCAATACCTGTTTGTGCTGCTCTTTTATGTGAACTTCTTGTAACGCTATTATATCCAAATTATAACTTTGTAGTTTATGAAGAGTCTTTCTTTTTTGCACGGTAGAGTTTAATCCATTAATATTCACTGATAAAAACTTAAGTTCCTCTTGCATCCCTCTGTTTATATCTTATATCTAGGTCTTATCGTTCTTGTTGTCCTGATCTCTCTTGGTTCTTTAGGTCTTTCCCCGTTGTTCTCCGATCTTTCCCCTTTTTCTTTTTCCCTCTTTCTAAGACGTAGTTCCCTTTCTTCCACAACCGATATTCTTTGGTCTCTTTCTTCTGCTATATCCCTCTCTTCTGTTTCTTCCTCATTGCCAAAATGTTGGTTGTAAAATTCCTCTGCTTTATCCAAAGAGTCCACTCTATACCTCTTTTCTTGCCAAGTAACCATTATACCTTCCGGTATCAGCCATCTGAAGTTCACGTTGTGTTTGGTCAACATTGATGTTAGGAACTGGTATGGTCTTCTCAGTTCCCTAACTCTTCTTGGGACCTGCTTTAGGACTGTCAGTTGCTTCCCTCTGTATTCTATTGGGTCATCTCTTGTCCTATGCAATACTTCGTCCTGAATCGATTTCTTCACGAACCTAATGTGTACTTCCTTTGGTAAATTGTGTCTCCTCGTGTAATTAGTGTGGATTCTATAGGTCTCGTCTATTTCTGTTAGCATTTCCTCCTTTTCTGTTCCCAGTGCTTTTGCTATTAGTTCTGCCATAATATCTGGCAAGTCTTCTCCTTTCTCCTCTCTAATATTCTGGAAGCGTATGTAATTTGCCGCTTTCTTTGACTCGAGAAAAATAACTGTAGCCTCTAATTCCTTATTCGCCTGGATTAATTTCTCACCCATTTCATCCACTCTTTTTTCTTCTCTCTCCATCCTCTCTTCCATCATCTGCAGTTTCTGTTCATTTTTGGTAATTTGCTGTTGGAAAAATTCAAATTTATCATCCATCTTTTGCATTCTTTCTTTAAATTCTCATGTATCATTTCTTACCTCTCCTATCTCTTTTTTCAGTTCATCATGGTTTTTGGTCATGACTTCTTGCATTGACTGCAGCATGGCCTGCAGATCCTTAAAAGAATTGGATCTCTCCCTTTGGACCATATCCTCTATCGATCTCTGCGTTGGTGGACTAGATGTGGCCGATGATATCTGGTCAGTTTGCTTCCTCCCTATCCCTACTTTAGTCAAGTTTGTAGTGCTTGTCATCTTTAAAAAATTTTCCACAAAGTTAGACTCCAACCAACACTACCACCACTTTTTCTCACCAATAGAACCCTCCACTGCTCGTTATTTAAGTTATTAATATTGACCGTTAGATACCATATTCTATTTGTATAAGCCTATCTATGTTTAACTCGTTGATCTAACACCATATACAGTATATTGTTATTAATACAAGTAAGAATAATACCATTAATCTTAGTATATACAATCCTAATAATACTTGTAATATTTACAATAGATACAATAATCACAGTGGCATATCAGTAGTACTTCTTGTAATGGCAGTGATGTTGATGATAGCTTCCGAGGTTCCGATAGCTTCTAGACAACTATTAAAGTTCAGTTCAGCGATATTCTAACATTGCCTTCTGCTCAAATCAAATGTTCAACAAATGACTCTATATACTCGTACCACAAACGTATCTCTTATTGCTATATATGACCCCTATTTGTCCGCCACTACAGATTTATAAAGTTATCACTTCACCCAAGTTCCTAAGTCTAGAGTCCAACAGGCAAAGATAATGTCACTTAAAAGAACTTACTTTCTTCAATTTTTTCAACTTACATGTATATATCTTCCTTGCTCAGTAGATGTCTCCCTAGAGCTCTAGAGCCTTATCTCAGTTCTGACACAGAAAGTGCCTTGTCAATGTCCAAAGAAGAGGAAGACAGCCATTTTATCTCATAGGTTTGTCAGATCTTCTCCAATTTTCACACTATTCCACTCTTCCTGTGACAGTCCACGAAAATCTCCAGCCCCAGACCTATCCTGTCTGATTAGCTACCGCTGCCTCTCTCCTTCTATCTTCTGTCCTTGTGGGTCTTAAGGTCTTAAGAAAGCTCCACAATCACCTTTGCCGCTCCTTCTGTTAGGAGTCTCTTCTTCTCTTAAGCCAGCTAGGGTTTTCAGTCCGCTTTTCTCCCATTCCGCTCACTCTTTAGAAGTCGGAGCTCTTTTCCACCAATGTACCGCTTTTCACACCGCTATCTTCGTCCAGCTGTCAGTTCTGCGATTTGGCCATTATGGGCCGTCTTCTTCCCCGTCCCCTCTCACGAAAACTCCACCGCCTCCAGATCTGGACTGCCACCCAAACTCGATCGATCGGCTACCTTCCTCGCAAGTCACCCCTCCAGGGCGACTTTAGCTTCAAGGAAGGCTGCAGGACGGCTGGAAATCAATTGTGTTTCATGGAGCACCCGTTTACACAACCTTTCGAGCTGACAGCTGGCTCCGCTCCTGAGTGCCTACGATTTCTGAAGGCAAGCTATTCCACTGGTTAATTGTCCTCACTGTTAGGAAGTTTCTCTTTAATTCCAGGTTGCTTCTCTCTTTGGTTAGTTACCAACCATTGTTTCTTGTCCTGCCCTCTGGTGCTTTGGAGAATAATTTGACCCCCTCTTCTTTGTGGCAGCCCCTCAAATACTGGAATACTGCTATCATGTTGCCCCTAATTCTTCTTTTTAGACTAGCCAAACCCAAATCCTGCAACCATTCTTCATATGTTTTAGTCTCTAGGGCTTTGATCATCTTAGTTGCTCTTCTCTGAACTTTTTCCAAGGTCTCAACATCTTTTTTGTAGTGACCAAAATTGGTTGCAATATTCCAGGTATAGTCTTACTAGGGTTTTTTAAAGCAGTACTAATACTTCACGTGATCTTGATTCTATGCCTCTGTTTATACAACCTAGGATTGTATTAGCTTTTTTGGCTGCTGCTGCACACTGCTGGTTCATATTCAAGTGATCATCCACTAAGAGTCCAAGGTCCAGAGGTGGGATTCAGCCGGTTCACACCGGTTCAGGCGAACCGGTTAACTTTTTGCGCAGTTCAGAGAACTGAATAATCCCACCACTGGCTGGCCCTTCCCCTCCCAGGAGTCCCAGCCACTCCTTATCTCGCCTTGCCCACCTTGGCCGGTGCCTAGAGTCATGCCCATGGCATAGCTGCTGCTGCTCACTGGCTCCCTCGCTCACTTGCTTGCCTCGACCACGCAGCCCCCGCGGCCCAGCCCGCTTGCCTGCCTTTGCCACGTCCTCCCACGCGGCCCAGCTCCCTGCCTGGTGAGCCTTCCTTCACCAATCTCCACTCCTTGCCCAGCTGCCTCCCACATGGGCCAGCTCCCTGCCTGCCTGGTGAGCCTTCCTTCGCTGATCTCCGCTGCCTCCCATGTAGGCCAGCTCCCTGCCTGCCTGCTGAGCCTTTGCGCAGCAACAGCATTCTGCCTTCATCATGGTACTATTGCGCTCAAGGCAGCCCTTGCCTCCCACCGCTTCAGGCTCGGAGCTGTAAGATTTTTGCAGTAGGAAACGGTGGGCGGCTACTTCCGGCTTTGTTGGTGCAGCTGCTCTCCACCCCAAGGCACTGGCCTGCTGCAGCTGTGGCACCTCCTCATTGCCTGCCTGCTGGCCCAAACTGCCTGCCGCTGCTGTTGCTGCCTCATGGCTGAAGTGGCTTGCCCACTGCTCGCGCAGTGCCTTGCACAGCACAGTGAAATTTAGCGCACTTCACAATGGGGGGAGATGGGGTCTTCTCCTTCTCCTGGAGCCCATTATGACACAGTGCCACAATGTGACCCTGCCCCACTTGTCCCTAGCAACAGCAGCAGCGTCAGCCGTGACACAGTTCGGGTCAGCGGGCAGCTAATAAGGCGGCGGTGGGCAGTGTCTGTAGAGTATAGTGGCTGGTTCTCTTCTGCGGGTTGCACTTGGTAGGCACTGTATAGTGGAGGGTGGGAGGCGAGCCCAGCTCTGGCTGCAGCCAACCGTCCAGAGGCCACCAGCGGGCTTGTTAAGGAGGATCACTCCGCCCCAGCCATGTGTTTTCCAGCCCGGGCTGCTTGGAGTGAAAAGCATGCAACATGCTGCTGCTAAGCTCCCAGGTTCCCCACACAAGCACTGGAGGAAAGGGAGTCCGATTGTGGTGGGGGGGAGGAGGCAGAGGGTGGGCATTTCCAAGGCCCTGCGGCTCTAATTCTTAAAAATTTTGGGGGGTTGCGTGCATGGGGCGCTGGGGGAATTGGCGCATGGAGTGAGAGGAGGTGAGAGCATGAGCTGACTGGGCAGGGAAGGAGTACTGGAGAACCGAATGACTCGGCTGCAGCGCACGGAGCTTGGTGGAGGAGAAGCAATGGTTTGGAGCTTGAAATCCAGCAGGAGAAACCCAGGCAGAGAGGTGGACCAATCTCCCCCACTCCCCTTCCTCAAGGAAGGGCCATTGCCATGGGCAATGCGGGGAGCATGGACTCTCAGCAGACGGACTTCAGGGCACACAATCTACCCCTCAAGCTCCCAATGCCCGAACCCAGTGAGCTGGAAGAGAAGTTCGCCATTGTGCTGGTGAGTGCGAACCAAGTGGGCTTTTTGCTTTTTTCTCCCACCTCCCCATCCCAGTCCAGTGCAGCGCAGACAGCCCAATGGAGGCGGAAAACGGAGTTTCCGTCGGCCATTCTCTTTTTTTCCCCTAGCCTCCTTTTGCCAGCATGCGCCAGGCAGGCTTGGCAGGCAGCGGTGAGTGGAAACGGTGGGGTCCCTATCCCATCGCGATCTTTAGATGGGCTTTTATTTTGTCAGCCCAAGAGGGGGGGAGGGAAGGTGCTCGGAATGGTATCTAGGAAATCGCCCTGTCTCTGCAGCAGCTGATCCATTGTTTTCCAGCAGGCAGGCAATGAGGTGGCGGTGGGCGGCGGGCCTTGCCATGAGTGACATTGAGTTGGCCACGCCCACTCAGTCGCATGACCCCACCCAGCCACACCCACCCACCCGGTCATTAGGAAGAACCGGTTGTTAAATTACTTGAATCCCACCACTGCCAAGGTCCCTCTCACAGTTACTGTTTTTGAGCCAGGTCTTGCCTAATCTGTACTTACACCTTTGATTTTTCCTGCCTAAATATAAAACTTAAGAAAATCTTTAAAAATTATACTTGAGCAAAAATTTAAAACCCTATTACCAAAAGATCAGAAGATGCAAATAAGAAGTAAATTCAATAATCCACCGTTCTTCCTAGTTTTTTTAAAAAGGTGTTTTTTCCCCCAGTTGAGACCAATTGTATAGGATTCTTTTAAACTGGCTTTAATCCTGTAAGCATGACTAAAGACTGAGACAGCTTTCAATCCGATAGATTCAGAGTTCTTCCAACTATGTCACCTCCAAGTTCCATTCTGGAGTTCTAATATCAAAGCAGAATAGCCACAGAATTTTCTTCAAGGAAAAACAGGGAGATCTCAGACCGGAATCTGATTTATTCTATGTCTCCTAGTGTGCCTTGCTCTAAGACTGCAGTAACAGGCAGAAGACACAATCCATTAACAACATAATCTGTCATGGAATGGTTTATTTCTGAAATATCCTCCTCAGAGCTAAATTATAGGCATGGTCCAATCAATGATAAATTCACTTATGTCCCTTGAAGAATCAGTTTAACCTCACCATTAAAGTCAGAGGATTTTTACATTGTTTAACTTTGTCTGGATTATGCATGTTTTTCATCTAAAGTCAAACACTGAGGAGTAAATCCTCTTTTTTCTCACCTTTTCTACTATGTGTATCCTTAGCCATACTGAAACAAGTATACATGTGAGAATAATTTTATGCATGTAAACCTAAAAGTGAACATTCTGTAGAACAATACAACTCTAACATTTGGAACTGTTTTAAGGCAATATTTTAGATTTCCCAGTAGGTTTGATCCTGAATAAAGTACATAATGATTGTAATTTCCCCCCATCCCACTAACTTCCCTGACTCTTAGTATGTCAGTTTTAGCATCAGGCTGTTTGATGAAAGGATTCTATTTAGTAATTCATCTCCTATTTTCACCCATTATGATTATTTTCCTGCTGCCCTCGGAAATGTTACAATTTTCATATTACAACTGTTTAGCTGATCTGGCTTTTCCCTCCTGTCGTTTCTGCCCACCCTTTTCCGCCACACATTTCATTCAATATTGTTGAACTTCTTGCCATACAAATGACATCCAGAAACTTGCCATATATGGTCATCTTAATGACTTCAGCAATTTATTTCACGTCTGGGCTTTGAACTACAATGTAAGTGCTAAAGAGTCAAGTAGAGTTTTCAAACATATTTTCCAGCTTTTTCTTTCTATTTTTATGTATGCTCTCCGCTTAATGGATTTTGTTTGCTCTAGCTTTTCAGAGAACCTAAATATAGCTTCCGACAAAACATGAGGCAGCAATGTAGTCATATAATTCAAAAAGAGATTCTGCATTATTTAAGCAATTCTAACTAGCAAGAAAATGCTAATATGAACTTTGATGTTTGGGTACACTTGGCTAAGGACTTTACTTCTCTGCTGAACTTTATCTGCAAAATTTAGAATTCATTAGACTCATAGCCACTGATCTTCTGCAGTAATCATATCATTTTTGGACCTTCCTGTTTCCTTTTAATTATTTCAATGTGATCAGGAAAGAGGATATCCTAAGGTCAGATATTCCTGAGTAAAGTTGTAAGGTAATTATTTATTTGTAAAATTTATTGGCTGCCCATTTTACTACAAGATAACTCTGGATGGATTAGTAAATCTCACTAATCCGGTGAAGCCCAGTGAAATCCTCACACTTCATTATTTTAATATAATCTACCCTGGGGTTTTATGGTTACTTTCAGCACAAAAAATATATAAAAGAACCTGTGGAAATCATGAAAAGTAAAGCCTTTTATTTTTGATAATAGTCTGTGTATCTTGATTTACATCTTGCAAGTATGTTATCAAAGTCAACAACATTCCAGTGAAGCCTTTACTCGCTAATCTCCAAAGCCAAGTGGTTTTGTGGATATAGTATAGCTTTATCAACTATAAGTGAAAATAGGAGAATAGTGCTTGAGTTATCTGACCATTCCCTAGGCAGCATTTCTTGGCCCATTCTCCCAAGATCTTTCCCACATACCATTACAATTCCAAAACATAGGCGCTACCACAGAAAATAGTACCTACCAAACTCAATAGTACTTCATAGAAATGAGGAATTATCTACAGTCCTTCTGAGACAAACAAGTCAAATGGACAAATTCTGGTTGCTCCTGAAGATATTTTGGTGTCAAACCATGGTGGGCTTTATAGGTAACAACCAGCACTTTGAACTGTATTTAGAATCTAATAGGAAGCCAGTGCAGGGCACAAATATGTTTGTGTGGCATGTGGCATGTGTCAGCCAGTAAAAAGGTCACTGCATTTTGGATTAATTGAAATTTCCTATGTTCTTCAACAGGTATAGTTGCCACATGTTGTTAACCATGAATAATGGTTGAACCTATAAATAAGTTGACACAAATTTTGTAATACTGTAAGTTCAATAAGATATACATCCTATAATAAGATTGAGAACCACAGAGATGACCTTAGAGAAAGTATGCAGAGACAGTTACAAAAACATGTACAAAAGCATGCTTTAAGCCCAGAAAATAAAGAAAACATTAGGAAACAACTCAGACTGCTTTTACTCTAACTTCTTTGGGGATAAGAGGAAGGGAAGGGAAAAAGCAGTTAGTCTTTCAAGATTCTGTTTCCATATATCAATAAAATGCAGGACTAGTCAAACTTGCAGAGTTAGAAGGAAGGATTGATTTGATAAACAATCAATAGTTGTTTCCATATAGCACATAAAACATACACTGTAGTAATATTTTATAACCGGCTTACAAATGGACCATCTCTACAATATTTCTGTTTTTCAAACATTTGTTTTGTGTCATTAGAAATTCTATCCACTCCTTTCAGACACTGCAAAATAGGGTCTTTGAAGTCCTATGGAAAAGTAACTATTATTGGCTTCTATAACCATTTATTTTATTGAATAAGAAAATAAACAGTTATGATAAACTTTGCATGCTGTCAATGGTCAGGGGATAGTTCCAATCTGCCTTCTCACATGCTCAATGTACATTCAAGCTGTAAGGGAATTGGGGAGGGCAAATGGAGTGTCAGGTTTTTTGGACGTAGTTCAGGCTGAACACATGAACCATGAAAGACTCTTTTTGGTATTTTTCATTGAGCCTCACTCACCCATTTAGGTATGCTTTTAATTTGTGATTTTAACACAGGATAACCAACTTGTTAGCAAGGGAAAAGCAAGTTGACAGGTCATTAAAAACATTTATGCATCATGTCAAGCCATTAAAATCATGTTTTAGTGCTCAGTGTACAGATTATGAAACTAGAAACCTTTATTAAGCCTTCAGAATATTACATTATTAGGGGACTGAACCACCTAAAACATTAATTTCAATATAGTAGTATACAGATTAACAAGCAAGTTCCCCCTCGCCAATGAAAATGCATTACCCAAAAATGAACAAAATAATAAACAATGTCATTAAAACTGCACATGCTAATTTATATGCAGAAATGTAAGGTAGAAATAATTACTGCAACTGAAAGCAAAATACAATGCCTATTATTATAATACCAATAAAATTATAACAGGGAAACTGGTGTAACTGTAGTTTGCTATGGTAAGAATTAAAAAATACATTATTTAAAAGGGACAAATCAAAAACAAAAGAAAAAAGATATATGATCTTAAGAAGGGACAAATAGTTTACACCTTCACACTCCGTATGATAATATTAGTGTAGATAAAAGTTGTAATCTATTAGGCAAAAATATTTTAATATGGTTAAAAATGTATCCATAATTGTAGAATTTTTCATTCATTATGTGTTGGGATATTCATGAGCAGGAAGAGTCATGTGGTAACTCAGTCAGCCAATGTGAGTAAAGTGCTACTGAGTCTATGCAAAAGGAATTAAGCCAGGAGCTGGACGTGTTTTTCCAGTCTCGGGTCTGTCTCTGTATCTCTCTGTGTGAAGACTTCATTATGCAATGTTGCTGTAAAGAAGAATGTATGGTACTGTAAATATTTTGATATGATTATAAAGAAGTTATTTGATTCAGCAAAATGCAGTCAACTGTGAGAGCTTCTGATTTATTTTTCTACAACAGAGAAAAAAAATTCTCTAACATTATGTTACATTTTCAGCCATACTTTTAAATGCTAAAAGATATTATAGTCTTTCAGTGTTTCTTTTATAATAGTTGACAATGAGAATTGAATCATTTTTTTGTGTTGTATGTATTTACATGCTTTAAAAATACAGACAGTAAATTAACAGAACAATTGTTGGGTGATAGTCCCATTTCATCAAAATATTTATTGGGCATTTTAACCAAAGACAGTAGCATCTACTGCTTACCACATGGCATCTACACCATCTAGAAAGCTTACAATTATACCATGTAATTTTGGAAAAGTAGAGCACCACTTATTCCTTAGCACAATGTTTCTTTGGCAAGAAAGTATTGTAAAAATTTTATTGTGTAAATTATAGCTAGCTTTTATTTTTTGCACTATCATGTTTCTCACTCATCATTTATCCAATGGTGGTTTTCCCCCCTTTTGCTGGGATAAGGAATTTCAAGATTTAGCTCCTCTTTTGGTTCAGCTTGAAAGTCATTATTGGGCCCCACTGAAATAGCACTTAGCAATAGCACTTAGACTTATATACCGCTTCATAGTGCTTTACAGCCCTCTCTAAGCGGTTTACAGAGTTAGCATATTGCCCCCAACAATCTGGGTCCTCATTTTACCCACCTCAGAAGGATAGAAGGCTGAGTCAACCTTGAGCCGGTGAGATTTGAACCGCTGAACTGCAGCTAGCAGTCAGCTGAAGTAGCCTGCAGTGCTGCACTCTAACCACTGCGCCACCTGGCAAATGTTGGAATCCCCATTTGCATAATTTCAGTACCTGCACTTAATACTGTGCAAGCTTACATTATGGGATAATCCCAGTTTTAGAATAGTGTCTCTCTTTTGGGCTAGACTGGGCCTCTCAGAACATTACTTTGAATTAATTTAGCTCTGAGAAAGTGTTTTTTAAAACTTATATAGAAATAGAAAAAAAGTCAAGTTTGATTTATCTCAGAATACTTCTTTGTGGTTTATTCAGCTTAGGCCCTTGCTATATGGTCATTTAATCTACACATTATTGCTACCATTAAAGTTACATGGACATTGTAAAAAACTGTCTGTGGGTCATAAGCCAGTAACCCCCCTTTTTAGGGGACTGAGGAAAGTTGATGAAATTGATATTATTTTTGTGACCTTTAGAATGATGAGTTCAAATAATAACCCAATACTTTCAGACCTAAGCAGGACTCTTAAGAAGAGAGCACACCAAAAGTTTTTTCATGGTCTTGGGTAGCATTCTATCTCACAATGAGGTATTAACATTGTCCATGACCCATCACATTAGCTCCCTCCTAGTTGCCCAAAGGGAGCAAGAGGAACAGGGATCCAGCCCACAGGTAGCAGAGGACATCTTCAAGACCACCCTATCCACTTCATCAGAGATCACAGCTCAAAAAATATCCCAGGTAATGAAGCAAGGTGATGACTGCATCCTGCCCATGACTTAAGCAAATCTGAGCTAAATGTCAGCAAAATATTGTGCCAATTGATCACAGGTCCCTAATGTAGGTCTTTTCTAATAGGTAATTGCAGCCTCAAGATGAATTACTGATGCAATAAGAGGGGAGAAGTAATGGTGTTTTGCTTCTCTTCCCACTATGGAATAGGCTACATATTCATGCTTGCAGATTGTCTTCTGGATGTTGTCGATCAATGCTCTTAATAGTGCTTCTGTTACTTTATCTCCCACAGATTATCAGTAAACTAAGGAACCATCAGCAATCATGCAACAGAGACTGCTTGAGGGATATTTTATTAAAAGCTTGGGTCATCTCATTATGCCAAAAGTGAATGAGGCCTTTAACAGATTCATTTGCTCCCCAAACACTCACTGGAAATTACCTGGATTAATGAAGTGTCAGAGGTGGGATTATTCAATTAGTTCCAGGCCCAGCCCTAAATATTACCTGCCTCTAAAGCAGGAAGTGATCTGACCATGCAAAGGGCTGATGGTAATGATCTTGTCATCCAGATCACATAGCAAGGTTCAGAAGCCAGAGAGGAACCCAGCTAAGCAGCAAGATGGCTAGTACACCAACAGGTTCCCTAGCTTGACTCTATAGTACAATTCAACACATAAGCACTCCTCATGTTCTTGCAAGAACAGAAACATTGGTTGCACAAAAGATCTCCTGAAAGATAAATACACACACCCCTCAATGCCTTGCAGCTGATGCAGGACCTGAAACTAGGTCAGGCAAACTTCTGAGAGAGGAATATCAGCACTCTTGTTCAGTCAGTTGTAAGTAATATGTGCCAGGCCTACCCACTAATTCATCATTAATCATGAATGGATATGGTCTTATGGCAGACCTGTATTCAAGTCACACTCTAAGGACAAGTGCACTAATAATTCAAGCACCAAGTCTCCATATACTGTAGATTAACACAAAGAACTAATGTTCCCTGTATTTAATATATCTAAAAAGTTGCTCCCTTTTTTGTTCCTGCTAGGCTGCACAGGACAATACCTGATTGGAACAGATTCATTTTGGTTTCTTGTAGTAGTGTCACCAATTACCACAACTCTGTCTTTTTGTAAGTGTTACAACCCCTCTGCTATTCAGGAATCTACCTACTTACCTTATGATTTACAGTATCATTTTTTTCTGCCTTGCAGACACAGCATCTGCTTCTTGGGTAAGGGCCTGAAAACTGATTGATTCAGAGTATCTTCTGTCTTTTGCTTCTGGTTACTTTTAGTTAGATCTTTCATTTGACTTTCTTCTTTACAATGAATGGCTGCTTTTGTCAATTTCTGCTCCTCTTTCTGATCTCCATCTTCTTACATGCTTTCCCATTTTATGGTTGTGTTGATCCATCAATTCTGTTGCATTCATTCCCCCCCCAAAAAAGTTGCATAATAAAAAATAAGCATGTGATAGAAATGTGTATGCCAGTGCATTATCATCAGTTCCCACAGCAAAAAGGCTACACAGTCTCACTGTGTAGTAAAAAAAAACCTCCTGGAATGCATATTGGTCAAAATAAAAGAAAAAAAGAATGACATAGCAATAGGAGTATACTATAGGCCACCCAATCAAACAGAAAAAATGGATATTCTTTTTGCCAACCAACTAATGAACATATGTAGGAAACACACTGCAGTAATAATGGGGGACTTCAACTACCCGGATATCAACTGGAAAATTAATTCTGCACCAAGTGAGAAATCAAATAGGTTCATAACCAACCTTGCTGACAACTTTATTGTCCAAAAGGTAGAGGAGGGAACTAGAGGGACAGCCATACTGGACTTAATACTTACAAACAAAGAAGAAGTGATAGAGGGAGTTGAAACTGCAGGAACGTTGGGTGAAAGTGACCACATGATACTAAAATACATCATAACACAAACACAAACAATTGAACACAACGATACCAAAGTCTTAGATTTTAAAAGAGCTGATTTTAATAAACGCAGAAAAAACTTGGGAAAGATTCCTTGGATGAAAGTCCTAAAGAGAAAAACAACTCAAGAAGCTTGGGAAACTCTGAAAAACACGATTATAAAAGCCCAGAACAGCACAATACCGATGAGAAAGAAAAACAAGAAATCCAAGAAGAAACCAGCATGGCTGCACAAAGACCTCACTGACAAACTGAATGAAAAAAAGGACAAATACAAAAAAATGGAAAGAGGGACACATAACTAAGGCAAAATATCAGCAGACAGCCAAAATCTGTAAAGGAAAAAGTCAGGAAAGCAAAGGCCCAGAATGAAAAAACACTTGCAACAAAAGTCAAAGATAATAAAAAAAGTTTCTTCCAACACATAAATAACAAGAAAAAAAATCAAGGAAACAGTTGTCCCACTAAAGAGAGAAGACGGCAAAGAAGTAACAGGCAACACAGAGAAAGCAGAGCTGCTTAACTCATTCTTTGCTTCGGTCTTCACGCAAAAAGAAACTGCAGCCCAACTAACCAGAAATACAACTGCAAAAAACAGACTGGAAACAAAAGTTAACATAAGCAAAAAAACAGTAAGAGATCACCTGTCTGAACTTGACAAATACCAATCACCAGGACAAGACGGATTACATCCCAGAGTCCTAAAGGAGCTGGGCTTGGCTGAAAGGGATTTTCTCTTTCAGTGGAGTGATAATGTTGTTGTAGTGTGGATAGACCACAACTGAACAGCTAATGCTAAGCTGATTCCCCCCCCCTTAATTTTGTGGTGACTGGATCTTTGAGGAAGGGGACCTTCTAAGAAAAGCTCTGCCTTTTTATAAGGAAAAGAGAGTTAGGGAGGCTCATCTGTGATGGACAACAGCCACTTAAAATTGAACGAGACAGGGAAGTAAAAGAATAAACCAACTGCACCCATCGTTAGATACAACCAACACTGTTTTCAAGACCTGCAATTGAGGACACCATGTGTAACATGCACACTTGAGGCCAAGAAGCCTGAGATCAAATCAGCACCATGTTGAGGGATTAAAGAACACCATGCACTGCCCACAACATAACTGATAGAAAGCAAACCATCTTCCAATTAACAACATATGCCAATACTTAATGTTCTTTTTTTGTTGTTGTTAAAGTAGACAAGAAAGAATAAACTCTTAGGGTGACCAACAAGGCTGTAGGGTAGTGCAGACCTCATTTCTTACGACAAATCACCGTGGCCAACTCGCCTTGAGGAAAGATCACGGGGAGATGAGATTCAGCAAATACCAATTAACAGCTGAACTTCCCCGCGGTCCTCAGAGAATGGTCAGTAATAATTCAGATGGGGTCTGGTGGGCGCAGCTGTGGCATCAAACCAAGATGGTTTCCCGCTTTGCAATGCTGAAGTAAAAAAGCTGACGAGAGTAAGGATGGAAATCAATAAACCCAAAGGTGCTTTTTCCAAGAGGCAACTGGAGTTCCAATACTTGAGGGGCTGCCACAGAGACGAGGGGGTCAGGCTATTTTCCAAGGCACCAGAATGTCAGACAAGGAATAATGGATGGAAACTGACCAAGGAGAGATTCAACCTGGAAATAAGGAGAAAGTTTCTGACAGTGAGAGCGATCAACCAGTGGAACAGCTTGCCTTCGGAGGCTGTGAGAGCTCCAACAATTGAGACTTTCAAGAGGAAATTAGACTGCCATTTGTCGGAAATGGTGTAGGGACTCCTGCTTGAGCGGGGGGGGGTTGGACTAGATGACCTACAAGGTCCCTTCCAACTCTGTTACTCTGTTACTGTTACTGTTTATTCAGGAGAAAATAAGGAGTAGTTGAGACATAACAGTGATGAAGAATAATTGTAGGTTCAAATACCTATTCCTTCATTTAAAAATCCTCAAATAGAAGCACACTGGGTGCTGCCAATCAAAGCAGAGTGTATTAAATGGGTTGAAGCAATGATGTTTCAATTAAAAAAAACTTTTAAAAATCCTTCACTTCCTTTGGAATATTGTTTTACACAAGGCTTACATTTTTCAGTGGAAATAAGAATGTTTACCAGTATTTTTGAAGACCACTTCTTATAAAATATAATCCAAAATTGCCATTCTAAACTGCTTCTACCCATTCCCCACTCATGCAGCTATTAGCATGTTGTGAAACACACCATTCTCCTAATCATGATATCACCCTTTGCACCAAATCAACTGTCACGTTTCAGGCCTGAGAAGCTCAAAGCACTGGCTGGTAACGTGGGTGGTCCAATCTAGTCAGAGCTGAAGTTGACAGCTGAACTCAGCTTTAGCAGCAACAGGCCCAACAGGAGAAGGCAGGAATGGCAAGATTTATGCTATGGAATGTTTTGCTAAATCAGCCATGGAGAAGAGTAGAGAGGAAAATTGGCTGCTGGCAAGCATCTTTAGCCTTTCTTAACAACAGCTTGCTAAATTCAAATAAAGAGAAGGGCAGGAAAAATATCCCCAGCTAGCAATGGCAGCTTTATTTACACAGATAATATGTTATTTGTCATACAGAAGAAGGAAATGAATGCCACATTTACCTCAGGAATTATTCACTTCCTTCATTAAAATCAATGATTCAATTCCAACTTTCTAGCTACTTACGAGATTTGTCTGTCTTGTAAAAGCCCAGCACCACAGTCTCATGAACGGGGAAAATAACTAATACCATAATACTAATGGTAATACAATACTAAACTAATACCAGAAAAACACCTTAGTCCAGCTAAGTTAACTTTCGTAACAAACGCCTTGCTATTAAGGTGGAATAGCATTTATTTATGTGTGTTTAATGATCAATGCCAATTAGCTCAAAAGAATTCAAATAAGCAAAACTTTAGGAATAGATTAAACAAAACAAAATAAAACAAAAATAGTGGGCTTGGGTTATTCGTTTATAGGAGATGGACAAGAGAAATGTCTCAATATAAATCAAAAGTTAAAGAGGCCTCTTTGCTATGGAAACCAAGTCTCCACAAGAAAGAGGTGGAATTTGAGAGAGTGAAGCAGCTACTATACAAAGAGCTGATTACCTCAACTTTGAGTGCCACTTTTCATTCAGGAAAAACACAGGAAGCCTGTGAATTTTAAAAATTTAAAAAACTTGTTAATTTATGAGTTTGTAAATTAGTATCAGAATTTCTTTAAATTCTTTGTCTTTTTCATTTCCAGTGTACAAATTGTGTAGGCTGGGGGAAGGTTGTTGATAGTGTCCATCTTGGGACCCAAAGACACAGGATTCCATTAGCTCTGTTTAGCCCTGCACCTTTAACAAATCTTCAATTGCCTCAATAGCAGTTATAATGGACAAGCAGCATTGACTGACTTTGATCTAGCCATGATAAAAAGTGTCCTCCAGGCACTTAATTTTGTACTAAGGAATTGCTTATGGCAGAAGCTCAGTGATACAATGCAGCTAGAAAAGTTGTTTTTCTGTAGAGAATATTCAAATAGTATATATCTGCTTTAGGGTTTGAATTCTAGGCCTTTTCCTCTGTGATCCTCAGGCCTCCAGAAACATGGCTATTTTCTTTTCAATCTTGAGACATCTGCTTATAATAGTTTTGACAAACTTAGTTTGTATAACTTAGTATAACTAAGAGCTTTCTGGATTTACAGATCTAGTTAGTACAGGAGGTAGGAGCTGTGACCAGGAGCACAATTATATCTTGTGTACCAAATGTGATTATTCCTGGAATGGGATGCTTTGATGAAACCATCTCACATCTGCACTATTGCAATTAGCTCAGCATAGAGCTGCCCATGAATATCATTCAGAAGTTGAAGCTGGTGCAAAATGCAGTGGCTCAGTTAGTTATGGAAGTTCCCACTTTTACTCATCTGACACTTCTATTACAAAGATTACCATGGTTAACCTTTTTATCTTTCCAAGGGAGCAATTGAGTCTTTATACTTACGTAATTTCATGATTCTAATATACTATGTTTCTAGCAAAATAGACTAGGAAATACTACACAATAACTAGTAACTAACTTTGAGATTTTGCCAATTTTAGACCATTTCTTTTAGTGACTTGAAGTTGAAAGATATAACTGGAAGTTTGCATGAAGATCCCAAATATTTCCATTTTAAAAGGTTCACTGTATATAGCATGTGATTGAATGACCCTCAACTGCCTGAGACTCTGGATAATTGGGACATTTCCATATGACATTGTTCCCATCCTTCTAAACTGTTTTGAAGTTGGTTCTGCTCTGGAACACTGAACATAGGCAGGAAACATCAGGAGCCAATCGCCAATCAACCAGATCAGTGTCTCTCAATTTCAGAGCCTTTAAGATGTGTGGGCTTCAACCTCCAGAGTTCCCCAGGCTCTGGGAGTTGATGTCCACACATCTTGAAGAGGGCTCTAGATCACGGGTGTCAAACTTGCGGTGTCACGTTGCTGTCACGTGAGGTTTGTGACATTTTTCCCTTTGCGGAGCTGGGGTGGGTGTGGCCTGCACGTGACGCATCCGGCTCATGGGCCACCAGTTTGACACCCCTACTCTAGATGATCAACTGCAAAATTTTTAATTTAGTCAGTCTCATCTCCTGGGTTATGGCAGCTCCTAAAATAATCCAATCCCCTTGACCCTTCTCCACACCAAAGGGAGGGAAGAGTACATTGGTAGCCTACCTATATCGCACCCAGTTCAGTCAGAGGCATTAATGCACAGTGCTTCACTTCTTGTATTGCAGCCTCCACCTCCCCACCCCAGTTCCAGTAATTAAAGTTAAGACAGTTCCACAAAGCAAAACATCATCACTTTTCCATCTTTAAAACTTAAGTTTTACTGGACAGTTCCATTCAGCTGGATATATAAAAAGTGGATTAGTTGATTCTCTTAAAATGAACTAAAATGTATTTTCAATAACTCACACTCTATATATAGAACTCTACATCTTGCAAGTACTTAAAAAAGAGTAAGCAGTGCATTTTGACAAAGATGCTGCTACTATTACATACATGCAGCATTATTTGAAAACAAATTATGTCTTTTTGCTTAAGAGTTGTATCTTTTAATTTAGTCAGTGAAAGTTGTTTGATTAATAAACATAGAATAGAATAGAATAGAATAGAATAGAATAGAATAGAATAGAATAGAATAGAATAGAATAGAATAGAATAGAATAGAATAGAATAGAATAGAATAGAATAGAATAGAATAGAATTCTTTATTGGCCAAGTGTGATTGGACACACAAGGAATTTGTCTTTGGTACATATGCTCTCAGTGTACATAAAAAGACAAGATACATTCATCAAGAATCATAAGGTACAACACCTAATGATGATCATAGGGTACAAATAAGCAATCAGGAAAAAATCAGTATCAATATAAATAGTAAGGATAGAAGCAACCTAGAAACATTTTTGCAGTCATAGGGAAAAACTGTTTTTGTGTCTAGTTGTTCTGGTGTGCAGTGCTCTATAGCATCGTTTTGAGGGTAGGAGTTGAAACAATTTATGTCCAGGATGCGAGGGGTCTGTAAATATTTTCACATCCCTCTTTTTGACTCGTGCAGTATACAGGTCCTCAATGGAAGGCAGGCTGGTAGTAATTTATTTATTTATTTATTTATTTGTTTGTTTGTCAAACATGTACAAGATAGCAGGTATGAATATGAACATGGACATAAACGAAGGAAATTAATACAAATAAATGGGGACAGTAGGACAGGGACGGTAGGCACGCTGCTGCGCTTATGCACGCCCCCTTTATGGACCTCTTAGGAATGGGGTGAGGTCCACGGTAGACAGTTTAAGGTTGAAGCTGTGAGGGTTTGAGGATGTAACAACGGAGTCAGGTAGAGCATTCCAGGCGTTGACCACTCTGTTGCTGAAGTCGTATTTTCTGTAATCGAGTTTGGAGCGGTTTACCTTGAGTTTGTACCAATTGTTTGCCCATGTATTATTGAGTTTGAAGCTGAAGAAGTCATTAATAGGTAAGACGTTGTAGTGGACAATTTTGTGTACTATGCTTAGATCAGACCGCAGGTGGCACACTTCCAGATTGTCCAAGCCCAAAATTTCAAGCCTGGTGGCATAAGGGATTCTATTGTGAGTAGAGGAGTGGAGTACTCTTCTCGTGAAATACCTCTGGACCCGCTCAATCATATTAATGTCTGATATACAGTGTGGATTCCAGGCAGATGAGCTGTATTCGAGAATTGGTCTGACAAAGGTTTTGTATGCCCTAGTTAGTAGTACAATATTACCAGAGAAGAAGCTATGCAAGATTAGGTTAACAATTCTTAATGCTTTTTGGCAATGTTGTTACAGTGGGCTTTGGGCACTTAGATAATTAGAGATGAGTACTCCAAGGTCCTTAACAGAGTGAGGGGCATCTACAAGGTTGTGTGATTCCAGGCAGATGAGCTGTATTCGAGAATTGGTCTGACAAAGGTTTTGTATGCCCTAGTTAGTAGTACAATATTACCAGAGAAGAAGCTATGCAAGATTAGGTTAACAATTCTTAATGCTTTTTGGCAATGTTGTTACAGTGGGCTTTGGCACTTAGATCATTTGAGATGAGTACTCCTAGGTCCTTGACAGAGTGAGGGTTGTCTATGAGGTCGTTTCTGTCCAACTTGTATTTGGTGTTCTGATTTTTATTGCCAATGTGTAGGACAGAGCATTTATTAGTTGAGATTTGGAGTTGCCAAATACGCAACCATTCAGACACATAGTCAAGGTCACTTTGTAGGACAGCAGCATTGTCAGTGGTGTTAAATAATTTTACATCATCAGCTTAATTTAATCAGATTTAACACATACCATATTTTTCTAC
>QLTV01002141.1:2467566-2484741 GCA_003457575.1 Thermophis baileyi
AAACTATCGCACCATTGCACTCATTTCACATGCTAGTAAAGTTATGCTTAAAATCCTACAAGCTAGGCTCCAGCAGTATGTGGATTGAGAACTACCAGAAGTACAGGCAGGATTTCGAAGAGGCAGAGGAACTAGAGATCAAATTGCCAACATACGCTGGATCATGGAGAAAGCTAGGGAGTTCCAGAAAAACATCTACTTCTGCTTCATTGACTATGCTAAAGCCTTTGATTGTGTGGACCACAACAAATTGTGGCAAGTTCTTAAAGAGATGGGAGTACCAGACCATCTTATTTGTCTCTTGAGAAACCTATNTAACTTTAAAATGCGTGGACTTCAACTCTCAGAATCCCCAGCCAACATTTTAAAATCTTAAACTTGCCAATAGAGATCAAATTGCCAACATACGCTGGATCATGGAGAAAGCTAGGGAGTTCCAGAAAAACATCTACTTCTGTTTCATTGACTATGCTAAAGCCTTTGATTGTGTGGACCACAACAAATTGTGGCAAGTTCTTAAAGAGATGGGAGTACCAGACCATCTTATTTGTCTCTTGAGAAACCTATATGCGAGTCAAGAAGCAACAGTGAGAACTGGACACGGAACCACTGATTGGTTCAAAATTGGGAAAGGAGTCCGGCAAGGCTGTATACTGTTGCCCTGCCTATTTAATTTATATGCAGAGCACATCATGAGAAAGGCGGGGCTAGATGAATCACAAGTCGGAATTAAGATTGCCGGGAGAAATACCAACAACCTCTGATATGCAGATGATACCACTCAGATATGCAGATGATACCACTGGCAGAAAGTGAAGAGGAACTAAAGAGCCTCTTGATGCGGGTGAAGAAGGAGAGTGCAAAAGTTGGCTTGAAACTCAACATTTAAAAAACTAAGATCATGGCATCCGGCCCTCTCAATTCCTGGCAAATAGATGGGGAAGAAATGGAGGTAGTGACAGATTTTATTTTCCTGGGCTCCAAGATTACCGCAGATGGGGACTGCAGCCAAGAAATTAAAAGATGCTTGTTCCTGGGGAGGAAAGCTATGGCAAATCTAGACAGCATACTAAAAAGCAGAGACATCACCCTGCCAACAAAAGTGTGTATAGTCAAGGCTATGGTTTTCCCAGTTGCAATGTATGGCTGTGAAAGTTGGACCATAAGAAAGGCTGAGCGCCAAAGAATTAAGGCCTTTGAACTATGGTGCTGGAGAAAACTGCGAGTCCCTTGGACTGGAAGGCGAGCAAACCAGTCAGTCCTAGAGGAGATCAACCCAGACTGCTCTTTAGAAGGCCAGATCCTGAAGATGAAACTCAAATACTTTGGCCACCAAATGAGAAGGAAGGACTCACTGGAGAAGAGCCTAATGCTGGGAAAGATTGAGGGCAAAAGAAGAAGGGGACGACAGAGAATGAGGTGGCTGGATGGAGTCACTGAAGCAGTAGCGGTGAGCTTAAATGGACTCCAGAAGATGGTGGAGAACAGGAAGGCCTGGAGAAACGTTGTCCATGGGGTTGCGATGGGTCGGACACGACTTCGCAACTAACAACAACAACTGTGATGTGACAAGGCGTATCTATTACTTAGATCACCTTGTCTTTCAGAATATTTCTAATTCATAATATTTCGTTATGGTTGACTGCAATGCATTTGTGGCATGATTCAAAATCAGAATACATGTAACACAATCACTCAGTTCCTGATCTATGAGATCATGTGACTTTGTGTGGTTGTTTTTTTTAAAAACCTGACACTTGTCAACAACATTGGATAACCTTCCCCAAGAAGCATTATTTTAGAATCTCTGGCTGTGATTGAAGATCAGGCTCCAAGAAATCGTTACATCCCAAGAGAAAGATGAAGTCATATTGTCATACCAATGTGCTTTAAATCATTGTCAAATTGTAGACTTGTTTCACTTCAAAAAGAATTGCATGCCAACAAATGTAACAATAGTGGCTAATTTACAAAAACGGAAAAATTGGAGTAGGGAATTTGCAGCTGTGGGAATTTAAACTGGATTAAAAGACTTGGGGGCCTTAAACTAAAACTTTTCTTTTTTTTCTTTCTGATCTTTCCCTTCATATTGTCCTTGGTTTTTAAAAAGTTACTACTTTTGACATTATTTTAAATTAGTAATTTTATAAATTACTATTCAGTAAATTATTAGTAATGTTACTATCCTTTGCTACATCTATATTATTAAGGAAATGTTATAAATTTTTGACCAAGCAAGCACTGTGCTTGCTGTGGCTCTCAGAGGTTGCTGTGAGAGGACAGCAGGTGTCACAGACTTCCCTGGATTTGTTTTAGCTGAACCCTTGATCAACTTAAATAATATGGACTTCGTTTCAGCTGACTCATGACCTTTCTGGAATCACCCAGCTGAACCTATAAGCAATCATGTGTTGGTCCATGTACAGGACAAAATGGATTTTACACTTTGTGCACACCCACTACATAAAGTAGATAAATATCAGCTTCTTTGACAACCTTCATAACTGCCAATGGGAAGGATTTAACCAATCAAACCACGACTCTACAATATATGTCCACAAGGATGTGACAATTCAACTTGTTTCTTTTCATTAATCATTTCTTTACATTTTTTTACAGTGTTCACAGTGGAAAATGGTCATTTTTTAAAAAACTACCTGTCATGCCTCCAGCATAAAGTTTGTGTATGTATGTATGTATTTTTATTGCTATTGTTGTTCTTTAATGTATCTTGAGCTCCACCTAGTGGCCAAACACTAATCTTTCTTGAGACCCAGCCCTTTAAGAGTCATCTTCCCAGTAACCCTCACTCCAAAAACAAGTGCATCCTGGGAAGCCAGATTCCATTTCCTTTAGCATTTGGAGGAAACAGAAGCATCAGGAAGAATCCAGCCTAATCCATGGCACATGTTCATCCAAGGACCAAAATCCACATCCCATACACACAACATTGCTGGTGAGATTTAGATTTATCTGTTCATTGTTAATTGTTATGCTCACCAGCAACTCAACACTGCTTACTTTGAATTTGGGTTCCTATTGTATGTATTTCTATTTTTCCCAGTTTCACCCATCCTGTTCCTTTAATAAAGCATCCAGATCTACGCACATGGTTTTATTAGAGGATAGGTGCAGAGGTGGTATTCAGCCGGTTCGGACCTTTTCGGGCGAAACAGTTGTTAAGATTCTGCGCAGTTCGGCGAACCGGCAAATCCCACCACTGGCTGGCCCCGCCCTGCCCCATCCGCCCATCACCACCCCGCCCCCCCACCTCTTACAGCCACTTCTTTTCTCGCCTCGTCTGCTTTGGTCGCTCGCTTGCCTTGCTCGCCAGCTTTCGCAGGTCCCTAGGCCCTAGACCCGTGATGGCGAACCTATGGCACGCATGCCACAGGTGGCACGCAGAGCCCTCTCTGCGGGCACGCGAGCCATTGCCCAGCTCAGCTCCACCGCACATGCGCGCATACCTCCCACCGCCCAGCTGATTTTTGGGTATCTGCTGTGCATGCGCAGACGGCGGGGCGCATCCCCAGGCTCCAGAGGCTTTCCTCGAGCCTCCGGGAGGGCGAAAACGACCTCCCCCGGGCTCCGGAGGCCCTCCAGAGGCTGGAAACGGGCCCATTTCCAGACTTCCGGAACTTCCAGGAGGCCCGTTTTTTGCCCTCCCCAGGCTCCGGAGGCTTTCCTTGAGCCTCCGGGAGGGCGAAAACGGCCTCCCTGGGCTCTGGAGGCCCTCCAGAGGGGGTGGGGGGAGCGGGGGAGCGGGGGGCGTGTGCGCATGCGCGAGGGGGTGGGGGTCATGCACATACACAGGGCGACCACGGGGGGTCATGTGCGTCGAGGGGTGGTGTCACACACGCATTACATTATGGGTGCCGGCACACACACGCGCACGCTGTTGCACACGCACACACTTTTGGCACGCGATGAGAAAAAGGTTAGCCATCACTGCCCTAGACCATGTGGCGCCTGCGGCCCAGCTGCTCTCCGGTTCCTTCACCTGCTTTCCTGGCTCCCCAGCCTTCGCAGCTCCCCTAGGCCCTAGATGTGGCACCCGCAGCCCAGCTGCTCTCTGGCTTCCTCGCTCCCAAGCCTTCGCCGCTCCCTCGTTTTAGGTAAGTAAGTTGCTGTTTTACATGGTGTGAGTCACCCCCTGGGAAATCTACGCTTGCTGCCCATGCTCGCCTAGAACCCCTGGCCTCAAACTACGGCCCCCTGGGCCGAAGCAATTTATCCGGCCTGCCGTGCTCAGCCGAAGGGCCGTGGGGGGGGGACGGGACACAATGAGGCTCGGCCACCTTTCAGGCCCAGCCCAGCTCTCGGGTTCTGCGCAGCCTCCATCTGGGAAACCCAAAACAAAGTGCCTGGTCCGGCGCTCCAGGAACCTCTTTTGGGGAGCGGCCGGGCAGCTCGTGGTGGGGTTGGAAATCTCCACTGTAAAGGGTGGTGCAAGGAGTAACGCAGCCCCCGCAGGCCGGAGCGAGGTAATGGCGCTGTTGTGGCAAGGTGGGGCGGCGTGGGCGCAGGTGGGCCGAAGTGGTTTGGGTTCTGACCTGTAAGTCCCATCCGGAAAGTGCTGCGGCAGAGAGAAGCAGCTGGGTTGAATCTCTGGCATCTCATCTGTTGCTTGATCTTGTGGCCACTTCTTCCAGCCCTTGTTGGTGCTGGGCATGCCTCGGTCGCTTGGGGAGACTCTCCATGTGCTCTCCGCCCCGAGACACTGACCCGCCGCTGCTCTTGCCACTTACATGGCCTGCCGGCTGCTCTCGCAGCGTCTTGCGCATCACAGCAAAATTTAGCAGCCCTCACCTCCCGCCGCTTTGGATTCGGACCTGTAAGTCCCATCCGGAAAGCATTGTGGCGGAGAGAAGCAGCCGGGTTGAATCCGGGCTTCGGGAGGGATCTCCCCTGCAGGGCACAGCCGGCTGCAGTTCGGAGGGCCGAAAGTTGCTGGGAAGCGGGGCGATCGGGGGACGCATGGTGAAAAGGCTCACCTGGGGCTTTGGTGGCATCTGCCCTGCTGCCCGCCTGCCCTGCTCTCCCGGACTCGGCCCTTCCCTCCACAGGCTACCTTCTTCAAGCGCCCAAGAATTGGTCCCCGAGACGGGATCTGCCCCTGCAGGATTTCAGCCTCCCGATCCCTGTGAGGTGAAAGCCACTTTAGTTTGCGGCTGTACCTGCCACCCCCTCCCCACCCCCTGCAGGTTCTGTGGACAGCGAGGCTTGCCAGGAAAGGCTCTGCTATTTTGAACTTCCTGCTCAGGAGTGAAACTCGGCGGTCTTCAGGTTGCCCTGTAACTTTTAATTTTCAGGACCCTTGCTTAGTCCACCCCCAAAGTTTGCCAATAAAGGGGGTGAAAAAAGCTGGACTTGGCCAGGGTGGGGGTGCTCAGTGCAGGCAGAAACCTTGCAGCTCTGCAGCCCCGGATGGGCCTTGTTGGGGCCCCCTGCATCTACTCTACTTGCACCTCTAGTAAGGACCCGGCCTTTGCCAGGGGCCAGAAGGGACCAGCCTCTCCTTGCAGATTCTGGGACCCAGGGGACCCCCAAATGTGTCAATTCCATTTAGCATGTGACCACACTGTCAGCCTTTGAGACTTGGCCTACTTCTTTTTGAAGAGTTATATTTATTTTTTTAGATAAAAATGCCCAGAATAGAAGCGTTGCTCTCCAAAGGTATGAATGTTCTGGAAAGCTTCACTCACAACATTTTGGAAGATGTGGCTCCCATGTGAGCAGTTCCTCTCCCTGCCTCTTTTCCCCACTTGGGCTCTTAGAAATCCTTTCTTAGGGAGCGCAGAGTCAGGTACTTTAATGCCCTGAAGGTCCTCGGCCTGCCTAGCCTTCACCTTCTCCCTTCACAAGTAAAAGGAGCTTTTTCTCTGTGTGCACAGAGACTGGGCATTTTTCTGCAAGGAGTGTTCTTACACATTCTCATTAGGGGTAGTCCTCGACTTATGGCCACAACTGAGCCAAAATTTCCATTGCTAAGCAAGATTTAAGTGAGTTTTGCTCCGTTTTGTGATTTTCCTTGCCACCTTTAAGTGATGTTCAGTAGTAGTAAATAAATAGAGATTGTATCTTGTTGAGGCCTTTGAGGCAAGCGGCCAGGAGGCGGGGCCAGGCATGGTGAGTGATGTCAAGATGGCCACGCCCACCCAGTTACATGACCACCCAGCCACACCTACCCAGCCATGCCTACCCAGCTGGTCATTAGGGCACAGAACTGGTTGTTAAATTATTTGAATCCCACCACTGCATAGATGGGTTTAGTTGCATGTCAAGCTGCACACAGAACAATGTGTAGTGAGGCTAGAACACTACCCATTGGCCACTGCAACATACAAAACTGTATTCAATATTCAATATTCTCAATATTTCTCTAACTTTTAATATTCCCTAAGATCTGAGACATTGTAAGTTTGTTGTACCACTGAACTTATTAATCAATCATATTTTATACCAAGTAGAAACAGCTGCTCTTCCTTTTGGATGGGGGATCTGTACCTTAAGGCAAGAATTTTTAGATAACTGCAATTTTGTGAAAACATATTTACCCACTTTTGAAATTTTTACAAATTTTTGTAAGTTACTGTTATTAGGGCTTAAATATATGGCCTATTGATATATATTGGAGGAAAATAATCTCTGAAGTTGGGTGCTTCTTTCATTTTTACTTCACACTGTCATCCAATAAATTAGTGTGAAGCAGTAATCACTAGTTCCCCCCTCCTTCCCCTAGTTTAGATAATGTGGGGATTACTAGAACTAGCTGTGTAAATCCATCATTAGAGAATGAAGTTTAAATTAGCTAATCCTGCCCTATATAGATATTATTAACTTTTGCTATTACTCCAATTCTTACATGAACAGCAAATATGAAATAAGAAGAGCCATTTAATAATGCATTAGAGTTTGCATTAATTCTACATAATTTTCAATGGATTATAACAGTACTGGTGCTCTTTATTGAGCACAAACTATGAGTTGATTATTTAATTATTAAAATTAATTAATTACACCCTTTCCTAAATTTATTTGAAGCATATTATTTTAAAATAATTTGTTTTTCAAATGGGAAGTTATCCTAGATTCAGAGAAAATACAATAATCAGTGAAATCAGAGTAATGTTCCATATTAATAAATATAGTACGGTAATGAAAAAGTTAATTGATAGGTATTCCAAAACAGATATTTATCTTTTTCATCAGTTACAACAACAAACAAATACTTTGTAATTTGTTCAGTAGTGCTACCTGGAAAATAAAATTCATATTAAGGTTTGTCCCTCGGTAATTTTGGATCCTCCCTAAACATAAATGCACAATAACAAAATGGTTAAATGAAATAATAACTTCCCTTTCAAAGACACTGAAAGAGTGAAAATTCTGGCTATCGTTGGCTAAACTTTTAGCTTTTATGAACAGATTTTAAATGATAGTTCAAATTTGCCTTCCATCTCAAAAACCATAAATGAAAATCATCGCTTTGGAAGCAATCACTGGAACTCCACCTGTTTTAACCAAAATAACTATCCAAATGACCCCTGTTTCAACTCTTAAAAAATCATGTTAATTAAAAAAAAAAAAAGGAAACTGAGAAACAATGTGACATTTTCAAATTCTTTATCAAGTCTTTCTTAAGAGTCCCTTGGCTTTGTAAGTTGTGTATTTACATCCTTAATACATCTTCAACCCCAGATGAGCTCATCTTTATGTAATATGAATTTTAAATTATAAAGCAAGGAATGGAAGTCCAAATCCAAAACATGAATACTGTTGAAGATGGTAGAATAATTCTATATCAAATTGTATCCTAAATTAAAGATATTTATAGAAGGAGAGTTTTCTGGCCCTACTTATTTCTAATAGGTATCTTCTGGGCAAGAATCTCGATTTTTCAATGATTTGCCATTTTCCTGCCCCCCACCCTCTTAGTTATAAGTGGTTACAAACAGAAATAAGATATGAGAGACTTTTTTTGTGTTCTTAAATTAACTAGAGATCCCAGTCAGTAGGTAAGTTTTATGTAAACCCTGCTTCAATTATTTCTTTTTGGGAAAATGTTCTAGGGATGAACATTTTCATCACCAAAAGAGGAAACAAATGATGAAGAGATGAGTGACCTTTTGTGCCCTTGAATATCTCTTCTTTTCACATGTCAACCAACAAAGCAACAAAACAAAGAAGATGTTTATTTTGTTCCTCTAATCAATCAAACTTTGCTAATGAGGTGTGACAGGCTTTATCTGAGTATTACCACTGCAAAAAGGTACAGCTGCTAGATACCAACCCTATGACATTTGAAAGATGAAAGCACCTCTATCCACCTCCTGGAGGCCAAAGCCTGGAGTGCTGCCCAATACAATCAATTGATTGAGTTTTATTTATTTACCTATATGTATAAACTATCTGCTGCCCATTTTCTTAATGGATCAGCAACTTGTAAAGATAAAATTAAAATATCCCTTAAAACAGTATTAAATATATTTAATTGATTTCACTTTTGTGTTGTATTTTTTTCAAATTTTGCTAGTTATTGACTAAATAAACCATATTTCAAAGGTCCTCTGGAGTTAAACTCAACACCAGGCGATTTTATTTTTTATGAATACATCCATGACATTATCTTGATAACAATTTAGATGTAGTTTATCATTACCTTTTTTCAGGATTTTTATTTACTTCCTAATCTAGTTTACAATCTAGTGACTTCCCATGTAGCTATTCAACAGTTCTGCCTCTGTTTAACTCTCTATGATCAGCCAAGGACAGCTAGGAGAAGCTACAATCAGCCAATTTCTGGTATATATTACTTTCTCGTCTGGGTTTTGTAAATCTTCTATACTTTCCCCACACAAATTAAATTATATCAAATTTTGTATTTAACTACGTCTTTGAAAATATATTTTTCTTAAATATGTAGTTTAAAAGAATTGCACTAGCTGGCTCTATAAACACTGTGGTTTGTTTATTGTTTGTGGCTTACCTGAAATGTAAATGGGAAATCAGCATATTTGTTTTTATTATTTGGAGAAGAATAAATCAAAGGTTGAAACTATAGTTTTTGTTGTCTTATTGAGCATAACTGTGACTGAATATGAGGAACAAATAGAAATACATAATTTGGTTTTTAATCTGTAGAAGCTTCTAATTAATTCACAGAGTGGCATAGTATAATGATCTAGAACAGAGATTTGGAATTGACAAAAATCTCTAATCTATACACTCTGAATTATTGGATTTCTTCTAATATTCTCCCAAAAGCAGAAACTTAGCCAAAATTATCCAGTTTACTGCTCAGATTACAGATCAAATTCAAATGTAATAATGTTAAAGTGGACTTGTTGAAATAGTTTGGATTTAAGTTAATTCATTTATTTTAATGCTTGTTAGAGTAAGCCTGGATCCAGGTCACTGAATCAAGGCAATGGTTAAAAGGTTTCTCTTGATTGACATTACAACCATTCAGATGAAGTCCTCTATTTTTGTTAGATTTTTCAACATTTCACCAAAGCAGCTGGGAACTCCAGGCTGGTCTGTACGTCAGAATTCATCCTGGAAAGTTTTGCAATTAGCTGTAGTCTTCTACTTAGACATATAGCATGGAGATCACAGAAAATCCACAAAAAGCTAAAGGTATGATAATTGCTATATGTATTTCCTTCCAGAAAGGATATTAGTCTATGATTCATGCATGGAAAAAATTATAGCCATAAAATAAGTTCAATGATATCCTTCAATGGATCAATGCCAGTTACTTAAATAAAATCACAAGTGTTTGAATCACATATAATGCATTCTTTATGAGGCAAAGGTGGTCTGACTAAATTTAAAACTTTGATTTTAGAACTGAAGCTCATGTTACAACCCTTGCATAGGAAGCTTATGGAAACTTTTCAGGGTGGGGGCTATAACCCCTGTAATTTGCTTACCCCCATGACTCAGACAACTGTATAGAGAGCTCAATGATGGAGCTGTGTGGAGATTACACATGTTGTCCTTGATTGGCACCTGCATGAAGCTGTTGGATTTTGTTCTAACTGCTTAATATTTAGATTTAAAGGATGCCCTCAACACAGTGCTCTGTGTGTGTGTGTGTGTGTGTGTGTGTGTGAGTGTATAACTACCGTATCAATCTGCATAATTGTCATTTCCCTCTAAAAATGTTTATTTCTAACTGTGCTTTGATATTGATAGATCAACATATATAAATAATGCCAATTAAACGGAGATAAAATCTTCACTTGCCATGAGTCAGAAGATGATTAGAGGCTGGGTTTTTTTGCTGGAACAATCAAAATTTAAATATGCAAAAGGCCTATTACTGATTTACATGACATGGGATCTGCTGTTTGGGATCACTAGATGCATACATGATTCCTCTCTACACAGGTTAGTGATAGCCATAGGAAATTCAAGAGGGATAGCATTCAATTGCTTTTGTACCCAATGTGTCTGCTGGTATTGGGTCTGATTACATTTACTCATTTTTGAAAAAACTGTAGGTTATTGTCAATCATTGTCAATGATATGGAACGCCTATCTTGACTATCTTGATTAAACACTCTGCTCTCTGTTCTAGTTAAGTGTAAAGGTTACTTACTTTGCTCTCTGTTCTATTTAGAGTAAAGGTTGCTTACTCAGCTCTTTCTATTGTTCTATTTAGAGTAAAGGTTAAAACAGCACAAATACAATCACGTGCTCACCTATACACTTGACATGATGATTCAGAGGTTTCTTTATATTAACCAATTATCGCATTGTTACTAGTTAGCTATCTTTGGGGTAAATCAATCATTGTAATTGTGTACACAAGAAGATTGCTATAAGAATAAATGCACCTGACTGAGAAGAGAGATCTTCTTAGCTCGGGAAGCTTTGCTCAAGAATCGTGTCTACGTGTCCATGATTACTACAAAAAACGTGTTTCTCTGACAGAACTTGCTAGACTTTTCCTTGAGGAAATATCAAAGCACAGTAAAAATATCCTAATGTGATATTTTGAACATTATTTTTAACAAAATAGTCAAAGCTTTAAATTAAGAGAGAGAGACAGAGACAGAGAGAGACAGAGAGAGACAGAGAGAGACAGAGACAGAGAGAGACAGAGAGAGACAGAGAGAGAGAGAGAGAGAGAGAGAGAGAGAGAGAGAGAGAGAGAGAGAGAGAGAGAGAGAGCTTGCCTGATGCCTGAAACTGAATTGACTTCATCCCTAAAGTAGGATTAGAACTCCAATCTCCTAATTTGTAACCTGGTGTCTTAACTACTACCTCAGGCTATTATATATGTGTATGTGAAATGAAATATTTAAATGTGATTTCTGCTTCTAGATAACCCGTCCATTTGGATGTAATAAGTGTAATAAGTACATACTTTTAATTTTTTTTTTTAAGAAAGAGGCCCAGTTGTGCCGTGAAGTGAAGTGACAACACTAAGTTTGAAGACACAAGGACTTTTGAAGATCTTGTCATTGAAATAGAAAAGCAAAAGTTGAGTTGTAAGCCCATAGCTATCAGTTTCAGGAAGTAGAGTCAGTTGAAAACTTCCTTGTAACTGAAAACATTTAGAGTTGAATTGGCTTGCAGAGTTGACAGCTGTCTCTTCAACAGTGTTTGCAACCAGAGCTATGCCCTATTGAAGAAACTGACCTGGAACAGTTAGATTACGCTTTATTTCCCTCTGGGTGGCCCATGGGAAATTGCTCTTCTGAAATGAGGCTGCAGGCATTAATCAATATTGCTCAGCTTTGAATATACAGTTCTATCACAGTAGAAATGGTGGTAGACTTTAGGAGAAACCCGCCCATACTTCCACTTCTTACAATACTAGACAACACAGTATCAACAGTAGAGACCTTCAAATTTCTAGGTTCTACCATATCGCAAGATCTAAAATGGACACCTAACATCAAAAACGTCATCAAAAAAGCACAACAAAGAATGTTCTTTCTGCGCCACCTCAGAAAGCTCAACCTGCCCAAGGAGCTGCTGATACAGTTCTACAGAGGAATTATTGAGTCTGTCATCTGCACCTCTATAACTGTCTGGTTTGGTTCTGCAACCCAACAAGACAGACACAGACTTCAGAGGATAATTAGAACTGCAGAAAAAACAATTGCTACCAACCTGCCTTCCATGGAGAACCGGTATACTTCACGAGTCAAAAAGAGGGCTGTGAAAATATTTACAGACCCCTCACATCCTGGACACAAACTGTTTCAACTCCTACCCNTATCATCATTCCCATCACCCATCTCCTCCCACAAATGACTGTATGACTGTAACTTTGTTGCTTGTATCCTTACGATTTACACTAACTGGTTCCTAATATGATTTGATTGCTTATTTGTACCCGCACTATCATTAAGTGTTGTACCTTATGATTCTTGACGAGCGTATCTTTTCTTTTATGTACACTGAGAGCATATGCACCAAGACAAATTCCTTGTGTGTCCAATCACACTTGGCCAATAAAAAAAAAATCTATTCTATTCTATTTTAAACCAGAGCAATACCTGGTTGAAGAGCCGAGGTGGCGCAGTGGTTAGAGTGCAGTACTGCAGGCTACTTCAGCTGACTGTTTAGCAGTTCAGCGGTTCAAATCTCACCGGCTCAAGGTTGACTCAGCCTTCCATCCTTCTGAGGTGGGTAAAATGAGGACCCAGATTGTTGGGGGCAATATGCTGACTCTGTGAACCGCTTAGAGAGTGCTGTAAAGCACTGTAAAGCGGTATATAAGTCTAAGTGCTATTGCTATACCTATACTGGATCAGTAGTGATGTCATGACATAGATATGTATGCTATGTTAGAAATATGCATGACAAGTAGTTTTTATTTCAAACTCAGAAGGAAAGAATGCATTGGGAAAAGGTACCAGAAAGAAATATGTTGGCATGGATATTTGTCTGATATTGGGATCTCTCCTGATTTGGAACTGCTTAATGATATGATCTTCAATTATATTTAAGTTGGAACTAAATTAGTCTTCATTAACTTGGTGACCACCAAATTAGGAATGGAAAATAATTTAGTTTGTATTTGAATTTGAACTGAATATTTTAGATTCAGTAAATGAATTTATAAATTCATACTTATCCAAAGTTTGCAATACAGTACAAAATGTGTATTTGAGGAAGTCTGTACAAAAAATTCAAGCGTTAATGACAAATTACAGTGCATTAACTTTGCATGTTATGCAAAATTGGAAGTCAATATGCAGATGTTGGAGAAATGTAGATCAAAACGCATTCAATCTTTAACTTTTTAATTAATTTAAAAAATTCTAAGATTTTATACATGTCCATCAAAATTAAATGTGAAAAATCCTAATAGATTTGTAGAAATGAAAAACTGAGAAAACCTGAAATATTAGATTTACCCATCCGTATTCCAGCAGCATGATGCCGTAATTCCTATTCCTCATGTTCATAGTGGATATATACAGTAGAAGTTGGATTCAAATGTAACCGGAAAGCACCAGGTTGTAGAATGCAAGACATTCAGTCAAATCTCAGTCTAACTTTCAATGAGGCTATTTTAAATTGCTAAATAAATTGCTTTGACTTTTATCAGGTTTCTGTTAAATAACCTTAAATTTCAAATGATTTACCTTGAAATAATTGTTTTCTGTGAATTGTGGTCTTTACAATATGACATTGTGACACAATAAGCTTTGGTGACATTTCTTGAAAAGATTAATATAATAATGATAAAGTACAATGCAGTATCTGGATAGCAATATCGAATTGTGCTTAAAAAATATAAAACCACCAATGAAAATTGTGAACTGGTGAAATAGAAAACATAGCCGCAGTTTTTAGTATGCCTATAAAAAAATTATTTAAGGTCAACAAACTTTCGTGACTTCTATTATTCTCTCTCTAAATATTTGCTTTATAATAACATTGTATGAGCTTTAACTTGTCTCAACTCTCATAAAATCCATGTATAATTAACAACAGCACTCAAGAAAGCACTTGTTTAGCACGGTAACACTTCCATCTCCACTCCCCAAAGTGATTCATGTGATTGGCTTTTCTATAAAAGGTGTTTTCTGCTACTGTAATCCTCTAGGTATGTGTTTCATCTTCCAGTTTTGGATTGGTATGAACACACAACTAAATCCCTCTTATTTTAAACATGCTATATCCTCCATAGATAAGATATATATTATTCCCTAGTATTAAACAAACAGGAATTAAAAGAAATTTTACTGGATAATTTTAAAGTGCCAAGCTTTTATAACTTTTTAACTGCATAAAGTTAATATTATACATTCTTTAGGCATGTCAGTTTTGTCTCAATCTTCAGGCTCCATTACTGTTCCTACTTTTCACAATTGCATAAATAGAAAATAATTGGTATATATGTTAAACTCAAGATATTTGGAGCTATTGTACAACTTTTTTTTCTTATACTTTCTGGAGAAACACTTTATAAGTTAATAATCAAATCTGTAAATAAGCCAAAATTAAACCATATAAATTCATGCTGAGAAACATCATCCTAACCCAACCTCACCTTATCTGCAATACAGGGCAAACCATAAAACAAGTCCTGGACCAAAATATACATCTAAGCCCGTGATGGCGAACCTATGGCACGCGTGCCGGAAGTGGCACGTAGAGCCATTTCTCCAGGCACATGGAGCCGTCACCCGTTGCTCTTCCGGGTTCCGGCGCACTAGCCAGCTCGTCTTCATGCGCATGGGAGTGCCAGAAACCGAAAGATCATCTTCCCAGCACGTGCATGCATGTCGGGCAACTGCTCTCTCGGTTTTTGGCACTCCCGTGCACGTGAAGACCAGCTGGCCAGTGTGCATGCGTGCGCCGGAACCCACAAGGGGAGCAGAGCTGCCAGCCAGGACAGGCAGGCCCTGGCTTCCCTCCCTCCCCGACCGAGCAGGCTTCTTGCGTGGCCCCAGCCCTCCAGCCCGCGGCACCAATGCGTGTCCACAGTTTGGAGCGCCTGGCCATCTCGAGCGCATGGGGCAGTGGGACAGGGTTTGCTGCCTGGGCAACCAGCCACCCCGCCCACTACTCCTGCCATTGCGAGGGGGCGGTGATGGTTATCACGCTGCGGCTTCCAGCCGGGATGTTGGAGGAAAAGGAGGAGGAGCTGCGCTGCCCCAGGAGGGCTGGAGAGCGCAGCATGGAGATGCCGCCGAGGGGTAAGTGTTGCACCAGCCGGGAAGTGACCAGGAAGGGGCTCGGGCTTTCCAGCAGAGGGAGGCAACATTCCTCTCCCTGTTGGGCGCATGGGGCAGCATTTACCAGCTGGGCGGCCGGCTGTCCCGCCCGCTGCTCCTGCCATTGCGAGGCAGTGGTGGTTATCGCGCTGTGGCTTCCAGCCGGGATGCTGGAGGAAAAGGAGGAGGAGCTGCGCTGCCCCAGGAGGGCTGGAGGAGAGCACAGCATGGAGACGCCACCGAGGGGTACGAGGTGCACCAGCCGGGAAGCGACCGGGAAGGGGCTCGGGCTTTCCAGCGGAGGTAGGCAACATTCCTCTCCCTGTCGGGCACATGGGGCAGCGTTTGCTGGCTGGGCGGCCGGCTGCCCCTGGGCTGCGGAACTGGGTCATCGGTGGGGATGTCTCGCCACCCCAACAGGTACCAGGGGGCGGGTAGGGAGGCGCAAGGACCCCCAAGAGGCCAAGCGGAGCTGGCGCATGCGCGCTGAACAGCTGGTTTTCGTGTGCGCATGCGCACCAGAAACCAGAAGAGCAAGATCATCTGCTTTTCTGGTTTCCGGCGCACGCGCTGTCAGCACTCCAATAAACACCCTCAACAAAACAAGACTCTGAGGCTAGAAGTTCCTCAAAGTTCCAATTTATTAGAGATGTCATGTTGGCAACATCTGGGAAAACCCGAATCTGAAAGCTTCCAGGTTTTCCCCACCCAAACGAAAGTTCAAGTCCCTGCCCAGCACTCACATGTCCATCACATGATCCAATCAGGTACCATCCAAAACTGAAGATGCCTCCCCGTCACTTTATTTATTAATTTATTTATTAATAAAATTTGTATGCCGCCCAACTCCCAAAGGACTCTGCAGGACTGGCTGGGGATGAGAGTTGTGATCTCCCTAGCTGGCTATTAAATCTGGTTTAAATCCAGATTAGGATTTGGATTGGTTAAAATATATGTAAGTAGCAGGTTTTCACAGCTCTTTGAAATGAATGGTCGGTGCGGCTACAGAGAAGGCCGTCCCCCGCGGACCCGCCAGCCGACACTGTCTGGCTGACGGGACCTGAAGAAGGCCGACCCTGTGCGACCTCACTGGTCGTTGGGAGGAGTGTGGGAGAAGGCGGTCACACAGATAAACTGGTCCTGAGCCATGTAGGGCTTTAACTTCCTCGCAGCTGCCGGGCACAGTGGCCTTGACTTTCTGGAAAGAATGTTATTTAGACTACTACATATCACCTACTCCATATAATCCCCCCTCCCATTTTCCCACAGTAGAAAATGTGGCAGGCCTAAATACAAAAAGGTAAAAGATGGCTTCCAGGTCTGACAGGCTTCCCCCCCCTCAGGAAAGGAACGAATCCTGGAATGAAATAAATGTCAGGGGTTAATACAATATCACTTTAACTACTTCTCCCCCCTCCTGGAGGACCCTTAGGCTTATCAGGGATTTATCATGAAACTGCTTGACTAAGGTGTCTGCATGAATATTCCAGCTTTTTACCCAAGTAGTGTCAGACAAGGGTGGCAGGCCTAAGTACAAAAAGGTAAAAGATGGCTTCCAGGTCTGACAGGCTTCCCCCCCCCTCAGGAAAGGAACGATGCACTTCCAATGCACTAAATATTGCAAATGCCCTCTTTGCAGTCTGAAGTCCAAAAATTTTTTCACCTCATAATGAGTCTCACCCTGCAACACAATCGGTTTTGGGGGGTCAGCAGGTTGAGGTCTCAATCTAGATCCTACAGCAGGCTTTAACAGGCTTGAACAGGATGAATTTTCCCCAGTATGCAGGGAAGATTTAATTGAACGGTTACTGGGTTGATCACTTTCACTATGGGAAAGGGACCTAAATATTTCGGCCCTAACTTTTTACTCTTCAGACTCAAGTGTATATATTTAGTAGAAAGGTACAAGCAATCTCCCTCCCGGAAGGGGGGTTGGCGAGATCGGTGCTTGTCAGCTTGTATTTTGTAAGCTTCGGCTGCTTCA
>QLTV01002141.1:2485098-2497036 GCA_003457575.1 Thermophis baileyi
GAACTTAGCGGTGAACTGCACTCCTCAGTCAGAGATCACCCGTCGCGGAACTCCATGTAGCCGGTAGATTTGTTTGACGAACATCTTGGCCAATTTCTTAGCTGAGGGGAGCCCAGAAAAAGGGAGAAAATGGGCCTGTTTGGAAAACCGGTCTATCACAGTCCAGATCACAGTGTTGCCCCCACTTTCCGGGAGTTCTACTACAAAATTCATAGCTATTTCCTCCCATGGCCGGCTAGGCTCAGCTACCTGTTGAAGCAAACCGGGAGGCTTCCCCGGTCTTGTTTTGTTTGTAGCACACGTGGCACAACTTTTCACATAGTCCTCCACGTCAGCTTTCATCTTGGGCCACCAAAACTGCCGTCTAGTCAGATGAAGAGTCTTCAGAAATCTGAAGTGGCCAACCAACCGAGAATCATGGCTGCGCCTGAGTACCAGAAGTCTCATGCTGTTGGGGAGGTAAATCTTCGAACCTTTCCAGACTATCCTGTCCTGGATCGTCAATGTATCTCGACTGTTGGCTAGCCACGGGTCGGTAGACAACACTGCTTTCAAATCCTCAGTCAGTTTTCCATCGAGAGGGTCAGGCCGCCTGCTGGCCTGGCCCCTGGTAGTGACTTGTACCGCACTCTGTGTGTCTGGGACGATGACATGGATGACTTCCTCCCGCTGGCTGTCATATTGGGGTTTCCTTGACAGGGCATCTGCAAGCAGGTTCTTCCCCCCTGGGATATATTTCAGCTTGAAATCAAATCACTTGAAGTACTGCGCCCAACGGACTTGTTTGGGGGAGAGCTTTTGCGGGGTCTTTAAGGCCTCAAGATTCTTATGGTCAGACGAGACCTCGAAGGGGATCTTGGCCCCTTCCAGAAAGTGTCGCTACAATAGAAGAGCCCAACGAACGGCAAAGGCCTCCTTCTCCCATACTGCCCACCTCCGTTTGGTGTCTGTGAGCTTTTTGGACACGTATGCGCAGGGCAGCAGCCGTCCCTAGGGGTCTTTCTGGAGGAGCACAGCTGCCACCGCCACATCACTGGTGTCGGCCTGGACTATGAACTGCCTGTCTGGGTCCGGGTGCTGAAGAATGGGTTCTTCGGCAAACAGCCGTTTTAGACTTTCAAATGCTTTTTGACAGTTTAGCGTCCTGGCCAGGGGCTGCGTTGGCCATGGCTTTGCGGGGGAGGACCCCGTCTTTAGCAGTTCTGTGAGCAGCAGAGCCACTTCTGTGAAGGCTGGGATGAATTTCCGATAGAAGTTAGCGAACCCCAGGAAGCTCTGCAGTTGTTTCCGGGTGCGAGGGGGTTGCCAGTCAAGTACGGCTTGCACTTTCCCGGGATCCATTTCTATGCCTTCGTTTGACACTCGGTAGCCCAGGTAGTCAAGATAAGTCTTATGAAATTCACACTTGGACAGCTTTGCATACAGCTTTGCAGCTAAGAGTTTCTTTAGCACTTGTCGGACTAGTTTCACATGTTCCTCTAATGTCTCACTGAATATAAGAATGTCATCCAAGTAGACAAGGACCCCCTTATATAAGTGCTCATGCAGCACCTCGTTAATCAATTGCATGAATATGGCGGGGGCTCCTTGGAGACCAAAGGGCATAACTTTGAACTGGAAGCTACCCAAAGGGCAGTTGAAAGCCGTCTTCCACTCGTCCCCCTCCCTTATGCGCACCCGGTAATAGGCTTCTCTCAAGTCCAGTTTTGTGAACACCTTCCCTTTCGACAGGTAGTTCAGCATGTCCTTCATGACGGGGAGGGGGTAAGTGTTTTCCATACACACCGCATTAATTTCATGAAAATCAACACAGAGCCTCATCCCCCCATCCTTCTTCTCTTTAAATAACACTGGGGCGGCCACTCTGGATATTGCGGGTTGGATGAACCCCCAGGCTAAGTTGGTGTCAATGTACTTCTTCAGCTCGGCCATTTCTTTTGGGGTCATTGAGTACATCTTTGGCTTAGGGAGTTTAGCCCCAGGTTCAATTTCAATCGCACAGTCGGTCTGGCGATGGGGGGGAAGGATGTTGCACTCTTCCTCACTGAATGCTTCAGCCAGGTCCCTGTGTTCCCGGGGGACCTGGGGAGTCCCAGGCAGGACCTCGATGGCCGCCGTGACTGACTCTCGTTGGGGTGGGGGCCCCTGTGGGCTTGCCTCGGTGAGTCCTGCTTCAGGTGGGATGGGTGGCAAGGGCCCCACACCTATCATTTTTCGGTAGCCATCCTCCCATTTAATTGTCGGGGCCCATTTGTCCAGCCAGGCGAGCCCCAGAAGGATTGACTCTGCCATTTTGGGTGCAACCACGAACCTGATGAGTTCTGTGTGGATCCCCAGCTCCATTCTGACAAGCTCAGTGACTCGGGTAGCAGGAGTGCCCCCTATTAAGGTCCCATCTACTTGCTCAAAGCATATGGGGCGGTTCAAAAGGTGTGTTCTTATGCCTAGCTGCTCAACAATGGAGGAGCTAATCAGGCACCGGGTGCAGCCCGTGTCTATCACTGCTGCTACCTCCCCTTGCACCCCTGTCTCTGGCACTACCAGTTTGACTTTGACTGCAAATGGGCGGATGGTTCCACTTACAATCAGGTCATCTTCACCACTGCTACCACTGGCCGGCCCGGGCAGAAGGTCTTTGGCTGTGGTCTCCTTACTTTCTTTGGGGGACGGTAGGACCTCGACTGCCTGCTGGGCGAATCGGGTGGCATCCAGAGGCTTTCGTGGAGCCCTTCTGCCCTGGGCAGCCATGGCGGGATGTTGCTGTGGAACCAGCGCAGGTGCTAGGCATTCAGAGGCCCGATGACCCCCTTGTCCACACCGGTAGCATTTGATAGCTCCTGTAGGCGAGCAGAGGGGGCCTCCGCAGGTTTAGTCAGAGGACGCCTTGCCAAGGTCCTCTTCGGGGGTCTCTCCACAGGGGGTCTGCAGTGTAGGTGGATTTCTCAGTCCAGAGCGATTGACATGGTATACCAATCTTGTAGCCGCTCAGGCACCCCTTTGATGGCACAGGCGGTTCTGACCTCTGGATCGATGGCATCTTTAAAATAGTGCAGACGTATTCCGTCTGGCCAATGCATTAGGTTTCCTGCGACCCGTCTAAAGTCCCATACAAAGTCCTTTATTGGTCAGCTACCTTGCTTCATCACTTTTATTGTGGCCTCATTTTCACTGATTTGATCATGGTCATCAAATCTGGCCCGGAGCAGCTCAACAAAGCCATCGGCATCATCTAACTCAGCAGCCCCCTCGTTGTGCAGCTGGGCCACCCAGGCAGCAGCGTCTCCTTCAGTCATCCCATCCGCAATAGCAGATACCAAGTCACGCTCTGTTTCATACTGTTCTCCATACTGATCTATATGAGCCCAGACTCGGCTGAGAAAGTACGCTAGTTTGGCAGGCTGGCCATCAAAGGTTGCCCTGAACCTAGGCGGTGGTGGCCTCGGTGGTGGGATCGCCGGGTGCTGCAGCGGGCGGTGGTGCTGGCTGCTGGCATGCAGCCGGCATTGGGACTGGGGCCGGCTGTTGAGCTGCCATGGGGGGGGGAGCTCCAGCTGGCTGCTGGCCCAGCCCCCACTGCTGTGCTGGGATCGTTGGGGCATATTGGGCCCAGGGGGATTCCGGAAAAAATGGAACAGGGGGGCAGGCGTCCACTGGCACTGGACCCACCCGTGGCCGGGGTAGAATCCCCAGCCTGGGGGGATGCACTCTGCAGGGGGCAGTAGGGGGCCCGGTTGGCGAGTGGGAGGCGATTGGTGGTTGTAGCTTACCCCTTGCCGGCTGTGTCTGCTGTCCCCCTCCTGTTGCTTGACTCTGCTGTGCTGAGCTGATCCCCCGATCGCCCCGGCCCAGTAGAAAGGTGCTGACCCCACGCTAGCTCCACTGCCAGATCCTGGATCAGGAAAATTGAAGGTGGGTTGAGCCAAGCTCCATCTCACTGGCGGGGGCTGCCCCAGAGGTGCATAACTTCCCACTTCAAGCTACTCAAGCCACTCCGGGAGCCCTGACAGTGATTGACTTCGAGACGGAGGCAACTGGTTCCAGCCTCGGGCAGTTTCAGACCCCGTCGTCTCCACCTCTCTCCATTCTGGCTTATGGGGCGACTTCAGGGGGCTGGCGACAGGCCGACACTCAGGCAGTCACTCTCCCTGTCCCATCTCTGAAGTTGGATAAGACTGGCAACTCTTCCAGGAATCCACCTCTTTGGGCTGAGCGCCCATCCATCGGGCCATCTCTGCAGCCTCAAGGGCTGGCACCACGTCCTCAGAAGGAAAATACCCGGACCTCAACAAGCTCTCCGGTATCCGCTCCTGTGGCTCCTTCTGTTATCTCCTCTTTCTCTTCCATCTTCGCTGACTCTTCACACTGCCTGGGCTTCAGGTCAGTGCTGGGGGTCAGCACCCCAGACAGCCCCCTTTTGGGGTGCTGCTTAGTTATCTAGGGATTTGGGTTAATGTCAGCGCTCCAATAAACACCCCCAACAAAAGAAGACTCCGAGGCTAGAAGTTCCTCAAAGTTCCAATTTATTAGAGATGTCATGTTGGCAACATCTGGGAAAACCCGAATCTGAAAGCTTCCAGGTTTTCCCCACCCAAACGAAAGTTCAAGTCCCTGCCCAGCACCCACATGTCCATCACATGATCCAATCAGGTACCACCCAAAACTGAAGATGCCTCCCCGTCTCTTCCTCGCAGCTGCCAGGCACAGTGGCCTTGACTTTCTGGAAAGAATGTTATTTAGACTACTACATATCACCTACTCCATATAATCCCCCCTCCCATTTTCCCACAGTAGAAAATGTGGCAGGCCTAAATACAAAAAGGTAAAAGATGGCTTCCAGGAGATAGTTTCCTAGGGGTTTTCAGGGCTTCGAGGTTTTTGTGATCAGTCCAAATCTCGAAAGGCACTTTCCCCCCTTCAAGAAAATGTCTCCAAGAGAGGAGGGCCCAGTGGACAGCATAGGCTTCTTTCTCCCAGATCGCCCACCTCTGCTCTGTGTCGGTGAGTTTTTTAGACACATATGCACAAGGTAAAAGTTGTCCTTGTGGGATTTCTTGTAAAATTATGGCAGCTACTGCCACGTCGCTAGCATCTGCTTGGATGATGAATTGCTTTTCTGGGTCTGGGTGTTGGAGGATTGGTTCCTCTGCAAAGAGTCGTTTTAATTTTCCGAAAGCTCGTTGGCAGTCCATTGACCTGGCGAAGGGCTGATTTGGCTGTGGTTTGGTAGAGGGAGGCCCGATCTTTAGCAGTTCAGTCAGGGGAGAGTGACTTCTGCGAATGCAGGAATGAATTGTCTGTAAAAGTTCGCAAATCCTATGAAGCTTTGAAGTTGTTGCAAGTGCATGGGGGTTGCCAGTCAAGCACTGCTTTTACTATCCCAGGATCCATTTCCACCCCTTCGCTGGATATTCGGTAACCTAGGTAATCCAGGGAGGTCTTGTGGAATTCACATTTTGACAGCTTTGTGTAGAGTTTCTATAGCACTTGCCTCACTAATTTTACGTGTTCTTCCAGATTCTCACTGAATATGAGAGTGTCATCTAGGTAAAGTAGGACCCCTTTGTATAAGTGCTCATGTAGCACTTCATTTATTAGTTGCATGAAGACTGCGGGGGCTCCTTGCAGACCAAATGGCATGACTTTGAACTGGAAGCTGCCAAGCGGGCAGTTAAAGGCGGTTTTCCATTCATCTCCCTCCTTGATTCTTATGCGACAGTAGGCTTTTCTCAGGTCTAGTTTAGTGAACACCTTGCCCTTGGCTAAGTGATTTAGCATATCTTTCATGAGAGGGAGGGGGTAGGTGTTTTCCACACTCACAGCGTTAATTCCGTGAAAATCAACGCAAAGCCTCACCCCCCCCAATCTTTCTTTTCTTTAAATAGTACTGGGGCCGCTACTTTGGATTTTGCTGGCTGGATAAATCCCCACACCAGATTGGCATCAATGTATTTCCTCAGTTCCTCCATTTCTTTGGGGGACATGGAGTACATCTTAGGTTTAGGTAGCTTGGCTCCCAGTACAAATTCAATCGCGCAGTCTGTTGGGTGGTGAGGGGGCAGGAAATTGCAGTCTTCCTCACTAAAAAACCCGGACAGGTCTCGGTATTTCCTTGGCACCTGTGGGCTGCCTGGTAGCCCATCTGTGGCTGGGGCTGCCGGCTCAGATTCATTGGTGCTGTTGGGGCTGGAGGTTTTTGGACAGCTGTCAGGCTTGATAGGAGACAGTGGGCCGACACCTATTCTCAGCTTTCTGTAACTGTCCTCCCATGTGATGGTGGGTCCCCATTTGTCCAGCCACGTGACGCCAAATATAATGGATTCAGTCATTTTTGGGGGCGATGACGAATCGGATGAATTCGTGATGTCTGCCAAATTCTAGTCTGACAAGTTCTGTCACTAGCGTGGCTGGGGCTCCACCTATTAGAGTCCCATCGACTTGTTCAAAGCGGATGGGGCACGCTAGGGGCCTTGTCTTTATGCCTAGTAGTTCGACTATGGGGTAACTGATTAGACATCTGGTGTAGCCAGTGTCTATAATGGCTTCTACTTCCCCCTGGGCTCCCATCTCTGGCAACACTATTCGAGTTTTGATGATAAAAGGGTGGATGGCTGCATTTACCATCGGGTTATCATCTCCGCTACTCCCTTCGGCGAAGGTTGGGGTTTGTTCACTGGCTGGAGTTCCCTTGATGTCGTTGGGAAGGAGTGGAACCTCAACAGCTTGTCTGGCAATTTCCCCCTTCTCTGGTGTCCTCTGCGGGGTTCTCCTTGCTCGTGGAGTGACTTGCACTCGGGCCTGGGAACTGGTGCCGGAGCCAGGCATTCTGAAGCCCTATGCTGCCCACACCGGTAGCATTTGATAGTCCCGGAAGGCGAGGGCAGTAGCACCTCGGGCGGCTTTGCAGAGGCTTGGCGGCCCAGGGGTCTCCTTGCAGGTTTTTCGGCGGTCGGCTTCCTGTGGGGGTTGATTTCTAGATCCATGGCTACTGCTGTGTTGTACCATGCTTGTATTTGATCTGGGACCCCCCGGATGCCGCAAGCCTTTCATAGTTCTGGGTCAAGGGCCTCTTTGAAGGTATGGATGAGTAGCCGCTCCCCCAGTCTCTGAGTTTCCCGGCCAGTCTTTGAAACTCCCAGATTAGTTCTTTTGGGGGGGGTTGGTTGGCTTGTTTCAGAGCTTTGATTTGGGCCTCGGCCTCCACTCTATGGGACATGTCTTTGAAGTGGCTGCACATCAGCTGGACGAATTCATCAGCATCGTCCAGTTCAGGGGCTTCTTCGTCATGGAGTTCCGCTATCCACTTGGAGGCTTCTCCCTCGTTCATGCCATCAGTGATGGCCAAAATCAATTCCTGATCTGATGGGTATTGATTTCCGTATTGGTCGATGTAAGCCCAGACTCGGTTGAGGAAGTAGACTAGCTTCCCTGGAGTTCCATTGAACCGTCGCTCAGAATCATTGGGGTAGAGCAGCAGGTGGGTCCGGCGGCTGAGCTTGAGCAGGCTGCTGCCCTGGTACTGGCTGTTGGGCTTGAATTTGTTGCGGGGCTACAACTTGCGGCTAGAAGTGCCCGGTTTGGTGGATGTGCACCGGCTGCAGGATCGGGGCTGGCGTCCACTGGTATTGCACCCAGCCTTGACCTGGGTAGAATGCCCAGCAGGGAGGGATCTGGTCCACTGGAAACAGTCTGGCAACCGGCTGCTGGGGAGGAATACGTGGGCCCCAGGATCCTGGCTGTGGCCCTTGTAACACCAACCCCTGCTGGTTCCACGAGCTTTGCTGCTGGGTCATCCCAGGAGGTTGGGGCCGATGTGTGAAGCTGTGGAACAACCCGCTTCTGGCAGAGTGAAAGGAGGTAGACACTCTGCTGAGTGGTGCTGCGGCTCCCTGGGTCGGGAAGGTGAACTCTGGCTGCGCTAGGGTCCACCTGAGTTGTCGGTCCCCAGAATTTGAGGAGGGCTGTCCATGCTGAGTTGGGCAAACTGCTCCAGGAAACCGGTAGGTGACTGGCTGCACAACTGCGGCAGAAATCTCCACTCTCTGGAATGTTTGCGGCATTTTTGCCCTGGCACTCTCCATTCGAGGATTGGGATCTGTTCCGCTCGGCCTCCTCCCATCTGTGGTTCCGACAGCACTGCTCCGGTTGATATCTCCAGGAGAGGTGTGGATCCTGCAGCCTCACCCCTAAGGGCTGGATCCGGTTGTGCAGCTCGCTCAGGCACCGGCTCTTTGGGCCAGGCACCCCGCTGGCGCTCCTTCTCCACGGCTTCCACTGCTTCTACCATGGCCTGGGAAGGGGAGTAGATGGTCTCGACATAACTCGCCGAGCCAGGTCCTGCGGCCCCTTCCGTGGTCTTCTTGTCATCCTCTATCTTCCCTGAGTCTTCACGCCACCCAGTTTTGGGTCGACGTTCAGGGCTCAGGACCCCGAACAGCACCCCGAAGCTTGGGGGAGCTGGTAAAACTTTTTAAAAGGAGATTCAGGTTAATGTCAGGGTTCCAAGTAACACCGCCAACGAAAGAAAACTCCAAGGCTTGAGTTTCCTCAAAAGTCCATTTTATTAGAGATGTCATATTGGCACATCTGGGGAAACCCGAATCTGAAAGCTTCCAGTTTTCCACATCCAAAAGAAAGTTCAAGTCCCTGCCCCAGCACCCACATGTCCATCACATTGTCCAATCAATGCACTGTCCCAACTGGAGATGCCTCCCAGGCACCCCCCCACTCCAGGTGCAGGGCAGAATGTCCTTGACTCTCGGAGAAAGGAATGTTATTTTGACTATAGTTCCCCACTCACACAGTCCCCCCTCCCAGTTTCCCACAGCACTAAATGTGACAGGCCTGAAGATCCAGTGCTCAAGATGGTTTCCAGGCCTGATACCCCAATGTAAAAGTACTATTAACCATATATTATCACCATAATACAACTCCCAACAGTAAACTTTAATGAAAGTCCTCAATCAAACATAACACTCACCCTAAGGTCATCATCCAGCATATACAAAATATATAGCAAAACAATTCTCTGAACTCTTTGAATGAAACCAAATGCCTCATATGACCATGAACCATAAAATTGGTACTCATCCTGACATTAGTTTTATAAGGTATCTTAACTCTAATTCACTGTATCTTACAATCAAATTATAAAAACAAACCTTGGAATAAAATCTGAAACAAAAAAATAAGCATGCTCAACCTGTGCTAAGTTTAGAAGAGATATAGCCTTTATCTATATCTCCAGGGGAAAGGATGCCATAAAAGGAGCCACAAAACAATCCCCGAACCAATGCATAAATCTAAGGTGACACTAATAGCAATGGCACTTAGATTTATATACCACTTCACAGTGCTTTACAGCACTCTCTAAGCGGTTTACAGGGTCAGCATATTACTCTCAACAATCTGGGTCCTCATTTCACCGACCTCGGAAGGATGGAAGGCTGAGTCAACCTTGAGTCCGTGAGACTCGAACTGCCAAACTACTGGCTGCTGTCAGTCAGCAGAAATAGCCTGCAGTATTCTTATAGCAAATTGAATGTAATTTTGATAGAATTAAAGTTATATTAGAGTGAGGGAATGATTTAAAATTATGTCAGGATGAGTATAAGGGCACTTGTTTAGAATTTATGTTGGAAATAATATTAAGGTATGATTATATAGTTAGTGGATATCTTAGATTAATGTTTGGTTCAGAGTTTTTTCTAGGGTTTGGTTTTGCTATATAATTTGTATTGATGATTGCAAAGTTTAGATTAGGGTTACCGTATATTTTGTTGAATGTTCTGGTTTAAAGTAACATCAGGATGAGTTTAGGTATTATTTTATCTTTAGTGCTCACATCAGAGGTGGGTTCCTCCGGGTTCGGACCAGTTCGCTCAAACCGGTAGCAACCTGCTGGTGATGTCACGGAGCCGGTTTGGTTGGTGCCGGTCCATGGACGCCACCATCTTTTTTTTTTGGAATTTTTTTTTTTGAAAAAAAATATTTTTTTGGAATTTTTTTTTTCTTCTGTGCATGCGCAGAAGCCGAGTTTCCGGCACTGCGCATGTGTTGCCCTCTTGTTTTCGGCTCTTTTTTTTTGAATTTTTTTGGATTTTTCGGCATGCGCGTCCATGAGGCGCGGCCACACGGTGCAGGAGGAAGCGAACCGGCAGCGAGGTAAGTTAGAACCCACCCCTGGCTCACATATTTATATTTTGTTTTAGAGCCATTTCTGGTTTTCTGTGACATTTATCATGTCACAATTTTTCAATTGTGACATGATAAAGCTAGGTTAAATTTCATTGAATTCATTGGTTAATCCCAGCATCAGAATGAGAATACAGGGATACAGTTTTATGGTTAATCAAAGTTTTCCTTTCTTTCAGAATTTGTTCTGAAATTTGTTTTGTCCTATAATTTGAAATGCAAATATTTGAAGTTACAGTTATTGCTCTGTTTCATTAAGGGTGCTGGTTAAAACCAATGTCAAATGTTATAAAACAATACAAGTGCATAGTTAGTGGATGTCTTAAATTTATATTTTGGTTCAGAGTTTATTCTAGGTTTCTTTTACTCTAGAATTACTACTGGAGATATAGTGAACGTAGGGTTTGGGTTACATTATCTTTTGGCCTTCAGTCAAAACTAATGTGAAGAATGAAGCCTTAGATATGAGTTTATGGTTCCTGGACTTCTTTTGGGGGCTGCTAGTTTATTCTCAGGAGCCGTGGTGGCGCAGTGGTTATAATGCAGTATTGCAGGCTAATGCAGCTCACTGCCAGGAGTTCGATCCTCACTGGCTCAAGGTTGATTCAGCCTTCCATTGTTCCGAGGTTGGTAAAATGAGGAGCCAGATTGTTGGGGAAAATATGCTGACTCTGTAAACCACTTAGAGAGGGCTGTAAAGCACTGTGAAGTGGTATATAAGATACCGTATTTTTCGGAGTATAAGACACACGAGCAGCTGATTGGTGGGTGAATCGGCCTCCAAGAATACCCCCAATCATCTGTTCCAGGCTGCAGGGATTGCCACAGACCATCGCCTCCTCCGTGCCTCACGTTTTTGGCTACATTCGGTGTATAAGACGCACCCAAATTTTCACCCTCTTTTAGGGGGGGGAATGCATCTTATACTCCAAAAAATACGATAAGTGCTATTGCTATTGCTGTTCTGGAGCTTGGTTTGCCTATTATTTTCATGGGAGATATAACCTTAGACTTTGGGTTTCATTTAATTGAAGACTTTTAGTTAAACCCAATGTCAGAATGAGTATTTATATATATATATATATATATTGTTTGTTCGATTTCTATAGCCACCCATCTCAAACAAGAGTAATCTTGCATTGCGATGGGCGGCAAACAAATTTAGTAAATAAAATAAATTTAAAAAGTAACTCTGGGCAGCAAACCAATATTATGGTTACTGATAATTTTAGTCTTCTCTTTTGCTTCAGAGTTTGCCCTATTGTTCTGACCCGGCTTCCTGATAAACTCACACAGCACAAGTAGCGTCTCGCAAACCTCTTTTTTAATGATAACGTCTGCTAATTGTCTTCATTAACAATCGTTCTGAGTTCAAATAAAGTAAAACAAGTCTTTTCTTTGTAACGTCTGCTAATTATTCTCATTGAAAGTGAGTCCAAGCAAAATTCAACAAGGCTGACGAAAAGTCTTTCAGGGAACAGCAGATAACACACACGAATCTTGCTATTCATTGGCAAACTGCCCAGGAACAATGTGCAGGAAAACTTGACAAGGTCAAACAGGAACCAAACAGAGGCTTGAATTGCAAAGACAAGATCTAGAAATGAACGAAGTTGTTTCCTGCAACTTCCTCATTTGTGTTCATCACTTAAATAGGCTATGGGAGAGGCCAATTATCCCCAAGCCTTACTCCCGAGTAGTCCTTCTTCTCTAGAACCATTCCTGCCTTTTGGCAGCTCTGCGCATG
>QLTV01002141.1:2499328-2521762 GCA_003457575.1 Thermophis baileyi
CAGTCTTTCAGGGAACAGCAGATAGCACACACGAACCTTGCTATTCGTTGGCAAACTGTCCAGGAACAATGTGCAGGAAAACTTGACGAGGTCAAACAGGAACCAAGCAGAGGCTTTAGTTGCAAAGACAAGATCTAGAAATGAACGAAGTTGCTTCCTGCATCTTCCTCATTCATGTTCATCACTGAAATAGGCTATGGGAGTGGCCAATTATCCCCAAGCCTTACTCCCGAGTAGTCCTTCTTCTCTGGAACCATTCCTGCCTTTTGGCAGCTCTGCGCATGCACGTGTTGAGAACAGGCTCCTCCTGTTCTTCTTCACTCCTGTCATCCTCTAGAGTTTCTGGAGGCCCTGGCTGAATCCCTGCCTCTGGCACCGAGCCTTCTCCAGACTCCAGGCCTGGCCCAAGTTCCTCCCCAGCCTCCTCGCTGTCCGACTCTGCTGCCAGCTGCACAGGCCGCTGGCGAACCACAACACCTATATTCTGGTTTGCCCTATAATTTTCATGGCAACATCCGACAGTTAGGGAGCAGTTTCATTCCAGATCAACATTTCCACAGCATCTCTGATCTGCCCTGGGGTATACAGCTGAACATCATCAGTATGTTGATCATCTTTCACCCTGAACTGATGGATGGTGTCTTCCAGCAGGTAAATAGAGAGATATACTAAACTGCAAAGAGGAGACAACCAAGTCCCTGCCATTCCTTCCCAAGGAAGGCCTAGTGTAACCTTTCATCCTTCATCAACACCAACTGTAAACACCTAGTTTAAAAGGAGCAGAATCACTGCAAAAAAGTGGACTTGATTCCTGATCCTCTTAGGCTGATCAGAAATATCTCATTCTGAATGGTACTAACTGCTACTGTGAAATCCCAAAAAACTAGGAGGGATACATTTCTGGTATCCATGTCAAGAGTCATTCACCAGAGTGTCCAATGCCATTTCTATCCTGTGATTGTGACTGTGACCTATTCCTCTGGGTGTAACTAAAGCCCCATTACCTTCTCAGCAATCTTACCAAAAAATGGGAGGTTGTAGGCAAGACAACAATAGGTGAATCCAAGGAAGGCCATACTACCATCTCTATTGTAGGAGGGAAGACCTTTGATTTACGGGAACAAAATCCATAATGAAACTATATTGAATTGGAAAATTATCCTCTGCAAGTAAGTGAAATGGAAAAAGTGAGTCATATTTTAAGAACGCAAGGTAGGTACAAGAAAGAAAGAGAGAAAGAAAGAGAGAAAGAGATCTGTATTTCTGAGAGCAAACTCAGGATTCCAAGTTTACTACAGTATTCTCCTATTTGCAACAGAGAAAGATTGCTTGCAACTGAGAACCAAATATCCTAGGAGAATTTCTGAGCTTAAAACCATTTTTTAAAGTTTGCCATACATGTATCTGGATTTATTTATTGAGGAATTACACATTCCTTCATGATTAAATAAGGAGAATTTAAGCAAACAAATGAAGAGAATGAAGGCAGACCAGAGGGGGGAAATTCCCATCATTTTAACTAAAATGCTATTTTGGCTCAGATGATACTTCAGGTGGCTTTGGTAATGGATATGATCATAGCAACTCATAAGCTGTACACATTGTGATTACTTCACTCAAGTCCAGTCCATTCTAGAAATATGCAACTATATAAAATCAAAGAGATATTCTGCTTTGAAGGAAAATTCCTTAACTTCTGCCAAATTGTAAAAATGAATATGTACCCTTAAGGAATTAATTCCTACATGCAATCTGAGCTAAAATTAGTAGAAAATAAGAGAAGAGAAGCTAAGAAAAGTCCATTATGATTGTAAACATTTTGTAAACTTGATGTTGTTATGGTAATTTTTCTCAATGGAAGGACAACCAGACAACTGCTCAATCTTCTAACCTGCTGTACTGGCAAAAGAGCAGACAGGAGAAAGGATTGTGTATTTGAAGTCTCTTCATTGCAATTACACGTCTCCTAAAAGTAGAAAAGATAACTGCCTTTGAAAACTATGGTATTCTTGTGTACATTATTGATTAAAGTGAAGACAAATGGACAGCAGAAACACAGCAATTTAAAACCCTACTTCATAGTAGATTCATGGAACTGCTTTTACCTTTACATAGCACAGAAGTGTTGAAATTACGGTATAATTTCCATAATTGGGAACCTCAGAACCAGGATGCCAGCATGTCGAGTAGACATTACATTGGGGAAGGCTGATGTAGCATTTGCTGTGTTTCCAACTGGACAGCTTTTAGAACATCAGTCAAAATATATTATACAATTAAGCTAGTGCTTCACCTTTTATGAGATGTCTGTTCACTATGTGGGGAAGAAAAGACAGACAGTGGGAGAGTTGCAGCAGGCAGAGATGGTTGTCTGAATGTCATGTAAAATCTTGTGAAAGAAGCAAGATAGAAAAGCCTTATCAGGAATCTCTAGGGATTTAAAACAATCACATGAACACCACATGGAAATGAACCATCCACTCAACTTTTCCAGAACTGAACTGAAGAACAGGATCTAATAAATATCTTGACTATTATTAATACAGCTATTTGGCAAATATCAGTCATCATTATTCATCAATTACATCTCCTCCTACTTATAACTATAACCTTGTTGCTTGTATCTTTATGATTTATATTGTTTTATTTAGTTTCCTAGTATGATTTGATAGCTTATTTAGTATCCTATGACTATCACTAAGTGTTGTATCTTATGATTCTTGATGAATGTATTTTTTATGTACACTGAGAGCTTATGCACCGAAGACAAATTCCTTGTGTGTCCAATCACACTTGGCCAATAAAGAATTCTAATCTGCAGAAAGTTAAGCACCTCAGAATGAAAAGCAATTCCAAAACAGACTCTTTTTAGTGCAGGTTTTTTTTAAATCTTTGCTTTACATTATTCATGTCTGAGCCATTTGGGGGGTAATTATCCTGTACTATTTCTTTCATAATTGATTTGGGACATTGTGAACTTTAAAAATTACTCTTAGTTTTGGAACTTAGGTACTACTTGAAGTGCTAGAAAATGGCTCACACCAATGGCTCATAAATGGATAAGTCAGTGCTTTTCCCAAATGCCCCCAGACTGGGAGTGACCCTTGTCAGCTTCATGATTTGTAATTCACTACAGTAAAATTGCTATCTATAAAGGCAGCAAACAGGACAATGGTTTGCTCTTAATGAGAGGATGGGAGGGAAGAGAGACAACTCATGCATACTTCACTAATCCATGGTTTAATCAATTAACAAAACTTTCTGGCTTGGCACAACACAACACCGAACCATGATCTAGTCACCATGGCTAAGTTAGCACCACACACTCAAGTCAAATGGGCTTGGCTACTGCAATTGTGGGGCCTGAATTCACAAAAATTGTTATATATATGAGGGGCTTGGTTGATGTAATGCAATTTCCCAATCTGCAAATTTTGCCCATTTCTGCATGGAGAAGGCCTTTTTGCAAATTCTTGCCTTGGTAGATTCTCTTGCAGATCTTAATATGAAGGAAGATGTGTAGCTGGATACGTATGCTCCCCCAATATTTGACTCCTAAATCATTAATGACCAAAAACAATTTTGAAATTCATTTGGTAAAATGTAAGCAGCCAGAGCTGATTGTTTTTAAGGATCTGTGTTTTTTGCATTCTGAAAGCTGTTTCAGATAATAGTCTCAAAATGCAACTCATGGTGACCAAGGTAATTGCAAGAAACATCCACGTTTGTCATGTCTGCAGAGATGTCTGCAAAGCCCACATCCCTTTCAAACAAAGCCTGCCTAAGTTGCAACAGTATTAAGGTTCATATATGCCAGATCTGCTTTCTTATTTGCAGACAAACTGAGGGTTTGGTGGAAATATGTGGAACATGAAAGAGCTCTTTGAAGTGGTTATGCTGAGAGTATAGTACATTTGGTCAAGAGCCCTGAATATTAGGATCCTACAGGAACACTTTCTAATTGCTGCACTTTATCTCTGGATTTGCTTTATTTAATGGCTGAGCTGTAGTAAGAATGAAGGTGGCGGAAATTTGCTCCTGCTCGCCGAATCGGCAGCGATGGCTGGCTGTCCACGCCCTCCGAACCGGTCCTCTGGTCACCGTGGCTGGCAAAAAACCCTCTGCACATGCGCAGAGGCTTCTGCACATGCGCAGAGGGTCATTTCCCCGACGCACTTCCGTCGCGATGCGAACCGGTAGGGAAGGTAAGTGGAACCCACCCCTGGTTAATATGAACCTCATGGATGCTTCTGTAAAGTTCCTCACTGATTAGTCAATGTCCCAAATATGTTTTTTTCAAGAGGCAACTGGACTTTCTTGTTTTTCTTTGAAGACGTTTCACTTCTCATCCTGTCTGGATGGTGGGGAATGGAAGGATTTATATTCCTTCCAGACAGCTGGTCATTTGCATTCTTTTAGAGAGTTGTTGAGGCCACTAGAGGTTTATCTGTGTCCTCAGGGTCATCTGAGTAGTGCAAATGGGTGTCGAGCCTTCTTGGAACTGCTGAAAGGACTGTTATAGACTGGAGATAGATGATGTCATATCCCTCCCCCTCTGTTGAGACAGGGCTGTTACATTTTGACATAGATGGCCTCTTTGACCAGTTGTCCTCTCTGTCCGAAATGTGGACTTTGCTGTCTTCGAAAGAGTGGCCTCTGTCTTTTAAATGCAGATAGACTGCTGAATCTTGTCTTAATGGGTTTGTTCTCCTATGTTGTGCCATACGTTTATGAAGTGGTTGTTTTGTTTCCCCAATGTACAGATCTGCACAAGTCTCACTGCATTCTACTGCATATTCCACGTTGCTCAGTTGGTGTCTGGGTATTTTACCCTTGGGGTGGACAAGCTTCTGCCTTAGTGTATTCTTGGTTTTAAAGTATGCACGTATGTTGTGTTGGCTGAAGATCCTCCTGAGCTTGTCAGATATTCCTGCAACGTATGGAATAACAACATTGCTTTATTTATTGTTCTTTTTTTGTCTGTTATGGAGGAGCTCCTGCTGGATCTTTTTTGGGATTTGATGAAGGCCCACTTGAGATAGCCACACATTCTGAGGGTTTCCTTGATGTGTTTTAGTTCTTTTTCTTTCCCATCTTTGCTGGTAGGCAGGCCTTCAGCTCGGTGATGTAGGGTTCTGATAACTCCCATTTTGTGTTTCAGTGGATGGTGGGAATCAAAATGTAAATATTTATCTGTGTGTGGGGGTTTTCTGTAAACTTTAATGTTAAGGCTTCTATCTTTCTTAATGTGCACTGTACAGTTCAGGAAGGCTAGACTATTTTCCTTAACACCTTCCTGCATGAATTTGATGTATCTGTCCACAGAGTTGATAGGTTTGGTGAATGCTTCCAATTCTTGTGTTTTGATCTTGACCCAAGTATCATCCACATATCTATACCAGTGAGTGGGTGGAATTCCTGTGAAGGAGTTTAGGACTTCCATGTAGAGATTGGCCACAATGGGGGAAACAGGTGAACCCATGGCACAGCTGTATTTTTGTCTGTAGAAACTTTCATTGTGTTTAAAATAGGTAGTGGCCAGGCGGAGATCCAGTATGGCACATATGTGGTCTGGGCTGAGGTTGGTTCTGTCACCTAAAGTGCTGTCTTGTAGAAGTCATTTTTTCATTACCGTGACAGCTTCAGTTGTTGGAATGTAGGTAAAGAGAGAAGTCACATCATAGGAAACCATGGTCTCATCTGGGTCCAGTTTTAGCTTCCAAACCTTACTGACCTATGATTTGTTGATGTGATGGCTGTTGTTGTTAGAAGAGCTAATAAGGTGGTTAGATGTTGGACTTCCAGTTTAGTGTTGCAGCGAGGCGGTTGTGGATAGCGGGGCTCCGTGAATCCTGGCCGACCCTTCTTCGTTAGGAGTCCCTAAGGGGCTAAAGTCACCCTGGAGGGGTGATGAAGAAAGGAGGGACCCCTTACTGATTGCGGGAGAGCGGCAGCTCTCCCACTCGATCTGAGGCACCCTCCTGACCAACGAAGAAGAGAGACAGCCATTATGGCCGCACCGAAGCTGGGGCAACTGAAGAAGAAATACTAATGAGCTGGAGCAGTTCGTGAACAGAGGATTGGAACTGGGTGAGACGATTTTCAACTTCTATATTAGAAACTCAACCCCAAGTAAAAGAATTTTTGAAAGGAAGACTCTCCAAAGTGCTGAGAAAGCGGCGAGTTAACACATGGAGATAGATTAGAGACCCAAGAGAAATGAAATTTTAATGGAAGACTATGCAGTTTTAAAATATAGACTGGACTGGACTGGACTGGAACTTGCAGTACTATGAAAAGACACCTGGAAGGCCGTCTTTTTGTTTTTTGTTCTACATCTATTTGCTTTCTGGCTGTTTGGGATTAACTGGTGAGCCTTTTGAAGATCTTCAAAGTAGTGTGGATTATAAATAATAGGAATTGCCCTCGAAACTGAACATTTGACTCTGTAGATTAATGAGACATGGGGAAATTTGGTGGGCCATTCTGGATTATAAATATTGTTTGATAGAACATCTTATGAGGCGAAAGAAGAAAAGTTCTTTCTTACAAATTTGGATAACTCAGAGGGAGTAAATGGTAGATTTCGAGGACTATAAATATTGTGGATTCTGAGGAACAGTTCCGGGATTGAGCAAATTCTTCTAATATTGGCTTTTTGGTGTTCTGGACAATTGGAACATTGGGATTTTGGTGGATTATTGAGTAACTTTTAGCCCATTAAATTAAAGCAAAATGTTACAACAGGGAAAAACAAATACACTTCAAAAAGAAATACTATTGAAGCTTCAATGTATTCAGGAAGCTATGACAAGGAACCATAGGGAGATGAAGAAACTGATGCATGATACAGATGTGAGACTAGGAAACCCTCAGGAAATGACAATGAAAAATGAACAAAAAATTCAGAAAATAGAGGAGAAATTAGAAGGAGCAGAGGAAAGAATAGAGGAGATAAATCAACAATGACACAAACAGATAAAGATACGGAAGAGATAGTAAAAATTCTTGAAATGTAACAGGTAGATTACTCTTTAAGAGGTCAAAATACAGAAGAGGACAAAGAGAAAGATCTCCCAGAAGTGATGAAAGAGTTATTGATGGGTGCACTGGAGCAGTGTTGGCGAACCTTTTCAGCACCGAGTGCCGAAACGGGAGCGTGCACATGCGTGCGCGTGCACATGCCAGAAATATGATTTTCCAGTTTCCAGCACACACATGCACACCGGCCAGCTGGTCTTCACATGCGCATGTGCACCAGAAACCGGAAGACCAGGTGACCGGTACGCATGCGTGTGCTGGAAACTGGAGGAGCAGCTGCCCGGCACGCGCATTCGCATCAGGTGGCTGCTCTTCTGGTTTCCGGTGCTCCCGCATGCGTGAAGACCAGCTGGCCGGCACGCCGGAACCCGGAAGAGCAACGGGCGACAATTTGCATGCCCAGAGAGATGGCTCTCCGTGCCACTTCTGGCACACGTGCCATAGGTTCACCATCATGGCTCTAGAGATTCGACAGCGAGAGGTAGATGTAGACTAAATATGAGTGATGTAAGGGGATACAAGATCCCAAGGGAGGAGCATGGGAGATTTGTCAAAAAGTCAATAAGAGTTGAAATACTTAAAAAGGGCAAGAGATTATGGATAGATACAGTATACTTTTTAATATGGGATTTGCTTTATTAAGGGTTAGAAAATAGAGGTAGAAATTAGAAATTGGGAAAATATTATTATGTATCTACATAATATAAGATATTATAATTACTATGTATACGTAAATGTTAGAAGTTGAAAGATTATTACCATGTATACCTAAATAGTATTATTATTATTAGTAGTAGTAGTATTGTGTATAAAGTAAATTGACCCAGACAATACACTGTTCAGTAAGCACTTATGTATGTCAAAGAAAAAACTATAAATAAAAAAACTATATATACCGGTATATATATATGTGTGTGTGGTTAGATGTTTAGCAATGTTGTAGGTGACAGAGTTGATGCTGCTGACAGTTGATGTGCATGGAGTTCCCTCTTTGTGGATTTTGGGAGAGTCCATATATGTATGGCGTGGCTTCCCCAGATTTGAATTCCAAAATTTTCTGCATTGTACTATGTATATCTTTCCAGTATTTGGGATTGTTTTTACATGTCCACCACATATGATACAATGTTCCTTCTGTTTTGTGACATTGCCAACATTTATTACTATATGATTTTTCTATCTTAGATATTATTGATAGAGTTGTATGCCATCTGTAGAACATTTTGTACTAGCTTTCCTTTAAATTGTAACTTGATGTAAATGTTATAAATTTAATCTATAATTATTCCCATTGTTGTGCTGTGATCATTTTAAAAAAAAGTTGTGTTCATTTTATCATACAGTTTTTTTTTGTTCTGTCTTTGTATCATGTCTAAGAAAAAAGTTACATATGTGCCCTAATAGATTATGTTATTTTTATATGAGCATTTCAAATTCTGTCTTTTTTCTTGATATCCCTCCTTTCTTCTTAAATCCCTCCTTCCTTCTTTAATCTAATCTCCTCTAGTTTTACTTGTCCTTAGATTAGTATATAATTCTCTGATCTCCAAAATCCACATCTCTATGGACAGAGCCTTCAGTTTGCTATGGAGAACAAGTCTAATGGAAATAAAAGACAAAAGCAAAATCCGGTTTGGTTCTTTAAAGTACGGTTTTTGTGGATTTCAGATGTCCCTGCCTCCTACCTGGCTTCACGGGTTAGTTTTGAGTGACAGAAACATTTCTTCTTTTACATTTCTAGTGTCTGAAACCCTTGGAATGAGATCTTGCCTTCCCTTCATTCAGTATATCTTATAAATTCTGTGAAGTAACTTAGGCTGACAGATGCATTTAATCAGTAGGTAAGGTGTTAGACTAAATTATATCCAAGCTCCCTCCTAATTTATCATGATGTGTTATTCAGTTACCAAACACTAAGTGAGCTTAATTATTAAGTGGAAATCTGAATCTGATTTCCCTAATTCTAAATCAACACTCTAATGATTAGTCCACAATGGGTCTGTAACTTGGTGATCCTGTAGACTGCAAAGTTCCCATTGACTTAAAAGATGAGAGTTACTGTCTAACACATCTGGAATGGCAGTAGGTTGGGATACTTCAACGCTAGCAAGCAATTCTGTGAACTGTCACTTCCAAATCATATTAAGAATGTAAAATAAGTAGTGGTTCAAATTGTTCACTGTGAAATAGCATAATCCTTAATGATCCTAGCATTCACACAATATTTCTTGTCTTTTTTGTACATAAGTGCAATTTTCCTAGTATTGGCATCTTATATACTGTAAGATTTGCTCACTAATTATTTACTAGTGGCCCACACAGAAATTCACAAAGTATAATCTACTCTTCAGCTGGACAGTAAGTTACTATTGGAAAGCTAACAGAATGAATACAAGAAACAAGTAAAACGACTCAAAAACTTATAAAACTTTGACAACCAATTCTAGAAAAAGATGAAGGAGTCCAATAACTTTGGGGGTTAAAAGGAGAAGTGGAATCCAATAGCAAGCATATCCCTTGAACAACAGTGTTTCAACTTCTGGAAAGAAAAGAAATGTCTGAAACCTGTCATCTCATCTAAAAGAATTACTTAAGCAACAAAATCCATTGTATTTGTCACTTGTGATGACTGCTAAGAAAGATCTCCCTGTGAGTTAGATACAGTGAAAGATAAATACCTGTAATAGCTGGGAAATCAAATTCCACACTGGTAACTGCTGGCCTTCTGAATGTTTTAACATTTATTGTACCATATACTGTAACTTACAGACACAGTTGAATCCAGTCTTATGGGATCGAGTGAAGTCCAGGTGGTCATGGACAGAACAAAAGTGACAGAGAGAAGAATCCAGGGCAGGGGGGAGGGGGTCAAGATGATGAACAGGACTGTATTAGTGAAATCCCTCCCCTTTTTTTACATATATAATGTATGTAATATACACATTAAACAATTTGTGTTTGTGACTTGAGTTTCCTGAGCTGCGTTTAGGTTATAAATTAGCTCCATGGTCATCCCATTACTTTGAAATATGATTTTCAATTCCCACAAAGTATTTGAGACTCTTATTCTACCTTGCCTTGATTCTGAGTAGACATTACAGATAGATCTCTTTGCAGTATATTTTCTTAATGCCTATGTGTGTGAGAGATGGATACAGGTAGTTGTAGGATTGTAAACTTAATTCTCCTTTTTAGTAAAAGACAAATGTTCTTTACCTAAGGCTCCTGATAGTGATTGTTACCTAGCAAAAGCTTTCAATCAATTTTCTGAATTTGAAAGAAATGTCTAGAAAAAATTAAATGGACAGAGCCTTTCATATTTGCAAAATGGTTGAAGAAAATAATACAGTTTTTATCTTGAAAACTTGTTTATAGTGAACAAATTTGGGCCAAGAACTATTTTTAAAATTCCATTTTCCACCTAGTATTCCCCCCTCCCCCAAAACCTCCTTTATGTTCAAGGCAGAATTTACTTTTCCTTGCTTGCGTTTTTGCAAATACATGCAAGAAAACAGCCCATGCACAGAAGAGCGCACTCTGTAATGTTAGAAAATCAGATGTCTGTAGAAGATACACAATGGCTCTGAGATCATCTTCACATTAATATTTGTTACTCTATATGCCAAGATCTCACTATATATGGAAAATTTTCATATATGAACAGGATCTCTTGCTCTTAAAATCCTACAAACCCTGTCTGTCACTATTGTATAGTATTTGCTTGCATATACTTTACTATAGAAGGGAACAATCTGTGGCTTTTCAGATGTTGTTTGACATCTAACATTTTGACCATATATTGATGGTAACAGATGGAAGTTAAATATCCAACATGGAGGACATTTCCCCCCCCCTCAGGAACAGTGCTATGCAGAGGTGGGTTCCTCCTGGTTCGGATCAGTTCTCCCAAACTGGTAGCGACCCGCTGGTGACATCACGGTGATGTCACCGATCCGGTTCGGTCGGTGCCAGTCCTGCCATCTTCTTTTTGAATTTTTTTAAATATTTTTTTTTGAATTTTTTTAATTTTTTTTTTCTTCTGCGCATGCGCAGAAGCCGAGTTTCCGGCACTGCGCATGCATCGCCATCTTGTTTTTGGCATTTTTAAATTTTTTTAATTTTTTTTTAAAATTTTTTTTACTGCGTGGGAGGAAGCGAACCGGCAGCGAGGTAAGTTAGAACCCACCCCTGGTGCTATGGCAGAATTTTGGGTGATTTGTAGCCTTTAAGGTGATTTTCTGAACACAATATTTAGTTAAGGCTGTGGCCAAATCAGCTGATACTTTGGGGGTACCTAGCCAATTGTGGGAACACTGGGGCAAAAGGGAGACAGGTCTCTCATCAGCCAGTGCTCACTCAAGGGTGTGGCTGATTGATCACAGCTAGGCTAAGAGAATATATTTAATTTTAAACTGATGCACAAGCGGCTGTAGCTACAGCCATCTGGCCAGCACGTCAATTTTTTATGATGGCAGATGGTGGTTAGGTAACGGCAAGAAGGATGAGACAGTAAGGCAGAGAATAAATGAAAGGATGACAGCTAGGAGACAGAGCTGGTTAACTAAGCCACAGAGAAACCCCAGGGTCTTGCCATACTTGATGAAGGTGCTGCTGCTGAGTTCCCAAATTGCAAATTGAAAGCAACTACTGCAAAGACAGATTGTACTGTATGTCCAAGGTATAAAAGCATCCATCCCAGTGTTTTGCTTGTGACTGTACACTGAGTTTTAACTACCCTTTGATTGAAAACAGGACCTTTTCATTTTGTAGGAGATTGTTTGGGACCTACAATATACAAAGGAAGAACTAATGATGTTAACTTTAAACGGTGATATACTGGCAGCAAGCATACCCTTGGTAGCTTCTCAGCTCTACCCAAGCCTCGTTGTTAAATTAAGCCACCCACAGCGAATATATTCACAGGAAGAACACACACAAAAATCTTCTAGTGCTCTTCTCTTTGTTAATTGTAAAACCTGTCTGATTATGACAGTGCTCTGGTGGAAACGTTCCATCCGGGCACTCCTGCTCTGCTCAGATGTTATCAATGTGCAGATGTTGACATTTGCAGCGTTGATCAACTAAACCTAATGGAACTATTCAAGTAATGTAGAAAAAATATTTTCACATTTTTCATTTGATGGAGAAAAAAAGATGTGTTTATTTGTAAGTTAGTGAGGAAGTCCACATTGACATTGTTCAAGCAGAATAAGATGCTTCTACAGTGATTAGAGACATATTGAAGAAAGCACCTTGAGACTGATTTTTCTATATTCTGTACAGTTTTTGATCTTAGTCTTATAAATTGTCACACATAGAAGAGCTATTTTTTTTTCTATCACACTTTTTATTATATTACATAGAGTACCCCGGCTGTTCTTTTATTCTCTCACTCACAGAGCTATTCTTTATTTGTAGATGTACTGTATGTCTTCAGAACTTCAAAACACAGTAAATTGAAACATGATTGCTTATTCTGCCTTGTAAATGAAGTAAAATCAATGCAATTGGCAGCCAAATTTTAACAAGTAAAAGTTCAGTATGTCTCACCAATTTGGTCAAACCCTAGAAAATAGTTGTGGTGGATTTTAAAGCGGTACATAACAGTAGTATACAACAGGGGTCCCCAACCCCCTGGCCGCAGATCACTACTGGCGGCCCATTGGGTGCCGGGCTGCTGAAGTGGTGGGCAAGCATACGAAGCTTCATTTGCGCATGCACAGGATTTAGGTTGTGTGCATGAAATCATTCCCTCTGCTGCCGACGTAACCACCATCACTGGTCCATGAAGTCAAAAGGTTGGGGACCCCTGGTATACAACAATTACATATCAACTAAAATATCCATGGAAAAATAACATATAAATTAAGTCAAATAAAGAATAGCAATACAACCACCACCATAGACAGGTTCATGTGGGGTATTATTTTTAGAACTCTTCTTAATAGTTCCAGAAAGGTCAACCCTTTTAAAATCAGGCTCATATACACTCAAGGAATTAAATATTAAACTCCAAAATTGTTCCATCAGCCTCAGGGAGAATTAGAATGAGTTATTCTGCATAACTGAAGTAATGTAAAGATGAACAACCTGTCATTAATGGCTTACACAATGGCTCTGAACAGATTTTTTGCACCCCCTCCCACTAGACTCCCAGAATCATACACCAAAATTCACTGGTAAATATACCTGGAGCCTCAAACAAATGGAACCTCCCAGTTACCAACCAGCCACCTAACCTGAACATTAACTCTGCTTACTTTGTAATGTCATGAGATCACTGTACCTCCTCTTTGGCTCCCAAGAACTGAAAATAATTCCCTTCCAAAAATGCAGCCACAAGCCACAAAAATTTAGCTCACTTCATAAATAATGTATAGAACAAAATGCAAATTCATAGCAGCTGTTCATTGGTTATTAGATACTGTTGCTCTCCACATCCCTGTGGAAATCTTTTTAAAAGAGTGTGAGCGTCCATGGCCATTTCCTGCAAAACGCAACTTTAGTATTACTTTTTAAAGCCCTAAGTAGCCTGGTAAGGGATGGAGAACCTGTGGCTGTCCAGACAATTATGAAATGGAAATACTCTTCTTCTCTGGCCATGCCAGTTGAACCTCAGCACAGAAAATACATCCAGAGGACCACAGATTCTGCAGCACTAAAGTGCTCTTGTCTGGTAATTAAGTCATGCAGCAAAAGTCTTGATAGGATGTCAGGATCCTCCTGACCCACCCCCCTTATACAGCTTTGCTTATCAGGAACATGGGAACAGTTCCGTGTCCCCCCCCCCCCCGACACTCACTGATGGAGGAACATGCTACTTCTGGAATGATGACTGCCTTCTATTCTCTTGACTTGTAGTGAAGTTCATTAAGGTCTCTCACTTCAATATGAACTTTAACATAATCTGTTGCGAGAGGCTACATTTTTGTTCATGTGTTTTAAAAGGTTATATGAGTGGGTCTGATCAAGTTTATTAATTTTCCAAAACTAAGCGGTGCGTTTGGGCAGTCTTTGGTCTCTCTCCTGTTCTAATCTTACCCATTCATTTCAGCTCATTCTTCCAGTTAGAACTTTCAACTCTGCTTTTCAATCAAACTGCTGCTTTTTATTTGTAGACATTTGCAGCCAGAGCCATATGGCAGCCATTTGGGGGTAACTTGATCCCATGCAGTCAGTTTCTGTGCATGAATAACACCATCGTGTGAATGGGATGGTTGCACTTGGCAAAACATTTTTACAACAGATGCACATTTCAATAACTGTATATTGATATTAAAATTTTATTTATTTTTGTGTAAAACCACAGTAATTGAAGCTGAAGTACAATGTATTCTATAATGGAAAAAAAGGACAACTAAATCAAGGCAGAAGCCAGCATAACTTTCTGCTAGTGTCCAGGAAGCTATAAAAGTTCCAAAGATTTTATTCAGGAAATGGAAGGTCTGACATAACCAGAAGAACAGAAAGCAACATAAGCTCTGGCAGGAAAAAAAAACATTCAGGTTTTAAAAGTTTAAGAAATGCAGAGAGAGAGAGAATATAAATCTGAGGAGCATATGGTAAAACTCATTGAGATAAACAATAAGAATCTTTAAATTGATTCAACGCATAAAACCAGCCAACCAGGGAAGAAGTTAGGCTGTTAGATCATGAAGAAGTAAAAGCAGCGGTGAAATCTACTTACCTTCCCTACCGGTTCAGAAGTGCTCGCTCCGCGCATGCGTGCTTTTTGACCGGCGCTCCGCTTGCGCACGGGCTTTTTCACCCTCTGCGCATGCGCAGAATGCTTTGCGCATGCGCAGAGGGTAAAAAACAAGAAAATGGCGACATCCAGGGGGATGGGCGGAGCCTCGCGCTGCTGTCGCTACCGGTTCTCTGAACCACCGGCGGGCACCGCTACTGGTATGCCCGTATCGGGCCAAACCGGTAGCATTTTACCCCTGAGTAAAAGGAATAGTCAAGGAAGATGCAGCCTTTTCTGCTGTGCCCCACACTTTATAGAATATCCTTTCCCCCAAGGTGAAATTAGCTTCACCCCTTTTAGCTGTCCAGAGGTTCCCCCAAGATATGGTTGTATCGGCAGGGAGCTGGTGAAATATTGCAATGGCTCTGGATAATTAACACTTCCTTTTTGCCTAATCTCTTTTTATTCTATTTTTGTGCATTTATAATTTAACATTTTTAATATTAACAATATTAATATTAATTTGTATATTTTTTTTTAACTTTATGCCACCCAGAGTCCTTTGATTGTGAGATGGCTCTCTCTCTCTCTCTCTCTCTCTCTGAGAGAGAGAGATTATTAAATAAATAAATAATAGTCTGCAGAAAACCTGATTTTATTCTGTCTTTGCTAAAAATACAGGACAAATTCTTAAGCCTATGTAGACATTTTCAGAAAATGTATCTGAAGAAAACTGAGATATTCTATAGTAGGCTGTATTTAGAAAGTGTACATCATGAAGCATTGATAGTACCCACCTTAGAATCCTTAAAGAAATGTGAAATTGCTCTCTTCTTAGCAAAAAAGATATAATTTGTCCATCAGATTGGGCTCGCTAGCAAAGGGAGTGCAGGACATCTACCATGACACAAATTTTTGAACAGGGACCCAAGGAAGATCCAGGAAATCATATATTGGTTAAATAAATACATGTGCTAGAAATCTGCTAGAAGTTGCTTTCAAAATTCAAAATTTGAAATCCATGTCCTTAGTCTGCTTGTCTGCAGCAAACCGTTTGCGGGCTTTCTTGTGCATCATCTTTAGAAGAGGCTTCCTTCTGGGACGACAGCCCTGCAGACCAAATTGATGCAGCGTGTGGCATATGGTCTGAGCACTGACAGGCTGGCCCCCCACCCCTTCAACCTCTGCAGCAAGGCTGGCGGCGCTGAATACGGGCACTCATCTTCTTTGGTCGACCATGACGAGGCCTGTTCTGAGTGGAACCTGTCCTGTTAAACCGCTGTATGGTCTTGGCCGCCGTGCTGCAGCTCAGTTTCAAGGTCTTGGCAATCTTCTTATAGCCTAGGCCATCTTTATGTAGTGCAACAATTCGTTTTTTCAGATCCTCAGAGAGTTCATTGCCATGAGGTGCCATGTTGAACTTCCAGTGACCAGTATGAGAGAGTGAGAGTGATAACACCAAATTTAACACACCTGCTCCCCCTTCACACCTGAGACCTTGTACCACTAACAAGTCACATGACACCAGGGAGGGAAAGCGGCTACTTGGGCCCCATTTGGACATTATCACTTAGGGATATACTCACTTTTGTTGCCAGCAGTTTAGACATTAATTGCTGTGTGTTGCGTTATTTTGAGGGGACAGCACATTTACACTGTTATACAAGCTGTATACTCACTACTTTACACTGTAGCCAAGTGTCATTTCTTCAGTGTTGTCACATGAAAAGATATACTTAAATATTTACAAAATGTGAGGGGGTATACTCACTTCTGTGACATACTGTATATTGATGCAACTATTGTCTGCAAATACCAAGATTCAAATATTCATACATATCATGCTACACTCTTTTAGGGTAAGCATATTAGATAAAGTGCAGGGTGAAAGTAAGAATCAGTAAGCAAGATAACGAAGGAGATAAAAGGAAATCCAAGTAAGTCTAGTTTATTCCAGCACTGGTCATTATCTCTCTCCCTATCTTCTGTCCCTGGAAACTATCTTTGCTCCTTCCATACACTGTCCTGTGTTCTTTAACTTTTTTTTTTTTTTTGAGAAACTTATCAACTCCATCCAATCACAACTTTCTTAGTCCTTCTCTTCCTCTCAAGCCATTCATTTTTCCTTCATATATTTATTTTATGATTTGATCCTCATACATTCACTCTGTATGACAAACCATCTCAATGTACTGCTTTCATACTATATCATTTTTAGCTAGGGCTCTTTCTGTAAATCTTAGTCAACATCCTACTATTCACTTTCAGCTCCAGCAGGGTTCTCAACCAATTGAGCTCTGATAGTGACTGGAAAAGCCATAGGATTTTATATTGGAATTTTTCCCAGATGTCCATGAGGATCCCAATGACTCAAGAAGGCTAAGAGAGAGTATTTCAAGGCAGCAGAACCCTCATTGAGGCCTTTATCAAAACCAGGTGAGAATCCAGCTTTAAGGAGACAGATACACTGTGGGGCATACATAATGAAGACTGTACACTTTTTGTTTGAATAGCTCCATAACGGCCCACATTGTAAACTTTACAAACCTGTGTGCCTTAGATTAAATGGTTCGTAGTCTTGGTTATATAGATCTCAGCTGCTGCCTAATTGCTTAATTGGTTATTGCCATTCCTGGAGGAGGAGAAAGGGTAAAATGCAAAACAATATTTGCCAGACACTGGGCCACATACTTATTTTTATTTATTTATTTATTTGTCAAGCGTATATATGATTACGAACAAAGTATAAACAGAGTATAAACATGTTTGTGAATATATAAGTACAAGCATGGTTATGAGTACAAGAAATTTTACAAATATATGGGTACATTAGGACAGGGACGGTAGGCACGCTGGTGCGCTTATGCACGCCCCTTACAGACCTCTTAGGAATGGGGTGAGGTCGACGGTGGACAGTCTAAGGTTAAAGTTGTGGGGGTTTGGGGAAGAAACTACAGAGTCGGGTAATGTATTCCAGGCATTGACCACTCTGTTGCTGAAGTCGAATTTTTTGCAATGTTGTTGCGGTTGAAGCTGAAGTAGTCATTGACAGGTAGGACATTGTAGCAGATAATTTTGTGTGCTACACTTAGGTCAGATCGAAGGCGGCGTAGTTCTAAGTTTTCTAGTCCCAACATTTCAAGTCTGGTTGCATAAGGTATTCTGTTGCGAACAGAGGAATGTAATACTCTTCTAGTGAAATATCTCTGGACATTCTCAATTGTGTTAATGTCTGATATGTAGTATGGGTTCCAGACAGATAAAGGGTAAAATGCAAAACAATATTTGCCAGACACTGGGCCACATACATACTGTTCCCAAGTGTCATTGCCCGGAAAGAGACTTCCAAATAGTTGAGACTTCATTTGATTAATGCTAATGTCATCAATTTTCCACAAATGATAGTTTATATTTTTGAGAGAACACAGCTACTTTTATTGTAATGATTATGAGGTACTTATCTCCATAATACAGAAAGTGGTCTGAATCAATATCTGAGGCTCATTTGAGAAATAAAAGAATGGGCATACCCTTTGCGTGCAACCAGACCAGCAAATTATGTACCAACATAGAACAGTGATCTTGACCAGGTTTGCACCAGGCAAAAAGTAAACAGAATAGGTGGCAGAATACAGCCCTGTTTCAACTGTTTTTGAATGGGAATAAATAAATAGTCTAATTTCTTTTGAACTTGTCACTCATTTTTGCATTTAGGCATTCATAGAAAATAAAAATGGAGACTAAAATATAGTACTTTGTTTGAAACTGTTTTCACTAACCTAGAACAAAGACAAACTTGGATAATAGGCAGTCTGAAGGGATAGACCCGAGATGGAAAGCAGAGTTAACACAACACTTTTGTTTTTATTTTTTTATTTTTTGCATGTGTGTGACTTGCCCCGTGGACTGTTGCAGCCGTTCCAAGAGAGCATTGCTCTGAACCATGCTCTGAATGTTTGAAATGTTCCCAATAGCATTTCTTACCAATAGTTACTCATTTCTAAAGACACGGGAAGAATCATCTCAGCATTCCATTCCCTACAGCAGTTCACCAGATGCCTTAGGAAATCCATCTGAAGAATATAAATATAACAGCATCTACCCACTAGATTCTACAACTACTAGCATTCAAAGTGAGGTAAGTCCTAATTATAAATAGCCATAAATAACTTTGTCCTCCATAAATTTATGAAAGTGTTTAAGTTCATGGCCATGTAGCAGGTGGTCATTTTCTCATCTGTGGTTGTGAATGTCATAAGTTTAATATATAAAATTAACTTATCGGAATTCATTACTATAAAATTAGTAAAAATACTTGTAGAGAATCTGACAAGATACATGACCTTTTTGCCAGTCTTCAATATTGTTCTGAATCCAAAATAATACTGGTTTCTACTATTCTTTAAAAAGGAGAAAATTTTCTATTCACTTTTGCATACTGTGAAAAATCTTTTATACCCATATCACGTATACTCAACATAGTTGTCAACTCTTTCAAATTACAAAGCACCAAAAGATCATGACTTTTTCTAAGTTGCTCCAATTTTCTTCTGCACCTGTTCTAGCATGTAACCTTTAAAAAAAAAAGATATAGCTATTTAAATTTACACAGTACTCCATGTATGACAGTATGATTAAATAGATTTCTATCCTTATGGACTACAGCTTCTGAAAGTGTAGAAATTCTCAGAAAAGTAAGCTAATATATAAAGAACTCAAGGGCTGGTTCCTCCATTTGGCAGAATAACTTCACAATATCAGAGGATAGAGGACATGGAACATGTAGCAAGCTATTGAGCAGGGGTCCCCAAACTTGGCAACTTTAAGACTTGTGGACTTCAACTCCCAGAATTCTATGCTATGCTGGCTGGAGAATTCTGGGAGTTGAAGTCCACAAGTCTTAAAGTTGCCAAGTTTAAAGACCTCTGCTATTGAGAATGGAACTATATGCGCAAACATACAAACTATTCTGCACCCCTCAAGCTAATATGCTACTCTAAATTCTATTGCTAGTTTATAATACTCAACTACCAGTATATTTGGTTTGTTATTTACCATTAATGGGCTAGGACTGCCTGTTCTCAACCTACTTCTGCATAGGAGAATGGACCAGGATGGAATTGCTGTTTAGTATTAACTGCATCATGCTTTTAACTTATGACTCAACTAGAGATCACCATCAAATAAATGACGTATGAAAAAGTAAAAATCATCAGCATGAAAGGAAGCTTAATGATATTGTTTTATAAACTAATAAAATGCAAAGGTAAACACATGGCATAACTGTACATATTATTTTCCTTTCAGTTAAGTGACCCTTAGACACTCAATTATAGTTCTGACTATAAAGCAACTAACTATTATATGTTAGCCTGAGATTTCCAGTTACTTTTCAATCCCTCAGATTTAGTTTTATGTTGTGCAGGAAAGTTCATTAAGCAAATAACAATTTTCTGGGATTAGATAATTAAGAGTCACAGCTACTTCCATTTGAAATCTCAAGAAGATAGAAAGAAAATAATTGTAGTCTTAGCAAAATCCACCTAAATATATCATGCTTAAAGTCTAGATGTTATCAGACAGGCAAACAGGCTGTTATATCTCAATTTTAATTGAAAGTTCAACATACTATAGAATATTATCCAAATATGTGTAGAGGGAACAAGAATGCACACAACTGTTGCAGTCTCAGTAGAGTATAAATTTGTGCACAAGTACTTGAAGAACAAAATTAGGTACTTGAAGACTAGATCTAGGCTTCATCAAAATCAATATGACAAATCACAGTAAGTTCAGTGGATCTGTTGTGCACCAAACCGAAATTGGTTTCAAATGTATATTGATCCCAATAGTTGCCAAGGCTTCAGCGCAATCACTTAAGTTTCCAAGCTTAATTTTGAGATTCTTTATTTCAGCTGATGACCACATTAAAATGTTGAAAGCAACAAGGGCAAGATGAGGAAATGATAGCAAAATTCATTCATATGTATGTGACAAGTAATGTTGATTTCATATTAATTCCACAGGGGCCTCTACCTTTACTTTAAAAAAAGTCTCTTCTATCTGCTGAATAAATTCTTTATTATTCAGTAGATGCATTCAAAGATTGTTTTAGAAATGTGTTTGAAATTTTCACCACATACAGATTGGACCAGTAAGATTTAGATTTTAACTGTATTATTTTAGCTTGAAAAATCTTGCTAACAAATCTTTTATATACTGCAGCTGACAGCCCAAAGAGAAATATTCAGCTAGTGGGCAGGAAAAAAACCCAGAACAAAGTATAATATCGAGATCTACAGGGAAAGGTAAAAATGCAGCCCACAGGAGCTGAGATTGGACTGAGAAAACCAGATTGTTCCAAGAGGTTATCAGCATGGAGAGCAAAAGGGAGAGAAACAAACATCTCAAGCAAAAACGCCTTAGTGATTACTACTTTTCAAGGCCCATGTAATTGGTGCCTCTTTAGCCCAGCTGGTGCTTGTTAATGCGAAGGCAGCTATCTCTCCCAAGATGCCTGCCCCTTAGCTTGGAGCTCTGATGCTGCTCCAGCCTTTGTTCTTTGATTTGGTGGTGTCACAGGTTGTGACTTGGGGTCAGGGAACAGAGCTGCTAGGTTTATGGGATGTGCAACGCTCAGGACTACATCATCTTCCACTCTCTCTGAACTTGGCAGCTCCACCCAGTCTCAGTATTCACCTTTAGACATCTATCCTTCTGAGCAGCTTCCAGCTGAAATATACCTCATCACAAATGCTAAGTCCTCGCTTAACGACCGCGCCGGCTGCTGCTCGCTTCCAATTGGCTAAGGCAAAAGCAGCAGCCGGCGGGAAAAGCAAGCGTCGGGATTGGCTAAGCGTTTGACAGCCCGGCTATAAAAGGAGCTGTCAAAGCCGCTTAGCCCCGCTGTTCGCTAAAAGGTGCTGAATAAAGGTTCCTGTGTTTCTGACAAGCCTGGTGTCTGCCTGAGTTCCTGACAGCCACCCCTGCAACACTTCACTGGCGACGAAGGTGGGATTGCAGCCTGAGGGAACGAGCGGAACCAGCGAACGAGTGAAGCCATCCTTCCCTGACCGAGCTGGTCACTAGAGCTCACAGTCACTTGGGCGACGAGAGGTCGCTGACAGCTGAAATTCGTCGTCCTTTTAAGGATGACAGCTCTACCAGCCTTCGCTCCGTTCGAGCCGACGACAGAAACATGGGACGACTACTTAACGCGTTTCGAATGCGTTCTGAGTGCTAATGATTTTGCGGAGCTGTCAGGACCCCGTAAGTTGGGATACTTCCTCAGCTCCTGCGGCCGTGACATGTTCGTCACGGCCAGAGCCCTAACCGCACCGCAGCCCGTGTACCTGGTTCCCTAGGACACGTTGATGGAAAAACTAAGGAACCACTACGCTCCGGCACCCGCCCGAGTCGCCCGACGTCATGCCTTCAGACAACGCTTCCAGAAAGAGGGCGAAACAATAAACGACTACGTTGCCGCCCTCAGAACAGCCGCAGTAAACTGTGAGTTTTCAGACCTGGACGATCTCCTACTTGATCAACTGATCTGTGGAGTCCAGGATCTGAGACTCCAGCGCAGGCTGCTGGCTAGGAAAGAGCTGACTCTCGCAGCCGCTGTGGAAGAAGCCACAGCCTCAGAGCTATCCGAAAAATCTGCAACAGAAATGCAGCGTTTCCGCCCTCTGACAGCTCAACCGCAA
>QLTV01002141.1:2524181-2537402 GCA_003457575.1 Thermophis baileyi
AAGCCTCTGGCCTTAGCCCGGCCGAGCTACTTATGGGGCGCCGCCTCCGCACCCAGCTGGACCGGCTGCACCCGGGCTATGTTACAGCCCAACAAAACCTCACCCCTAGCCTCCTTAGAAAGTTCAGCCCCGGGGACCCGGTCTTCGCCCTGAATTACGGGGCTGGGCTTAAATGGATGCCGGGGCATGTGGCCCAGCTAACGGGCCCATGCTCCTATAGGATACTCCTGGCTGACGGACGAACCTGGCGGCGGCATCTAAACCAGCTACGCCGCCGCATCCCCTCTGACGCTCCTAGCCCTACTCCAGAGGACCGTTCCCCTTCCCAGTCTGCATCACCTCCGGCACCGACCAACTCACCGCCCCACGAACCATTATCGCAAGCCCTACCTGAAACTTCTGCTGTTCCAGCGTCGCCCGGGCCTCTCGAGATGGCGCCGCCCATGTCTCCTGCCGACCCACGAAGGGAAGAGATCCTGCACCCTCCTGCTTCGACTGCCTGCCCTACTCTGAGACGTTCTGGGCGGAGCCGCCGTCCGCCCGCCTATCTCGCAGATTACGCATGCGCCATCCGGGGGGTGAAGGGTGCTAAGTCCTCGCTTAACGACCGCGCCGGCTGCTGCTCGCTTCCAAAGGAAGTGAGGCAGGGGTTGTGCTAAGTCCTCGCTTAACGACCGCGCCGGCTGCTGCTCGCTTCCGATTGGCTAAGACGCAAGCAGCAGCCGGCGGGAAAAGCAAGCGTCGGGATTGGCTACGCGTTTGACAGCCCGGCTATAAAAGGAGCTGTCAAAGCCGCTTAGCCCCGCTGTTCGCTAAAAGGTGCTGAATAAAGGTTCCTGTGTTTCTGACAAGCCTGGTGTCTGCCTGAGTTCCTGACAGCCACCCCTGCAACACTTCAACAAACTTCCACTTGAGATATTTTGTTTCACTCAACATCAAATCTGGTACTTGTAGTCTTAACAGTAATGATAATTTTCAAATTTTCCCTCATCTCCAAAACAACAGCTATTTCATCTTTGTGAAATCGTTTTAAAGAGGGAATATAGTAGCAGAAGACTGGCTACTCTTCTAATCAAAAGAGATGCCTATTTGAGGGCTCAGTAATACCAATTAATATCACAATTATGAGGATGTAAATACTGCAGGGGGTGGCCCAAAGGAGCTTTTTTAAAAAGGCAACTGGACTTTGATTTTTTTTCTTTCAAAACGTTTTCTCATCCAAGAAGCTTCTTCAGTTCTAACAGTTAGAACTGAAGACGTTTCTTGGATGAGAAGAGAAATGTTTTTTTAAAAAAAAAAACCCAAGGAAATCCAGTTGCCTTTTGGAAAAAAGCACCTTTGGGACAATCACGACCTGGATGACTGAGAATCTCTATAGATTGCAGAGGGTGCCAGAAATGCCAATGTCCCATAACTCTATCATCTCAACTGGAATTTCCAGTTCCAAAAAGATAAACTGTAAATCACAGCAGCAACACCTTCTTTTAAATTTGTAAACCTTTAACTACATTATTATTTAGCTAGCAACCAATTTCAATGAAATCCTGAAAATTTTATCCTATTTTTTTATAATTTCACTTTCTAGAAATTATAAAAAAATAGGATAAAATTTTCAGAGTTTCATTGAAATTGGTTGCTAGCTAAATAAAAATATAGTTAAATATTTACAAATTTCCCTTCTCAAATATTACCAAATTTTTGGTTTAATCAACCCAACACATTCTGCAGAGCAGCAGACAATGTTATGTCCACCCCAGATAAGGAAATAAATATTGAAGGCCCATTAAAATGAGGACCCAGATTGTTGGGGGGCAATGATGACTCTGTAAATCGCTTAGAGAGGGCTGTAAAGCATTGTGAAGCAATGCAGTAGTGCTATTGCTATTAATTTATTTTAGCATTTGAGGTGGAAAGTATTGGAATCCTAATTTATTCTCCACCTCCTTACAGTTACATATGAATTGTTTAGTGAACAATAAATTTGCTGCCCTTTTATGACACAAATCAAAGCATATTCACTTTGCCTAATAGTAGATGCAAAAATACTTAGTTATTTTTTACTTATTATAATATCTTGTCATCCTTTAAAAAAATGTTTTCCTTGAACAACTTGCAGTCACTTTAAAATGACAATAAAATATTAAATAAAAACACTGGGTAAAACTACAGAGCACACAGACATTAAAAAGAGGTAAGATAAATATAATTAGATACAGAATTCTATTGCAAAATGTTGCATATATGTTATATATGAATTATTTTAATGTTTGTCTAGTCCTAGAAAGAAAATATGCCACTGGATGTCCTTTATAAAGGAAAGCATGTGAAAACTGGGAACTAGTTAAGAAGGTGGCATCCTTCTGTACAGCTGCTTCCAAACCTCAACAAGAAAGGAGAGCTGGTGCCTGGCCAAATTCTAGGGTTTGGGTTGGAATTTTGAGGAAGTGGTTTTCTTCAGATACTGGGGCCCCAAGCCACAAAGGATTTTTAGGTTAATGCTAGCAACTTGAATCTGGTCTGCAAGTGAACTGGGACCAACCAAAGATACTGCAGAACTGGCATAAAATGACCATAAAGTTCCAGTTAACATTCTTACTCAGATAACGCTATACTGATTCAAGTCTCCAGAGAATCTTTAAAGATATACCCACATATAAGCCATTGCAGTAATCTATATCAATCTAGTCATCCATCAAAAGCAAAATATCTCTCTATGGTTTATGGATTAATAAAGATGGACGCCATTTACTTGTGTCAGTTTTAATTTATTTCACAGCAAATTGGGATTCTTTAGGGAAAAGGTACCAATACTTTTGGCTGTGCCTGCAAGTGCTATGGAGAATAATGCACAGCTATTTAGAAATACTTTTAAAATGAAATTTGTGATCACATTACTTTGTGTCTATATTCTAAATTGTATCTATCTCTTTAATGGCACCTTCTTTGCCGATTTTTGAGATTCTAATCCAACAAAGGGATACAACTACATTCTTATGCTACTCTCTTTGTTCAGTGCAGCACAACATTCAGATTATGGCCACTTTTCAGAATAGAAGGTTTTCCAAAGTATTTAAAATAAGTATTAAATTAAATAAACATAAATTATTTCTTCCTTGGGATTTTAAATGCCACTTTGAATTTAGTGTATATTTTAATAGCCTGCCCCAAACCTAACAGACCTTTAAGTTCAAAAACCTTTCAGACTTTTAGAAAATCATGACAATATTTACCATTCATGATTATACAGGCATAGTTCATGAATATATTAATAAATGAACATTGCATAGATTTCAAATGTAGAATTATGAATAAGCTATAAAGTTGACACTATATGATTGAATTTTTAGAAAGTATTTCAACTATTTGCACACAACCTTGAGAGGTCAATAACTGTAGTTAGGAAAACATTTGTCCAGGATCAACAAAGCTTCTTGAAAAGCACATACCTATAGTTGATAGTTTAGTTTTTTGCATGAACTTTTTAAAAATAACCAACATAAAATATTTCACGTTATTTATGCTTTACTCTGAATAATTCTGAAGACATCCCACAGAATTTCTAAAACAAATCCAGTTGTCAGTAAACATATTTTTTAAGTTGGGTGCAATATGAACCCACATTATCTGTTTCTCAGAAAGTATATTCTTAGCTATTGTCTAACATTTTAAATAGTGATTCTTTCAGCTGATTCCAGGGATATCAAAGCATTAACCTGTAAACCATGCCAGATTTGCTTTTACAAATGTCCTGTAGTTGGCTTCTTATTCTTCAAAACTTGATATTCTTGCTGAAAACAGTAATACTAATAATTGTTTTTTGTAATGCTAAGCAAACTTTGTGGACTTAATACTAAGCAATCCTATCCTTTTGAATTCATTGAGCCTCGATGAGAAACCTGTGACCCTCCAGATGTTGCTGACAATAAGTTCCATTAAATCTGGCTAGGGTTTCTTGGAGTTTTAATTCAGCAATTTTATACAAACTATGTTTCTCTACTAAGTCCACAGTAAACATGACTGAATCTCAGCCAAACCTCTAGGATTATATAATAAAAATGAAAGCATCTGCATTGAGAAATAATAATGATATCTTTTAATGGTTCTTTGGCTATAGGAGCAGTATCAAATCCCATTTATGATAATTACATTGATCAATTGATGAATAACTTTTCATTTTTATTTCAGTGAGAACTAAGAAACTTAATTTTGTATATTCCCCCCCCCCTCCAAGATAAAATTAGAGTAGTTTTGTCAATTGCTCTTCCCTCCAACAACAACTAAAAACATGAAATATATTCCTGGGATCATGGCATGTGCAGGAAATTATATTCTATGTTATCAATTTGCTTTTCTTCCTTTTAATGCATGGGTGGTGAACGATGGCCCTTTAATGCATGGGTTGTGAATGATGGCCCTCTGGGAGTAGAAGTCCACAAGTCATATTGTTCCCCAACCATTATAATGACTGCTTAATATCAGAGTGCCCCCCTCCCCCCATGGGACCTAGGATACAGACCATCCTTGAGTGAGAAATAATGAGTCAAAAGCAAAGAATAGAGAGAGAAATATTTATTTATAAATTAAATATATTATATATCTGTGTTCAGCAAACATATTAAAAGGCATCTTCACTGAATAAAACCTAATGTCTTAAAAGCAAAAAACTAGTTCTGATGGCAAGTTCCAAATATACTAAAATGATCATTTTCTTTTTCTTTCAATATCTGTATAAACTATTATATAATATAGATCAGGGCTGTCAAACGCCCGGCCCGTGGGCCGGATGCGTCACGTGCTGGCCATGCCCACGCCCGGTTTAGCCAAGGGGAAAAAAGTCCTGATACGTCACGTGACGCCGCCGTGACGACGTGTGTTTGACACCCCTGATATAGACTGAAACATGTGCATTCAGTAATATTATCAGTCACACAATACAAAATATCCAGGAGACACCAACGGACTCCCCAGTCACATATTGCGCTCAATAATATCCAAGTTATAGCAAAGCCATAAACAAAGTGATATTTTGGGCTCTGCAGTACTGTAATGTTATGCTCACATTATTATTATTAATGGAAAACAATCTATACCCATGGCTTCTGTTTATTAATGAAGTTATGCTCTGATAGCATACCTATATGTGGCCATACTGATTCAATTCACTGCATTTCATAAACTGTAAATATAAATCAACTTATGAAAAGCTTACATTATTGCTTATTAGAGTCTGAGGGATACATTTCTTTAAGAAGACAGAAATAGGTTGAAAGTGAAACATTAACTGCAAGTTATCTCAAAAATTAATGCCCCATATTTTCGCTGATGTTACAAATCAGAGATTTATTTCAGAAATTATGATTGGAGAAAACTAACTTCTAATAAAAATACAATTTCTTGGCAAATGGCAGAAAGATTCACCCAACAAATGAGAAAGTAATCACATGCCTTAGAATAATGCTATAAATAATTCTTATGTATATGGTTGCATTCCTAAGTCCTATATCAATCTATAATTCAATTTTTTTTGCTGTTAAGAGGCATGATAGCAATTTTAACTATTTGTGTGCCAGATACAGGTGATCTGTTTGATACAGATAATGAATTATGGTAAAATTATCTTAAATAGTACGATAATGTTATACTTTGTAAAGTGCTGTTATTCTCAAGCATGACAGTTAATTTTCACAGCAATCACACCAATTTCCTTGTAACATGAAGTAGAAAGTAGGCATATTCTTGCAAGAGACTTCTGTCATACATATACTAAAATCTGAGACTAATTCACAAATTATATGTTCATCACAACTGAAGCACAAAAATGTTGTTTCCTTGCCAGTACAAGTACTGAGATTGACTGTACTGACCTTTTAATTGTTTTTTTTAATCAACAGTGAGGACAGTGTCATGTTCCCACCCCACTTTGGGAGACCCAGGATAGGTTCCATGGCAAACCCAATGGTTAGGGTTAGAGCCACACTTCATACTCAGCATTTCCTCTTTAAGGCAAACTCGCTCACTCTTAATAGAACCAGGCAACTCACACTAACACTTTACCATAGGCCACTATCTTTCACTGGGTATGGCTACCCGTTGCTATGGTTTTTATTGTTGATGAAAAAGTATTGTCTCTTTATTCTAATGCAAGTGGACATGACACTGAGGATAGTGGATCTTCATATAGAAGTTGAAAAGGAATAACAGAATACAGCCTAAGTGATTATCTCCCAAGTAGTAATAAAAAGGTAATGTAGGCACAGCAATTTGATGCTTACAATAGGACTTTCCTATCTACACACTGCCGCTTAAACATTGTAAGGGAAATTTCAGGAAGATCTGTACCATTTAATGAGGTATTAACTTTCCCAGGACAACACTAATTGGTAAGGCAATACTGAGTTTTTATATTCACATATGATCACAAAATAATAAAAAAATAAAAAATCTCCCTCACATTTGCAGATTAGTCTATGAGTCCCCTTTTGACTTTTTGAGGATAAAAATACATTTTGAGGATTGAGGATTTTTAGAACCCTCTTTACAAGTATGAGGAAACTGGCCTATGATTACTGGTCTTCATCCACAGCTTTTTCAAAGTATATTGTGACTACTCTGGCCTCTTAAGCTGTTCCAAAGGAAAGCTACCTGCTACATAAAGGAGTAAATTTACTATCTTTTCTAGGCAGTCCAATATAAATGTGATCTTATTTAATTTTTTAAAAAATTAGTATTTATCTACTGAAGGCAGGGATGTATGGTTGCCATTTATGTAGTTGTATACTTTTGCAGAAATCCAAGACAAAAGTTGGGTTGATTATACTAAATTATACAGCCTCATTTATGGAATGGTACAATAATTACAGACAGTTAGTTGACTACAGGTAGTCCTCAAGTTATGAGTGTAATGGAGCCTGCCCATTCCATTTGTAACCCGAGGATTCGTGGGAGTAAATCTCATACCTTGAACGTGCTCACTCCCTCTTCGCCCATGCATTCGCTAATCGAATGCACGGTTCGTTAAGTGCACATGAGGTATTTCAGGGTGGGAAAGGCCATGGGGGGGCCTAGTGATGGAACAGGCCACCTGCCCAAGGCCTCCCTGACCCACTGAAATATCTCATGATCCCAACAATTGCCTTCCCTCCCACCCAACCTGTCACTTACTATGCGAAGATCTAGCAAGCTGTCTCCTCTCCAGCCTCTCACGCCCCTCTGAAGCTCCGTTTTGGCGTGCGCAGGCCTTGTCCGGCACTTTACAGCCCAAAACGGAGCTCCGTTTCAGGCTGCAAAGTGCTGGACAAGGCCTGTGCACACCAAAAGGGAGCTGCAGAGCTCCATTTTGGGTTGCAAAGGCTTTTTGCAAGGATGGCAAAAGTCTTTGCAAACGGAGGGAAAGCTTCGATGTTTCAGGCCTTCCCTCGATTTGCAAAGCCTTTTGCTGCAGATCTTATCCAGGCCTCTAGCGTGAGATCTCACGATACTGATCTCACGTGTTCTTGCAGTACTTTAGGCCTTCAATCTCTGCGTACTCACCAAAGGCCTGAAGCGCCAAAACAGACCAAGAAAGCAAAGGGGCTCTAGATCTTCGCAAGGTGAGTATCCACAGGCCTAGTGCCTATGAAGACTCGGCGCGGGGGGGGAAGGGGAATAGGGAGGGCGAATGTTGCAGGGGGGGGGGGGGAGGGGAATAGGCAGGGAGAATGTTGCAGAGCCTCTGTGGTCGTTTGTAAGGGTGAACAGCTGCCGTGGTGCTGCAACATTTGTAGTTTTGGGACTTGTTCATAAATGCTAGGGGGCGCTTATTGCGTAACTTTGAATGTTTGCTAAGGGTATGCTTGTAACCATGTCTATGTGTAAATCAAAACAAAATCACCTAAGTACCATTAGAAAACTGTTTTCTTACTATGGTTGTGTACTGAATGAAAAGAATGAAAAATATGAAGGAATATAATTCAGACTTATTATAAGAAAAATGCAAGTAATCAACACCATAGTGTCAAAAGACATTTTGTTATGGGATCAAAGCACAGAAGTTGTGAAATAGTTATGTCTGGTTATATAAGAAAAGAAATTAGCATGTCTCATTTTGATCAGGGAAAAAACTGTATACTGCAGAACATCTTTGTATATTTTAAAAATAGTATGTAAGATAGAAAACCATTTAGAAATATTCTTTCCATGTCATCTAGGAAAACAATTTTAAACAACACATTCCCATTACAACTCTGTCTTATCTGGTTGTGCAGATGCAGAACTAGCATTGTCTTCTCCAGCATGATTCTTGTCTTCAGGCTCAAAAGCTAATGAAGCTGAATTTATGCAATATCGTTTTCCAGTTGGACGTGGCCCATCATCAAATATATGGCCAAGATGAGCACCACACTGAAAGAAAAGAACATAATTTGTGTTTATTTTTAAATATAGAAAACCTAGTGGGAAAACTTAAGGTACATGTATTGTTGTTTGAAAGTTAACACACATGGGCTTTATTTTTAAAGTTGTTAAATTGGATCTAATCTAATCTGGGGATTTAAAATGCTGGCCTTCAGTCATTATTCCTTTTTATTTAGTCCTTTGAGAAACTTACTGTAAACAAATGTGCGTCAAATACATACAGTTTGATTGCCATTTGTACAAAGTGAATATGCTTATCCACATATCAAATAGAAGGGTCATATCTTTAGTAATACAAATGAAAGAGTGTAATGCAAAATGCAAAGTTGGTTTAAGATTGCCATATTGTTCTTTTCTGTCCTCTTCAAATGAAATTAATTCTGAAGAGGGTGTTTAACTACAGTAAGTAAACACTACAACATTGTAACAATGTAACATTACAATATTCAAAAGTGTTTCCTGTAGGTGACTTACTAACTCTATGAAGAGGTCCTGCAAAAACTAAAATAACTGCTGGGACAAGAAGTGCAGGATTATTCCATAGAATTCTGTCAGGATTCATGACATCATTTCTGAAGAAGATCCCTGAGTACTCAAAACTTCAAGATAATTTTTACACAGAGAAAATTATAAATAGTATGTCCTTTTGTGGAAAAATGGTTCATCGTATCACTTTGCCAGTACAATAAAGAACTGTACGATACACAAAGAAAGGTAGTTTTGAGACACATTAATATGTATTGTTCAGATAATTAAACCTTTATAGTTCCCAGCTAGGAATAGCCACTCTAGAGACATACCTATATTGTCTAGCAAATTTATTTTATATCAAGGCAACATTTTCACTTTAGCTATATTGGACTTCTATTCCCACCCCACCCCCACCCCGGAAACTAACATAATATCATGCAAAATATATCTTATTATCTATGCTTTTAATTAATGAGATTCGTTAATGATTCTACTTGATGTTTCTATCTACTAATCTGCTACTTTATTATTTACTCTCCTGTTAAATACCCTATTATAATAATGTATTATTATTATACACCATTGCAAGCTACCTTCTGATTGCTTTGGAATGAAAAGCAGAAAAAGAAATCCCAGAAACAGGAATATATGAAAGTGGTTAATTATCTATATACATACAAGTAATTTAACTGAAGGTCTTAAGTAGAAGAAAAAGATAAATACAATTATGCTTTTACATCAGAGCTCCCCATGTAGACTTTTTCCTACAGAGTGCAGTTCTACTAGCACTGAAACAATTTTATGATTTGTTTATGATTTATGATTGATGATTGCCAGTTCGAAAGCTCTGAAAAGAAAAACTGAAAATGACTGTATAATATATAAGCCCACTTCTTAGCTTGTTCAAATGATTACCTTAATATCAATTTTTAAGTAATTCTAGCACACCGATATAGAAAACGTATAACAAAACCAAGATCAAACTTAAATTTCAATTGAAACTAGTTCAACTGCAGTAAAAAAAAAAAGAGTTAGAATTTTCATTCACCATTGCATTTGCCTTTCTAAATACTTCTACTTATGACTTTCAGTCAAATTTCTTTTGTGTTCTTTTATAATTAACCATATCTTCCTGTTTCTGGGATTTGTTATTTTGCTCAATAACCTTTTCTCCCTGATAAGTCTGGACTGAGCCATTAATGCTATGGAAGACAGATGATAGTAACAGTCAAAAGGAATTAGAATGAGACATATAATGGAAAACAGTATTTAACATGATCACTCAAGTATTTTGGCAGAAGGAACTTGAAGATAAGCAGTAAGATACATGAGAATAACTCCTGGATTTCTGTCAGTACTGCTCCTCAACTATTCATAATGATGAAACACCCACTATCCACATTTTGCATTTAGATTTAAGAGAGCAGAGGTCAGAGGGGAACCTCAAAAGGATGTTTGCCTGAAGGACAATTTCTAAGCCTTCTGATTTAGGTCACTTAGGTACACATTGTTAAATAAAGTTTAACCTAGATAACAATATAGATTCTCATTAGACTTTAACTTTTTATACCCACCAGCTGTCATGCTTATGACCAGGCAGACAACGATTAATTTGGGGGTAACTAAGTCTTTCTATGTGAATGGATGAACTAGAGCTGCTACAAAAAAAAATCTTTAACATTAGAATGGCTTTTTTGTTGTTTTTAAACTGACCTGAGTGCAGCTTGTCTCAACCCTGTGCATCCCAAATGAGAAGTCATCAGTACATGTAATTGTGTCAGAGTTGATTACATCATAGAATGAAGGCCAACCTAAAAAATAAAAAAGGGACAAGAAATTAATCAGGAATGATTTGAGGTTAAATAAACTTCTGACGGTTTTAATCACAAATGTGATTCTCAGGCATTTGCTATACTCTGAATGAGCACATTGAACAGGCAAAGCAAAGCAGTAAGTTTTCACAATGTGAAATACTGTACTATTTATTCTTGTCTAGGGAAATAATCCTATATAGTCTTAAAATGTGTGAACCCTCTGGAGAATTATATTCATTTATAACTGTCATTTTAAAATTCCCACTTTTGAAGAATCTAAACAAGAAACCGAAAGTTAACAGGCCTCCAAAACATAGGCATTCTTATCAAAGTGAGAGAAAAGGGTTTTCTCAAGCACTCCATTAATTTTCCATCACCACCTACTTTTAAAAACAAGATTTCTGGTGCAGCATATACACGTGTATGTGCTCTTATTCATACACATGGGGGATGACTAGAAATGCATGTCATTCTGGCATGTTTTATATGGGAAAATGTCAAGGACCAACATTTCTCTTAACAAGAGCTAATTGGGAACAGTTGTTTTTCTCTTCTATCAAAAAAATTAAAAAGATTATATCCATTAACTGCAACTTTGATATGAACTGGGTTTATACAATACAGCCGAAAAGACAGTGTAAATAACATGCTTCATATCTTCCACTCACCTTCACCATTTTTTTCTACAAAGATTCTCATGGGAAAGTTAGTATAGCTCCTATACAAAAACTAATGGAAACACTGCATTCCTACTCAGTCATGTAAAACTAATGATTTAAGATTACAGCCTAAAATGTATCCTACAAAGTATATCAGATGAGGAGATATAGAATTCTATAAAATCACTGAAGACGAAGACCAAAATGACACATTTGTCAGGTTGTGGACAGCTGCACTAGAGATGTCTCCATTCCTGCCAACTCAATGGAAAAGAGCCAAGGAAAAGCAATTCTATATTTCTCAGGAGGAACAGGGTCCCCATTAATTGCTTCTGGATTGATCCTCTTATCTAAAACAGACAATAGTGTTTGGAAGAAGAATGGCTTTATCATGTAAACAGGTTGAAACTTGTTCAAAATTGAGATTTTTTTCTGAAAAGTCTTCATTATACATAAGTGACAAACATCAAAAACCAGTATGAATACATTGAGAAAATATCCTTATGAGAAAAATTAAATTTCAGAAATGCTTCTTTCCAGTTTTGGTATTAATAATCACTGTCTGTTACAGATTTTTCCACTTGGATTCTGCCCCAAGCCTTTAAAAAATTTACTATCCCATCATATGCTTTGAAGTCAGCTGAAAACTCATAAAAAAGATAAAGTCTCCTTCCAGTCAATCTTAGCTCTTGGTAACTATATAAATATTTCTAGGTAGCTTTCTGGTCAATAACACAGAGGTGGTTTGCGTTTTTTATGTATATTAGTGTGTGCATTTCTATTTCTATTAATTATTACAAATTAATAAATTACAAATCTAGGCAATGAATCTGCACTATAAACTCCCATTATTATTTGATATTTCACAATCTGTTATTGTTTTATTCTTTTTACAAGAATAGAAATGTTATGTTAACTGTACTATTGTTCATTGTTATAGTACAGAAGGTCAAAATATGTGGATCTTACCTTGAGGGGGGGGGGGAAATGTTCCAGAGGGTGGTGCTCTGGCAGAAAAGGCTCTTCTTCTGGTCCCACCAGCCAAAATTCCTCGACTGACAGGGTCCACAGCATGCCACTTCTGCCAGCATGGGTGGAGCGGGCTAATCCCATCAGGGTGAGACAGGGTGAGACAGTTCGTCAGATAACCTGCCTGCTATATCCATGCCATGAAAGGCTTTAAAGATAACCTTGAATTAGACCCAGAAGCAAACTGGCAACCTCTGCAGGTCATGGAACAATGGTCTAACATGGGTCACCCTAGGGCAGGGATGTCAAACTTGTGGCGTCACAGCCATATGACTATTGGGACTTTTCCCCTCTTCGCTAAACCGGGTGGGGGCGGGGCCAGCACATGACGCATCCAGCCTGCGGGCCGTGAGTTTGACACCCCTGCCCTAGGACCTCAAGAATTGCCCATATGACTGTGTTCTGTACCAGCTGCAGCTTCTGGGTACTCTTCAAAGGTAGCCCCATGTAGAAAGTGTTGCAACACCATGACATGATCAAGGGTTGAGAGTGCACATTCGGATGGACCTGGACTCTGATTGGGCAAGTCAAGCTGAGATGACAGGGGCAGGTCTTAATCCAATTTTGTGGGAGGAGTTTGAGCCTGTGACTCCTGAGGAAGTGGACAAGGCTATTGGAGCGATGAGCTCCTCCACTTGTTTATTGGACCCGTGCCCCTCCTGGCTGGTCTCGGCCAGCAGGGAGGTGACACGAGGCTCGCTCCAGAATGTAATCAACGTCTCCTTGAGGGAGGGGTCCATCCCACAACCTTTGAAGGTTGCGGTGGTGAGGCCCCTCCTCAAGAAGCCATCCCTGGATCCAGCAGATTTGAAAAACTTTCGTCCAGTCTCCAACCTTGCCTTTGGGGGGGAGGTGGT
>QLTV01002141.1:2549136-2575301 GCA_003457575.1 Thermophis baileyi
CTTGATGCACGGACTCCAGCCTCAGTCCACTCCTGAAAGTCCCGAACACTTTTGAATGGCCTTTTCCTGACAATCCTCTCCAGGCTGCGGTCATCCCTGCTGCTTGTGCACCTTTTTCTTCCACACTTTTCCCTTCCACATAACTTTCTATTAATGTGCTTTGATACAGCACTTTGGGAACATCCAACTTCTTTTGCAATTACCTTTTGAGGCTTTCCCTCCTTATGGAGGGTGTCAATGATGGTTTTCTGCACTGTCAGGTCAGCAGTCTTTCCCATGATTGTGATTCCTACTGCACCAGACTGAGAGACCATTTAAAGGCTCAGGAACTCTTTGCAGGTGTTATGGCTTAATTAGCTGATTAGAGTGGAACACTTTGAGCCTAGAATATTGCACCTTTTCACAATATTCTAATTTTCTGAGATTGTGGATTTGGGGTTTTCATGAGCTGTAAGCCATAATCATCACAATTATGACAAATCACGGCTTGAACTATCTTGCTTTGCATGTAATGAGTCTATCTCATATATTTGTTTCACCTTTTCAGTTGCATTACTGAAATAAATGAACTTTTGCACGATATTCTAATTTTTCGAGTTTCACCTGTATATTTAATGACACTTAAGAGATACAATAAGTAATAAAATCAAAGTAAAATAACAAGTGCAAGGTGTGTGGAACATGGTATTCTAAATAAGATTTCATTAGTACAATTCCTGCTAGCCAACAATGATTCATTGTATACTTATAGTAATTCAATTTTTTCCCCCTGAAGATACTGGACTTTTCCCTGTGTCAGATCTTCATGGAATACCAATTAATTCAACTTTTTACCACGCGATTCATATTATTAAGATGGAACATTTATTATACAAACATCTAAAAACTTTAAAAGCAGAAAATATTTTTTCCACATAAAAATATCAATATGCAACTTCTTTCAGCAAAAGATGTATGTTTCTGCTACAAAAGTAAACATGATCACCAGCTATTTGTTATATCTTTGCATGATAACTATTGACGGTTGTTTTTACTTCGAAGTCAGATTTTCAGGTTCAATTCAGTTTGAGAAGTCTATATTTTCCTCATTATTTTAGTACTATGTTTTGAGATTTCATGGTTAAAATTAACAAACTGAAGCCTTCATAAATAACCATGCTAGATTATGCTTTCATTATAAGAAAATAAACCTGTATTGTTGTTAATCATATTATGTTCACAAAACAGCACTGAGATAATGCAGAGGGCATCCCCTTTCAAGATCTCAAGAAGCTGGATGACTACATCAAAAAATGGTGCCTCCAACCAAGCCTAACAAAAACAGAAGTAGCCACATTCTACTCAGCAATAAGTATGCAAATTACCGGCCTTCAGTGTAGTTCCGGAACTGTATTTTACTATGTAATAACTCTCCAAAGTACCTGGAGGTAATACTGGACAGATCACTAACCTTCTGACAACACCTGGAAAAAATAGCTATAAAATTGACTAGCTGCAACAAGTTACTGAACAGATTGGCTGGAACATACTGGGGTGCTGATAATAACATCCTATGAAAAATAGCTAAATATCATGCCAGTGTGTTGCTTAATGGTTCATGTCCAACTCCGACAGTCCAATGCCTATCATTTCTGGCACATTGCATCCCACTCGTGTACACAGGTTCCTGTTGTGGCTTGCCCCCATCCCGTGCAGCTGCTCATGGATCCGGACAACCAGGAACAGTCCATAGGGTGGCAAGAGCAGTCTGTAGCGCCGGCACTGGAGTCCGAGACCGAAGAGGAAGCAGGGCCAGAGGACGATGCGCAATCAGGGCCTTCTGCACCTCCTCAGCAGGAGTTCAGTGACTCCAGTGAAGAGGAGGGGCCTCTGATTGATGCCAGAGCACGCAGGGCAGCTAGCCGGCAAGAGTGGCTGTGTAGAAGGAGGTCTACTCGAAAGTAAGCTTGCCGTCAGAGGGGCCACGCCCTAAGACTATATAAGGGTGGATCACACCACACACTTTTGCTGAAGACAATTTTGTTTGTATTCATCTTGGCTGCCTTCTGAACCTCGTCCCTATCAGTTGGATTGACTCCAGTCCGGGCTCTTGGCCAACTTCAGCAAGTAATGATTATTTGACGAATTGACCTGCTTGTCTCTTTCACATTTGGAATCCCGGCCAAAGTGTTCTGTGCTTGAAAACAAACACTTTGGCAAAGAATTAGTATTCCCTTTAATACTAAGCAATTATTAGTATTAAAGCCTTTTTGTTTAAAGAACAGTGTTTGTGTGTCGCTTTCTGGGGGTTTGCCGCGCTGGGACAGAACAGTTCCCAGTACTTAGCAATATTGTACCACCCCACATTAGAAGACAACAAGCTCTCATTCGGTTATGGTCAAGGATGCTGAACAAGGCCCTCCCTATTCACCCAGACAACACACAGTCCATCACAAGATTGAAATCCCATAGGCCAGTATGGAAAACAGCTATTCACTTAACATCTGCCCCTTTAATCCTCAGAATGCCTGGAGAGAGGAATGGTCTAAGGCAGGGGTGTCAAACTGATGGCCCGCATGCCAGATGCATCGCACGCAGGCCACGCCCACCCTGGCTCAGCAAAGGCAAAAAAGTTGCGATACATCATGTGACGCGATCAAGTTTGACACCCGCGGTCTAAGGTGCCTTCTTGTGGCCTGATCATTAGTGATTCCTCTACCAAGCCACCTGGTTTTGACCTGCGTCGCTCTGTCTGGTCGAAATTGAACAGAATTAGGTGTGATACTGAAAGAAGTGCCTCTGCCCTGTATCAGTGGGGATGGAAAGATTCCCCTTGTTGTGATTGTGGTCCTAATATGCAAACTATTAAACATATTGTGCAAGATTGCCTACAACATGCATTCTCTGGTTCCCTAGAAGATCTGCACGAAGCAACGCCCCAGGCAATTGCCTGGATAGCTGAATTGGACATCCAGTTATGAGGCCACTGCCACACCCCCATAGGGATTCTATATATAATTACATGGACAGTTTATATATGTTTACTTCTTTTCTGTCATTTTCTCATCATACGCTAAATAATAATAATTAGCACTGAGATTTCCTTTCTGCAGAGGATTAGTTAAGGGGAAAAGAAAATCACTGTTATGGACTAGAATGCTGAAACAGTTATTTACACACACTTCATTCAATAAGAAAATTTTCAATTAAAATGATATAGAACTCAGATACTATACCATAAAAATAGAACAACCATAATTCATATAAAATTCTAGAGTTCTGATGCCATTCTCACTTTAAATGCTTTTGGACAACATATGATAAAGCTTGACTCTATGCTTTGTAAAAACCCAAAATATATTGTCTATCTTGCAGCTCATAAAAAATGGGCCAGATGGAAGGAATCCACTTTGCAGCTCTTCTCTCCATCATTATCAGCTCTCATAGAAACTCAGAAGACCAAATAGCACTGATTTGTCTCATGTGGATACTCTAGTGTTTTTTCATTATGCAAACAGTAATAGGCACCTTTTGGTATGCCTTGATAGCTATGACCACTTTAAGACCCTAATTTATGATGACCAAAAACAGGTAAATTTGTTCACCCATAGGCAGGGTTGCAACCACCCACTTCTATTTTTTAAAACTATTTTTTAAGAATGCTTTTGTGGGTAATGAGGGGCCACAAGGCAATTTTCTAAATAAAAATGTTATAATCTTCAGTTTAATAACTGAAGACTAGTTAAGTAATAAAGGTGAGATAAAAATCTAATAAACAAACAAACAAACAAACAAACAAACAAACAAACAGCATGCATACCTTGGGATTACAACAGCAACCAGAACTGTCTACATTGCTGTTGCTAAGTGATGCAGTCATGTGACACTGTACTTTACAACTGCATCACTTAGCAATGGCAATCCTTGTCCTAATTGCCATAACCTGAAGCCTCCTGTGTGTGTTTGTGTGTGTGTGTGTGTGTGTTCACTTGTCTCAGCCTCATATCACTCAAAAGCTGATGAAGAACTGACATGGTTTCCCCAGAGTCATATAATATAAAAGAATAAAATTAAATAATGATTTGGTTATGGAACTAACAAAAAAAATCCACTCACATTATATCTATTGCAGCATCCTGAAACTTGATATTGGTTTAAAATTGGGTACTCAAGATCTAAAGTTAAGATTAAACATTAACTGATAAATTCATCTTTTGAAACATGAAAACAGCATGTTCTACATAAGATTTTGAACATACCTGAATTGGAGTCAAACTTTGTTTCAGATCTAAAACAAAACAAAACGAAGACATGAGTTCTACAGTCTGTAACTATAACAAGCTTTTTAGCTAAAAAAAAAAACTTGCAATAAATCTCAAACAACAGCCATGGAATCTTTGTTAATACACTTGACCCAAATGTATCCTTATTTTCATTCTAGAAATATTATTGACAAATATTTTCATTTACAAGATTGGTAAAAGCAGCAAGAAACACCCAAGTGAAAAATTCAATGTCAAAATTACAAATAGCACATTTTAAATATTTCAGTTTTAAAACTGTACTATTATACCCTGTTTCCCCCAAAATAAGACATCCCCTGATAATAAGCCCAATCAGGCTTTTGAGTGCATGGCAATAAGGCCAAGCGCTTATTTCAGGGTTCAAAAAAATATAAGACAGGGTCTTATTTTCGGGGAAACATGGTACTTGTGATAAGGATTCCCTTGGAGAACATCATTGGATAGTTATTTTATTTGGTTTCTTTAATCCAGCCCATTCTGAAAAAAAGTTTATTTCCTATCAGATAGTTGGATATTCAGCCTACTTGTGATTTTTTTTTACTGAAAAAGAAATATATATATATATAAACTTTCTGTTACATGTTGTCTCCTATAGTATTTAAAGCATTACACATATTACCAAAAAGCTGTATATTTAATAGTGAGGAAGAAGGAGAAAGAGGGAAAACTAGTCTTTCGAAGAATATCATGTTTCAGATATAGATGAATAACAGTCCTAAATTCAAATGCCTTTGAAGCTGTCAGATCAGCTATGGGAAAATGTAAGTTGGGTAATTACTTTCAAGATGCTCCTGAAGTGCTGCGAAGCAGAACTAACCCAGTGACAAGGCCTATCTGAACAAGCTGTAAGAAGCATTGTCTAGATCTAATTCTCAAACCAATTAGTGGGCATGCTCCAGCCAGATTTATATCACAAAATAAAAACCATTGGGGTATGCCTCTATATGGGACAGAAGAGAAGAAAAAAAATTATCGTTTTGTAGTTAAAGCTTCTATCTATAAAGAGCATGTTACTTTAGAATGAGTATTTTCAAAGGAAATGCCCCCAAAGTCCCCAGGAAATGGCAGATTCTTTCAATCTATATATACATATTAGATGTGATTATATAGAAAAACAAAATTATAAAAAGCTAAAATTCTATAAAGAATCATCATTTCAACCTAACCAGAACATGTTATTTTATCCCCATGACATTTCCAGAGAAATCTCAGTATGTTCCACAATTCACAAATAGCAAACATTCAAATAGTAACATATTTTAATAATCCTAAACAAACAAACAAACAAACAAACAGGAATATAGTAATACAAAATCAATATCCATGCCAACTGAATGCCCTTCTTGGTTGAAGGCCTGGTAGTGTTACCATGTTGCTAGAAATGTAATACACACATTAGCATGGAAGTGGTGCATTTTAAATACAAAAATGTATTCAAAGCAAATATGGAATATGACAAGCAGATTAGAAAAGGGATTCAGAATCTGGTTCTAGATGGAGAACTAATTAGCTATTGTTACTTATTTGGTTTTCAAACAGCTAATTACAAAAATGCAGTATACTAGTTAATGGCAAAGGAACAAAAATAAATTATCTTCTAACTCATCTATTATAAAGGGATATGAATATTATTTTATGAATAATGCACAAAATGATGTCCTTAGTGGCAGGGTTCAATTATTATGTATTTGTTAGGATTTATATGATCCCTTTCCTCCAAGGATGCAATGCTAGCTATCTCCCTTCATTTTTTCATCACAATTGCAACTCTCAATTGTGAGATAAATTAGGCTATAAGAGAATCCCTGCCCACGGCTGATTTTGGTGCTCCCTCTCATTCTTTCCATTCTTCCCATATCAAACTGATAAATAAACATAGAACATAATATTCTAGAAACCTGATATGTATTGTATATTGCATCCTCTCCTCCTACTTTGTATTCCTTGTACCAAAGTATTCTGTACTTGACAAAAAGCATAATTTTAGATTCCTGGTAATTTTATGTCCAGACTGTTTAGGGTACAGTAATAGACAATGATCCTCACTACAAGTTTTAGCACAACATGCATACAGGAAATAATTATGTTGCCCAAACATAATATATTGCTACCCACAGTCTTAGGTGCGTGGAAATCTGGTGAGTCTAGAAATTCAATTATAGAGGTTGAATAAATTGGGGGGCCAAAATACATCTGTCCCACCACACTCTCAATGCACACAGTATTTGAGAACATTTCCTGAGTGTTACACCTCATCTTGAGTTAAATGTCTGAAGACAACTGTTGGATTAAGAAAAGTTGCTTGTCAATTTATGTATCTGAAAGATTTCTCCATAACAATGACAGAGAGATGAAGTTGAATGCTGCGGTGAGGAAGGCCAATTTTGAGTATGCTTTTTTCAATCAAGTAATGTAAGCAAAAACATTGTCCACCACTGAGTTCACAATTTGGACCTTAACCACTTCATCACTGATCAAGCCATCAGATTTGATACAGTTAGTTTTAATTGTAATTACAACTAAAGCCTGTACTCTGTATACTCAACTCTGTAATTAAAGAGTAGGTTACTATTGGTATAAATTTTCAAGGCATAGATCAGGTTATTTGAGGGATTCCCTATCTCTGATAGTTTCTGCCCTTGACCAAAGCACACAGAATTCTAAGCCAACATTGCTTAAAAGAACAGATTACATCTACCCACTTCTGTCTAGTAACTACAATCAAAGAGTAATGTTTTCCCAAACTAGTCAGATGTCACAAACTGCACATTTATTTTGTTCAATCTACTTACTTGAATAAAGGACTTCCACAAACAACACATTTGTATATTCCAATGGCTTTATTATATGTATATTCTCCTTCAAAGGCACTACAGTACAAGACAGAAATAATTATTTAGTATGCATACTTACAAACTCATAACTCTATTTTCTTTTGGGCGAGGCAACTTTATGCAAAATGAGAGAGATAAGAAATAATCAACTACAGATAGTTCTCGGTTTTCAACTGCTATTGGCACTGAATGTCCACTCATAAATTATTATGGTAGTTAAGCTGAGGCACTGACAACCATGGACCCAATTTTATGATATTTTTGCAGCAGTCGTTAAGTGAAATCATCATGGTCGTTAAGAGAACCTGTCACCATAAATGCAAACACATTCTTCTAAATGGGCAATTTTTGCAGAAACCAGCAAAAAATACCAGAAATCAGCAGAAAACATGTCATGGCTGCAGGAGGTTATACAGTTGCAAGAAAAAGTATGTGAACCCCTTGGGATTACGTGGAGTTTTGCATGAATTGGTCATAAAATGTGCTCTGAACGTCATCTAGGTCACAACAATAGAAAAACACAGTCTGCTCAAAATAATACTACACAAACATTAGATGTTGCCATGGTTTAATTGAACATAACATGTAAACATTCACAGTGCAGGGAGGAAAAAGTATGTGAGCCCCTAGCCTAATGACTTCTCCAAGAGCTAATTGGAGCCAGGAGTGAGCCAACCTTGACTCCAATCAGTGTGATGATATTGGATGTGTTGCTGACAGCTGTCCTGCCCTTTACAAACACACACCTGGTTTCAAGAAGCACTGTCGATGTGAACCATGCCTCGCAGAAAAGAGCTCTCAGAAGACCTACGATCAAGAATTGTTGACTTGCATGAAGCTGGAAAGGGTTACAAAAGTATCTCCAAAAGCCTTGATGTTCATGTGTCCACGGTAAGACAGACTGTCTACAAATGGAGAAAGTTTAGCACTGTTGCTACTCTCCCTAGGCGTGGTTGTCCTGTAAAAATGACTGCAAGAGCACAGCGCAGAATGCTTCATGAGGTAAAGAAGAATCCTAGAGTGTCAGTTAAAGACCTATAGAAATCTCTGGCACATGCTAACATTTTTGTTGAAACATCTACAATAAGGAAAACATTAAACAAGAATGGAGTACATGGGAGGACACCACGGAGGAAGCCATTGCTGTCCAAAAAAAAATATTGCAGCACGTTTGAAGTTTGCAAAAGAGCATCTGGATGTTCCACAGGGACGGATTGTTGTCATTGATGGCAAAATGAATTCCAGAGTTTATCAAGACATTTTGCAGGAAAACGTACGACCATCTGTCCACCAACTGAAGCTCTGCAGAGGATGGGTGATGCAACAGGACAATGACCCAAAGCATACAAGTAATTGCCCAGTCAGAGTCCTGACCTCAACCCGATTGAAATGCTGTGGCATGAACTTGAGAGCGATTCACACCAGACATCCCAAGAATATTGCTACACTGAAACAGTTTTGTGAAGAGGAGTGGTCCAAAATTACTCCAGATCGTTGTGCAGGTCTGATCTGCAACTACAGGAAACGTTTGGTTGAGGTTATTGCTGCCAAAGGAGGGTCAACCAGTTATTAAGTCCAAAGGTTCACATACTTTTTCCTCCCTACACTGTCAATGTTTACATGTTATGTTCAATTAAACCATGGCAACATCTAATGTTTGTGTAGTATTATTTTAAGCAGACTGTGTTTTTCTATTGTTGTGACTTAGATGACATTCAGAGCACATTTTATGACCAATTCATGCAAAACTCCACGTAATCCCAAGGGGTTGACATACTTTTTCTTGAAACTGTAACTATAAAGATGAGATGGTTCACAGGCTCTGGAATGTAGTCACATGACTGTGAGAAGTAGGTGTGGCACTACATTTTATGATGGCCAGAAGTGCCTTACAAGCCATGAAGCATCCATTCCAGGCCGTTGCATGGTTGTTAAGTGACCAGTCATAAATTAAAGACTATCTATAAAGAAATGTGTTTTATAGTTTTTGCAGATTCTGGGAAGTTTAACCATAACTCTGAAAATTTAATCTCAGAAGTTGCTTCCAATATAGAAATAACTTTCGCATTTATAGGCAGAATAAATTGTATAGATGCTGATCTCAAATAATTTCCCTAATTTTTTTTTTGAAAAATGCGAATACAGATCTAGTGCTACTATCTCCTAGACCAGGGGTGTCAAACTTGCAGCCCGCGGGCCGGATGCGTCACGTGCTGGCCCCGCCCCACCCGGTTTAGCGAAGGGGAAAGAAGTCCTGATACGTCACGTGACGCTGCGGTGACGCTGCGGTGACGCTGCGAGTTTGACACCCCTGCCCTAGACTGCTATAATTTCTCCTGGATCTCCACTCTTAAGATTTCTGGGGATTGAAATTTCTGCTTTCCTGGCTCCAATTCTTCCACCTGTAAGGGAAAAAAATACACAGAAGACAGACAAAATGAAATTACCTCTTTTTAAAAGCCCATCTGAAAGGGGAATCTTTCTATTCCCAATTGGCTCTTTAGAGCTTCATTTTTCTGAAGCTCTGGTTGTCTCTACCTACTACTAGATTTATAGATTAGATCTGACAGCTGAGATATAAATTTCCCTTTACTGTTTCATGTCTGAACCTTTGAGGATGAGATTTCTTTTCATTCACTATAAGCTTGTGTTTTAAAGTATAAACATACATGCTTCCTGGATGAAAAAGCTTTTCTTCAACACATTTTCAATTAAGTTTTTAAATTTCCACTGCAAATTTGTTTTTATTAACATTTTAGAAACATACTTTATTTACCTTATGTTAAACCAAAGTAAAAATATTTTATTTTGATCATTAACCAGATTTACAAAACATAAAAATAAAAGATAATTTAAAAATGGAATTTAAAAAATTGCATGTGGCTAGCACAGATGAAACTTTCTTAGGTCAGGTAACTCACTAAGGCGTTAGAGAAAAGTCCATTATACATCCTAATTATAGCTAGAAAAAGAAAGAGAAGAATTAACCATTTATTCTTATCATTACATTTTGTTTCTTTGATATTTACCTGATACCTTATCAAATAATGCAGTAGCGTAAGATCCAAGTGGAAGACAGTGTGTAATAATACTACCAAAAGAATCAATTTTAATCTTGGATGATGATCGGCTGGGAGAGGGGGGGAAGCTGAATTCCAAGCTGGGTGAAAGTCAGGAATTTTTAAATTCAAAAACAGCATTACTGCTTTAGGAATACTTTTCTAAGTTAACCATTTAAAGGGCTAGGAGGTCATTGTTCTAATAAAAATCAGCTGTGTTCCTCTAACAAGAAATCTAAGGGCTCTACAGCTTGCTTTTATTATCCTTTCAATTCTTTTTATGGGGTGCCTTTTTATACAGTTATTTTTAAGTGACCGAATATCTTACTGTTTGCATGTACTACATCACTGTGCTAATCTTGCACACAACAGAAAATGACTTGGCTAAAGTCATGGAAAGTGCATGATCAACAGTCCATGTCTAGAGGCATAGGGAGCTTTAGCGCCCAGAGATCTTCATTCAGCAAGTCTAATTAAAAATAGAATATTATGAATTAATTGTAAATTAAATATTTAAGCATATTATTAAGCTTACTGAGTCAAAAGAATTCAAAACCATCTTAGCAGAGATATCTATTTTTCATGAATCAAATGGAATAAACTACATTCATTATTTGATCCTTGAAAAAGAACCATCTGTCTTTTTTCTTTCACTTTACCTTTTGTCAGAATATAAAAGCTGCTTAAGAACACAATTAATATTTTCTACCTGGAAGTTTCAAAGAAAAGAAACAAACTAACAAAAAAACAGAATAGAAAAAACAAAATTATACCACATTCTCTTTTCTCTTTGATATTTACAACGACCACTTCAAAAATATTGCCTTAAAGGTTATTTCCACTACAATTCAAATCTCCTTCCCCAAAACAAAAAATGACCTGTGCTATTTGCACAAATGTTATAGTAAAGTAAAATAAACATAAAGTCACAATAACCAAGTTACATTGATCAAATTGCTGAACTTAGTGCCCATGCTACAAATTTTTGGCTTTCTAAAACAGAATTACTTGAAACCACTTGAGAGAAAATTACAACATAATGAAAGAGAAGGAGAATCCCCATTTTTGATTACCATCTACCCCCTTGCTATACCTTTCAGTTCCTTTCTCCTGAGTAACATGGTACTGCAAGGGTGTCAGCCGCTTTCTCAGTTCTTCGTGAGAAAAAGTCACCTTATAGTTCTTTTTCCCCCTACGTGTCCCTGCAAAAAGATAAAATATGGAAAAAAAGAGTCTTTTCAATTTAAAATCCTGAGTCACTGCGTGCTAGCCAAATACAGCTTCCACTGTACATTCATTTTTCCAATGGCTAGACTGCATCCTAATGCATTAGAGAGGTTCAGCAGATTGTTCTATCAACCCAACTTTTAGAAGGCTGTTGTACACAAGCAGGTGACTCCATGTGAAAAGAATGTGAGGCAGCCAAAGCTTTCACTATGCAGAAAAGTCAACACATGTTTGTGAGATCTGACTGTCACATTATCCTTTGCAAGAAAGTAAAATCTGGAGCCTAATATTGTGTTCCTCAGGTCTTCTCAATAAATACCGGTACATTTTAGTATAAAAACTCTATAAGACATCTGTAAATAGGTAAAAGGTAAAGGGCATATTACGTTTAACCAGAATATCTTCCTATTGTTCCATGTAGTTTATTTATATTATCGTTTGTATTTTAATTGTTACCATTTTTATTTTATTGAATTATTATGATTATGGTTTATAACCACTGAAATTTTCTTAATGACATACAACTCAAATAAATTTGAGGCAAATATTGTGATGACTGCAATATAGGTGCAAAACCGGGCAAAATTCCTGGATATAAGGGCAATGAATATGATAGCCATGAATTCAGAAAATTCAGCTAAGAAATTAGGAACTTAAGAGACTAAGAATTCTAGAGCTTAGTAAAATGTATATTGGTTTTAAAGAGGAGTTAAAATAAAACAGAATGTAGATACTTAAGAACATGTGTAATTATCCTTAATAATATAAAAATAGTTTGTAGAAAAAGCCAAATAAACAATTCTAGAAATATTATAGTTATGCAAAGTATTAAAAAATAAGATTTACAAAATAAATATTTTTATCCAATGAAACTGATAAGCATAAAATAGTTAAAGAATGCCTCTTAATGCCTACAATTTGATTAAATAAGTTTCTTTTAAAAGTGTATTAATTATATATTTACTATATAACAGAACAATATGGAGAGATTTAATGTTGTGAAAGATCTCTCAACACATAGATTAAGAGAATTTTAAGGAAGCTCCTTAACAGGAGTTAACAACAGGAAGTTGATTCCTGATAAGGAACAATTTAAAGATCATATATGCAGGAAGTGAGACTAATTTGCATTCCTCTGCTCTACTTCCTCTCCAAGGCACAATAATCTGCATTTTTGAAATCCAATTAAAAATCAATCAGCAAATAGATAAGGCATATTGTACACAGAGAAGGATTATACATATCTGCTCGAGGTGGGTTCCTCCCGGTTCGGACCAGATCGCCCGAACCGGTAGCGACCTGCTGGTGACATCACAGTGACATCACAGATCCAGTTTGGTCGGTGCCGGTCCGTGGGCGCCATCTCTTTTTTTTGAATTTTTTTTGCTGGAATATTTTTCCGGGTTTTTTTTCTTCTGCGCATGCGCAAAATCTGAGTTTCTGGCACTGCGCATGAGTCGCCATCTTGTTTTCAGCTTTTTGGGGGGAATTTTTTTCTGATTTTTTGGCACTGTGCATGCGTGCGCACGCTTTGCGCGCGTGCGCCCACATGGCATGGCCACGCGGCGTGGGAGGAAGCAAACCGGCAGCGAGGTAAGTTGGAACCCACCCCTGATCTGCTCCTCAGCAGAATATTTTAGGGATAAGCTCTTTCATTTATCTCCAAACATAATGAAAAAAACTAGCAGAATGCGAAATTGACATACTTTATTTTATGCAGCACTCTAGCTGAAATGGAAAAAGACAATATGATTTTGAGAATGAATCAAATAACTGATATATAAAAGAATGCTAACATAGTTTCAAAGTAATATTTATTCCATAGAGGAAGCTATTAAGATACTGGATGAAAATTTTAATATAAATATTTCTAATATTTAATGGAGGCAGCTGTACAGCTAAAAAAACCTTTAAAAATGAAAATAAAATATTTTCATTCTGCAAAAGTTATCTGTTCTTCATTTTTCAAAAGTGTTCAGCAATTCTGCATTTGTTAAGCTGTGAATCTTAGATGAATTCATTAATCATATGGTTTGTGAACAAAAACTCTTAAACTTTTAAGATTGCAATCTTTACATATTATCTGAGATATAATTTGCTTTGAATTTAAGCAGATTACTTCTAAGATTGCTCTTTCATTTTAGACATTTCTCTCTCATTATTTGATAAATAACAAAATATAGGCTAGTCTGGCAAGGAAACAAGAGGTATAGCTATAGACTTACAAATGTAAACAGATATACAACACAAATAAATATTGAACATCCTAGTTTCATCATTTCCAAATGTTTTAGGCTATAAATATGTATAGTGAATTTTTCTTAAAGTATACAGGTGTTTAAGAGATTAAGATCCAGCAGTTATATTTGGCTTGAACAATTAACATTTTTCAAAATAAACTTTTCTCCAAGTTATTGAAGGATTTATGCTTGATTACAACTCTACAAAGGTTTTTTTTAGCAACAGATATATACCCTCATAAAGAAACAATTGTATTCTCAAAGTAGAATAACCAGAGCAATCCATCTGTATGTCATTTAGTACAAGGAGAGAAACGGCAGGTTTAAATTACATGGTATTGAATTGCAATTTCCTAACATTGGGCGCTTTTCTACTTTTTTACCCTCAATCATTACTGAAGAGTGTTCACAAAAAGTAATTTTAAATTTAAATTTCTTTTTTCCTCCTCTTTATACCATGTAAAAAGAAAGTTAGTTAGGCTGGTCTCTATGAACTAACCACATTATCTGTACACATAATTCTTAATAGTACAGAACCTTAGCTGTTGGTTGTAAGGTCCTGCAAAAGAACATTTTTATTTCACAGACTATACATTAGTTTTGATTTAAGCATTCTTTAAAAGTTGTCTTTTTGCTATAAGGCCTACATTTATTTCTGCAGAACTTATTTTAATGGAGGACTTTGAAGACCACAGCTTCCAAATTAGGAAATTTTTCTACATCCTGGTTTCTGAACCTAAAATATAAACATAATTTCCTAAAGTATCTGCTTTATAATATTCAGTTGCTTATTTTAAGAACTCAAATATTGGAAACATATCCTCAAACTATGAAATATTCTTTTATTTGAAAGCAAAAAAGATTGCTCTGTTAGAAAGGCAATGTTAAAATTCCCACAAATGTTATTATATAAACTTCAGAATTTAAGTCATTACAGTCCTTGATCATATACCATGTCTATAAAGAGGCTATTTGTTTCATTTTTATATTGTCTATTCTATTTCAGGGTACAAAGCAGAGGAATGAATGAATAAAAACATAAAGTCCAATGTAGCATGGGGATATTCTCTTATCTTATTTGCTGTGGCAAATACACCATTTAAGGGACAAAGAAATCAAATGGTAACAGAACAATAAAATTATTTCTTTTAAAAAATGCTTATCTGAAATAATTGTACTACAGTTCTTGGTGACCATAAATTTACTTCTTTAAAAATCTAAAATAAACCTTAAGGTAAAAGAACAAATCTAGCCAATTATGAATAGTAACATTTTAGATTATCCTCAAGCTCTGAAACAATTTGCTGCTTTTAATATTACTTTATGACTGCATGTCAACCAAAAAGCATTTGTTTTTTTCCCCATTTTTTAAAATTTGTAAACCACTTTTGGGGCCCTTTGGGAAATATGGAAGCTTGTTCTTTGCTAAATTCCTGAGAAAGAGGATTTAAAAATCCTTCTTGCCGTGTATTTATAATCCTGGGTTTGTATATAGATTTGAGTTCAGTTAAATTTAAAAGCTAAGTAAATGAGGTGAAATAAGGTAAATATGGTTTCAACAAAAGGTTGAGACTATACTCAAGATTATAAACCTGTAAATAATTACTAAATATTTACTATGGAGAATAAGCCAACACTTTCTTCCAAGTATATGAGCAGCCTCTGCAACGTAGACTTGTTAACTCATTGAAGAACTCACAAGCACATAAACCTTACAGCTCAAGAGATCAAAACAATGAACTAATTACTGAATCTGCTTTAGTTTTTTTTTTTTTAAGTAATTGAAAGTCTCAAATCACACTTGATTTCCATAAAAATATCCATGTAGGGTTTTTTGGCAACAAAATAGAAGTAATTATCTTCTGCCTTCTAAAGTTTTTTTTTCCAATTCTCTTATCACCTTAGTATTTTCTCCCATCCAAGTATTTAATGGTTTTTTAGAGGCAAAGACCAAAATATCAGACACATTACAACAGAGTTCAACACAGGTAAGAGAAGTATATGAAATCAAGATAATCACTGTATTAGTTAATGTTGTTTTAAATTTATGGCTAGATGGTAAACTTGGTTAGCTCAATTAAATGCTGCAACCTTCTAAGATATTATTCTAAAAGTCTGCAAAATGTTTGACCTTTTCTATATTATATATCAAGATATTTTCAAGTTATCACACATTATTTCAAATTCAATACTGACGATTTAAGAAAAGGAGAAGAGCAAAGTTACATGCATGTTACTTTGCAGAATCTGGTATCATGATGTTTTGGGAAGGCAACTGGGGAGTGCTATGCTGAGGAAAAGTTTAGTAAAGAATAGCAAAGGTTCACATGAGCATAGAATATAGTGATCAAACATGTAGGAAAGATATAAGTGGTGAGTTTTTTGCAGATAGATAATTGTCTTGATTCAGTGATTTCCTGGACACACTACAGCTCTTAGAACTCTCTTTACTCTCTTTACTCCTAAAGTCATTCAGACATACTTTAAAGCTTATGAAGATTTGTTCTTTAAGCAAATCAATAAAGAATTTTGGCTTATTGCAAACATCATGAATAAAATGTGTCTTAAAGAAATATACAATACAAAATATATGCCATCTAACTAAAGCTATATAAATGCATTTCATATATCGGTAATATTACAGATTTAGTTTCCAGCAAAAAAATAGCCTTAGCTATTTTAAATACATAAGAATGTACTTGATATGAAAATCAGTTGATGCAATGCAAATGAAAGCCATAAGCTCCTGTAACCACTAGTAAGCAGCTGAATGTAGGACATAGAGGACTTCTCAACTAGAGCATACATCCCAATACAATGGTACCTTGGTACTCAACTGCTTTGAAACTCGTCAAATTTGATAATCAACACATTTTGGTATGAAAATTTTGTTCCAGTACTTTGTTTGTTTGGTATTCAGCACACAAGCTTGAACTTGTCAGGGTCGGCTACCTTGTGATTCACTACATTAATCCTTATGGGAAAAAATTGTTTGGTACTCATTGTTTTTGATACTCAACATGCTTCCTGGAACCAATTAACGATGAGTACCAAAGTACCACTGTATGTAAATCATCCAGTTCAATAAGCATTATGATAGGCACAAAGATGAGTAAGTTCTGTTGATAAATGAATGAAAATTTGAAATATCCTAACATAATATGCAGCTATTGTTCATATTAACCATGTCATAATTCTCTGGTAAATTCACTAAAAATGTATTTTGGTTATTGTCTATATCACTTCTACTGACATTTCAGAATTGGGCAAAGATGGTTGTATTCAAGAAGGACCAATAGGTACTATAATAAATTTTTTTGTTCCTGTTAATTTATTGATTTTATTACATTTATATGGCTGCCCATCTCACTTGCATGGAACTCTAGGGTAGTGTAATAAAACCATAGTTTTCTACTATTAAAAACAATTAAAAATTAAAAGCTACATCTAAAACACAACAATAAAAAGACAGAGGAGAATGCACTCTAACTATATACAAGATATTGTAACCATTTAATGGGCTCCACACTTCCTTGGGGTCCCCAAGTCTGATGTTACATCCAAGTTTTGAGGGCCTTCCAGAAGGCCAATCTCACTGGGGCGGAAGTGGGGGAATAATATTCCAGTTATTTTTGTTTTATTAATGTTCTATATAATATTGTTGTAACTATCATGAGGTGTATTAATAAAAGATGGGACATAAATGCAATTACTAATAATAAATTTAAAAATAAATAATAGCATATTTTAAAACCATAGATAAGGGCACTATATAGATGAAATATAATTAAATTGCATAGGTATAAAATTCAATATTAAATACATACACACTATCAAACGATTAACGTGATATGCCCAGTACCTTCCTATAGACATACTGCAATTTTAACTGTGAACATCAAGAAACGTTTTACAAACAGCACATAAATATTCTGCCAATTAAATACACAACTGTATTTAAATATTTATTTAGAAAGCAATTACTTTGGAGTTAGAAAGCATTTATGTCTTTCAAAACATATTCAGCATTAATTTAATTAAAATTATCTAACTAATTTTTCCAGGTTTTAAAGAGCAGGAAAAGAAAGCATTCTACTGCATGCATGAAGTGATGAAAGCAAAGAACAGTGTTAAAAGGGAGAAAAGGTACATTTTTAGAGATGAATCAGCTCATACAATACAAACTCACAGCAAAGCAAAGTAAGTTTTTCTCCTATATAAATGTGGCACTCTGCTACAGAAAATGTTTGTAGGTTTATGCATAAATTCAAAATAAGTAGATGTTTACTGGAAGACAAAATCACAGGAGGAAATATTTGATTTTTACCTTCCAAATTACAAAGTTAACAAACATAAGGAGTCAAAACAATAATTTACTAGTATTGTTAAAACTTATTTTAAAGACACTTGACTAGATATACTAGTTATTAATTTGCTGTTTTTCAAGATCTTTAAAACCACTAAATTAAATTCTCTATCTAAAATACAAAAAAATTTATTCAGACTTAAATCTTTTAGACTTAAGATTTGGGTATTACAGAACAGTATTTCAGTAATATGGAAAAGAATACCTAATTAGTGCCATCTACTGGAATTTGAGAGCTACTATCTTTTAAACTGAAATTTCTCTAGCTCATATGGTAAAATAATCTATTCTTATATGTATGTATTCAAATTCCAGCAATTAAAAAAATTAAGAATTTCTAAAAAATAAGTACATGACATAAAAATTGTTTGCACTTTAAATAACATTTGGAAGAAAACAAAATGTGTAAATTATGGTGAACTTGGGACAAGATAAATGTATTTATTTATATGAAGATGTTATCTTTTTTTTTTAAAGGATATACTATGGATAATTCTAAAGCCATCTAAAAGTATATACATGTATACATCATATTTAAAATGAAATGGTTAAATGTATTCTTAATGTCTTAGTTCAAAAACTGTAAATATATAAATATACAGTGGTGAAATCCATTTTTTTTTACTACCGGTTCTGTGGGTGTGGCATAGCTTGGTGGGCATGGCTTGGTGGGTGTGGCAGGGGAAGGATACTGCAAAATCCCCATTCACTCCCCACTCCTGGGGGAAGGATATTGAAAAATCTCCATTCCCACCCCACTCTGGGGCCAGCCAGAGGTGGTATTTGCTGGTTCTCCGAACTACTCAAAATATCCGCTACTGGTTCTCCAAACTACTCAAAATTTCCACTACCGGTTCTCCAAAACCTGTCAGAACCTTCTGGATTTCACCCCTGAAATAATATATATTGTGCTTACCTAAGCCAATTTCATGGCCACGTCATTTATCAGTTCCAGTATCTCTGAATAATTTGCCTTTATGACTATTTATATCATAAAGAGGAGATGCAGGGTATCTGAGAAGCCATCTCTCCCCAATGGACAACCCCATTCCACTTGTGCCAACAGAAGAGGCCCTCTATGGATCCTGTCTGCTAAGGAATTGAAGCAGGCGGGGTCAAGAACAAGAGTCGAGTCTTTTCCCTGTGGCCCAAACACTGTGAAACATTTTACACCAAGAGGTGAGAATTGCCCCCTCTCTTTTGGCATTCTGGAAGAGTATTAAAACCTGACTTTGCCAGTTAGTCTGGGCCCCCGAGGGAGTGGTCACCGCTAAAGGTGGCTGATGGGGTAAAAAGACCTCATCCCCGTCCCAATCATCTCTTAGCTCCTTTAATTTCAGTTTTAGTACTGTTTTTAATAATATTTTAATCTGTGTAGATTTTAATGTTTTAATGTTTTAATTATTTTTTACTTGTTTTATAACTTATAAGCCACCCAGAGTCGCCCTGTAGGGAAGATGAGCATCATAAAGATTTGATAAATAAATAAAACAGATGAGAGCTTTTTCTACTGCTGTGAAACATGTTGCCTGTTTTCCTTCCACTATTAATGAGCTCTTATATAATACTTTTATTTGGAACTTCAAACATGATAACATGGTAGAAAAATGTTATTTGCTACTTCACTGGTAGTCCAAAGTGGAAATGCTGTCTATACATGCTCACGGACATGCAAATTGAGGGAAAGCTTCCAAAACCATGACAAGCCTTCCAAAGACTAAGGCTGCATCAACATTTTGAAGAGTGATTCTTCACATGCACCAATGTGCTATGCTTTATGAATATGTTGAACAGCACTATTATTTATCCTTATCTTTTGCATTTCAAGGTTTCTGCTTGATTTGCAGAACTAACAAATACAAAGATAAAGTTATGACCAAAAATTGTAGAAATACAGCTAAATTAGTACATAATTTTACAAGAAAATTTTCATTTGCAACAGCTTGTAAGAACTTTGCATTCAATTGATTTGTTATTATTCTTAAAATGGCACTGAATGCTTCCTGAGATCAAACATATTGTCCCTCACCAGATTATAGTATCCCTTGATAAAAATATACCCTGTTTCCCCCCAAATAAGACATCCCCTGATAATAAGCCCAATCGGCCTTTTGAGTGCATGGCAATAAGGCCAAGCGCTTATTTCAGGGTTCAAAAAAATATAAGACAGAGTCTTATTTTCGGGGAAATATGGTAGTGCTAGACTATTTAAGACTATTATTATATTTAAAGAAAGCAAAGTGCCTATTTATTTATGAACTAAAAATACGATCAAATTTATCAAACCCTATATAGAAGCTAAAATGCTAACCCTTGTTACCAATTATTGTTTTAAAAAAAGCAGTGATGTACAATATAGTTTGAAAGACTTTCAGCTTAGTTGGATTTAAAAAGCTGATTCCTTAGCAAACCACAGCCTATAATTTCCTGTAGCAGAGATGCCTACTCTAGTAGAAAGAACCTCCATATGCATAACCACAAGTAGCACCCAGTCAACCTGAGGGAAGCCCACAGGCTTGCAGGGCCACTGGCTGGCTCTTTGTCACCAAATGCAGTAGGTTGAATGCAGACATCACTGTAATATCGTCACCAACACAACCAGAGGCAAAGAACAGGGGCAAGAGCTGAGTAAGGGAAAAAAAGATGAAAATGAAATTAAAACTTCAAAAAATTAGATACATTCATAGCAAAAATGATGATTATGACTTTTTTCTGAAAGGAATCATACAAGCTTAATAATACAAATACACATGTATTAAATGAGTTCCTCTCATTCCTTGCACAACGATCTAGGAATTATTCCCAAGAAATAAAGCAACATACAAACATATATACACAATAATTTTAAGAAAATGATTTGAAAATGATCACATAAAAATTTCAGAAAGAAACATGGTATTTTGTTCATTCATTTATTATGTTATAGTTAATTTGCATCTAAGTTCTAAAAGTTTTAAAAATAGGGAACTTACTATTACACAAACAATTAGTACCTTAAAGTAGTTGCATTTTTAATAATACCCTCTTCAACTATGCATGCAAGACTTTTCTTTATAAATGAAAAAGAACTCCATGTGCATTAGACTTAACTCCTCAGAAGAATGGATAAACTCAATCTAAGGAAAGATATATGAGAGGCCCATATTAAAGCTGTTCTATATAATGACCACTTGCTGAGTTACATATTTTAAAAACAATTTATAATGAAGGTAACAAAGATGAGAACCCATCAGAAACATCTAGCGCAGAGTTCCCCAACCTTTCTGGGTTCGCGGCCCGGAGTGGGGGAGGGAGGAAAGAGGGGATGATTTTGTGGGAGGGGCAAGTGCATGGGAGGGGCAAGTGCATGTGTGGGAGGGGCAACTGCAGTGTCTGCGACATTTGCAGCGACACTCACCTGAGTGGGGCCGCAAGCGCCCATGATGAGGCTTGTGCAAATGGGGCCACGAGGCTTGTGTGAGTGCAGCTGCAAGCACCCGCGAGGCTCACGCGAATGGGGCTGTGCGCACGTGGAGGCACGTGCACCGGCCGGGCACTCATGCGGCCCAGTGGTGATTAGCCCGTGGCCCAGTAGTGGGCCGCGGCCTCCAGGTTGGGGACCCCTGATCTAGTGGACAAGTACATTGTGCAAGAATCATACACAATTTCTTGTGCTATACCCATCTACTTTAATGTTTGTTCAGAATAGAATGCATTACAAAGCTTCAAATATATTTATATCAAAAACTGATAATTATTATTGAAAGTGCTATCGATTTCTCTTGCTAATTTTCTATTAGATAATTGACCAAGCCAGATCAGTACAGAAATATGATTTATAGGCACTGTAAACAGCAAAGCTGCTATAAACCAATAATATATCAAGAGAGTGACCTGAATGTTTTTTTTAGACAGGATTTACAAAAGAGGCTTGTTAAAGTTTTGAGGAATATTGTGAGAAGGGACAAAGAAGAAATATAAAATTGGTTTATTTGATCAAGGTTAAGATATGTTATTTCTGGTAAACCTCAGTGGACTTTCATTGCATTAAGCTATTAGGGAGTGAAGAGATACTAAAATTGTTTATACTTGTGATGAACTCAGATGTCTATATGTTTACTTTGTTTCCTTGCTATATTCTTACTTTTCTTACGCTTTTCCTTCTGCACATTAAAATATATTCCAAAATCCTCCATTATCAAGCTGTGATTGATAAGGGATCAGCAGCTGCCTTGTTACCAGCTAAGCAGCTAACTTTTTTTACCTCGCATTTGTATTGTTCTGTGACCTGAGTATCTTCAGCTTGAACTTGCTATACAACGATCAGCCTTAGACTGTTAAAAAAAAATCACTAGAATAACATCAGTAAATGCCAACAATAGTAGATCAGATCACATTCCAACTGTAGTTCATCTGCCCAGAAGTGTCAGCAACAAAGCAGGATAGGCTATACCTGGCATGACATCATAGTATAAACCCCTTCTTTCTGTGTCTGCAATACGATCCTGATGAAAGGTGGAGTATTCATAGCGACATCACTGTGTGTGCCCTTGAAAGCACATCTTGTTGGGCCAGCCCAACCAGTTTGTTTTCTGTTGGCAACTGTCCCTGACTGGCTGTGAGCAGACTAGCTCAAGCTGCTGCAATCTTTTTTGCTGGCAAGGAATATTTAAAGCATTATTTTATTTACTTATTTTGCTGCTCTCTATTTGGACTTTTTAAAAATTTCCTGGAAATCAATATATTGATTATAGTACAGAAGCCTATGCATCTACCACAAGCTGTTCGGAAGTTTACTCAAAAATGTCTGGGGAAGATTTCTGGGAAAGAAACAGCAAGAATCTGTTGCATAGATGGTCTTCTGATTATACACCTTTAGGTCCAAATCTCTGTACTGAATGGGTATGTGGAATGCTATCCCCATCCCTCAATTTGTTTCATGCTATATATTTTTCATTATATCTTGAATTACTAATTTGCTTTAGAGTGTATCTGAATAAAATACTACTTGGATTAAATTACTTCAAAGGACAGGAGCCAAATGTTTATAGAAGCAGAAGTGGAGACAATAATGAGCAAGAAAAGATAAACACCACAACCAATAGCCTGAAAAAAAGGATTCAAGATGTAATTTGCATGAACGACTGTACAATGATTTTCTGTTTCCTAACCATGCACGGAGACCATTCTCTTGGAGAAGGCGATCAACTAATAAAAAAGGCCTACACATTCCAAGCAAGCAAATAAAAATGTATTTTCACTTTGAGAAAGAGAAGTGTGCAGTGAAAATGTAATTACCTAGCAAAGCTGTAGTCTTACTGGGCTCCAGCAGCTGATCATAAAAGGTCTTCCTATTCTGTTTCATCAACTGTAGCACCAGGCAGCCTGCACGCCTACCAATTGCAGCCATCTGGCTTGTGTCAAAGCCTGTGACTCAAGCAACTACAGTGCAACAGGGAGAAAGGCAGTGATATCACTCTTCAGGTCAGGCAAAGAACAAGGATGAATTCTACCTCTAAAAAGGTGGGTGCCCCAGGAGGAGAGAGATCTAGAACACTTTAACTTAGCAATTTATGATTAAAGATGTTCTCTCCATTAAACCAGGAACAGACCACCCCCTAGTGGTTAGCAGACAAAAAAGTGCAAACAGCAAGCTTGTGTTGCTAAAGCTAGATAAAATAGCTTTTGCAAGTCAATGCAAAACAAAGAATAAAGTGTTGATTGATTTGCCCATGGGGAAAACAATTAAATGTTTCAAAAATAGAATACATCCTGTGATGAAAGATAATTGAACGTTTTAATGACGTAATACCACTTCAGATTGTACGTGGATGTTAATGTTTTAAATCCTTCCCCACCTAAAAATAATCCCACACCTAGTTTTAAAACAGATTAGTTGCTCTGTGCTGCACTGTTATGTGCAACTACTACTATTACTGCAAGAAGAAAATCAGAAGTCTGATAAGCACCTTTTCAACTAACAAATTTTGTTAAAAGTTATAAACTTTCACGAACTGCCTCTTTTTATCAAATGCATAAATTGCATAGTCTACAAACTAACTTTTCCTCATGAAAGCTTATGTCTTTTAGCAAAATTTCTTAGTCTGACAAGATACACCAGACCTGATATTCTGCCACATTGACTAACAGTTTTCTAAAATTTGCAGAAGATAACCAGATACCTGCAGACATTTGAAAAGATTTCTCTCAGATTCTAACCATTCTCCAGCGTAAAGCTATGCCAGTGAAAGTTGAAGTAAGATTATGACCTATACTTTTTAATTTCTTAATGTTTTCTTACAATCTACCTTAATTATTTAATTTGAAGGCAAGCTATACATTATAATGCATTTTGCCAATCACATGGAACAGAATTATGCATAGAAACAGAAAACTATATTTTAAATATATATATAAAATAGCTTTGCAGATGCATTAAGAGACTTAATGAAATATAAAACATAGACGTTTTTGGGAAAATAGGGAAGAGAAGTGTACATAAACAGAATGTTGCTCTATACTGATGTATCAGAGCAGAATTTAGAACACGAGTGTCAAACTCGTGGTGTCATGTTGCCATCACATGATGTTTCGCAATGTTTTTTCCTCACGGAGCTGGGGTGGGTGTGGCCTGCGCATGACGGATCCGGCCCGTGGGCCGCCAGTTTGACACCCCTGATTTAGAACATGCTGGGTAGGGAATTCTGGGAGTTGAAGCCCACGCATCTTAAAGTTGCCATGTTTGAAAAAAATGCAGATTTACGACATGAATTATTGTTAGGATTCCCTTGAGTAAAGACTTTACTGGCCGATATAAGGAATATAAAATAATTTATCCCTTGAGACTGTTAAAGCAATTTATGATTAAAAGTTAAAACAGTATAATTCAGCACATAATCAAATGAAACAGCTAAAAACAAGACAATTAAAGCAACTCATAGCAATACAGTAAAAAAAGATCAAAAGCTTAGGCTTAGACGTGAAAAAGTCAACAGAAAGGAGACTGAGCCTCCCAGTTACATAATCTGGGCAGGAGATAAAAATAAGATCTGCCTTTAGGTCTCAGGCAGCAATTTCCAATAGCAAGAAATTGCTGAGCAAAATCTCAGATAAAGGATATAGTAGTCAGGTAGGCTCCCATAATATAGAATTCCTATCATTAGTGGGAAACAGTCACTCTTAAAAGTTATCCAAATGAGGCATGTCTTAAGATAGCCTCTTTCTCAATTGCTGCCAACATACACAAATCAAAGTTTATCAGAATTATCTCAGGAACAGGCAACAGCTGACAAACTACAGCTGGCAAGTACAAGTAGTCCTCAACATATGACTGTAATGAGCTCATAATTTTGGTCATAAGTCGTGATGGTCGTAAAGTCGGTCACTTTGTGACCATGCCTGAATTTACCTTTTTTGTGGCAGTCATTAAGCAAACATTGCAGTTGTTAAGTGCCATAGTCATTAAGCAAACCCATTGTTCACTAGGGGGCAAACTTGGCCGGAAACCAGAAATAAATACCAATTTCTGATAAAAACATAAAATGTAGTCACATGACTGTGTAGCACTGCAAATAGCCTTAAATGCGGTTTGGTTACCAAGTGCTCAAAATGGGGGGAGCAGATATCATAACTTCAAATCCTTAAAACCCTATTTCAACATTTTTAACTTACAGAATTTTAAATTGCTAGCATTTATTGAGATTTTCATTATTTTTTAAAGAAGTTTTTTATTTATAAAACAGTTAAAAAACAAACAAACATTAAAACAAAAAGACATGTACATGACGGATAATCCAGTTTACCTATTTCCATTGAATTAATTCTATTCCTAACTATACATATATACTTATATTTAAATTATCTCTATCTAGATGTACCTTCATTTTTACAATGTAATATTTTATACAATATCAATTCCATTATCTTTCGTAGAGAAATAATATTCTATACCTTTCCAATTATATCGTTATTTCATGTTCCTGACTTTCCTTTTTTCCCAACCATATAATTTATCCCAGGTTTCAAAATATTCTGATTCATTTTTATCTTTTAGCTCCATCGTTAATCTGTCCATCTCTGCAAAAGACAATATTTTATGTAGAATCTCTTTATCTGTGGGGGTATCCTTGTTTTTCCCCTTTTGTGCGAAAGCCAATCTCGCAGCAGTCAAAATGTAT
>QLTV01002141.1:2575501-2588987 GCA_003457575.1 Thermophis baileyi
GTTGTTACCATTTTTATACCTGGGTCTTTTTTATCTTTCCTATATTTTGATTGTAGTTGTAAGTATGCCCACCACTCCAAATCTATACCTTCTTTCTGTAATTCTGATCTTGACTTCAAATCTCCTTTCTCATCCAGAATATGTTTATATGTTACTATTTGTCCCATATGTATAAATTTTGGATGAATATACATCTCTAAAGTTGAGATCCAGTTTGGAATCTGTATATAATTTTGTTGTTTAATTTTCGCCCACACACCTATCAGTGCACGTCTAATATAATGTCTCTGGAAGTACTGGTGAATTTTGTCTTTCTCTTCCCACAATATGGCATGCCAGCCAATTTGCAAATATTGGCCTTCCAATCTTAATAATCTTTCATTTTTTAGTTGTATCCAATCCCTGATCCATATCAATGTTGTAGCCTGATAATATTTTTCCCAATCTGAAAAAACATTGCCCCCTAGTGAACATTGTTCACTAGGGGGCAAACTTGGCCAGAAACCAGAAATAAATACCAATTTCTGATAAAAACATAAAATGTAGTCACATGACTGTGTAGCACTGCAAATAGCCTTAAATGCGGTTTGGTTACCAAGTGCTCAAAATGGGGGGAGCAGATATCATAACTTCAAATCCTTAAAACCCTATTTCAACATTTTTAACTTACAGAATTTTAAATTGCTAGCATTTATTGAGATTTTCATTTCTTAATGATATAAAATTTGGAGCATTTTTATTATTACATTTTTTTAAAAAATAGCAATCACACTGTAGAGTGAAATTAAACAATGCTGCCTGCTGACTGATCACTTTTCCTAATATTATGAGATTTCTAATAGCCTGAAAACCTGAAAACAAAGCATTTCTTAAATGTCCTTTTCTTCATGCATTCCGGCAGCAAAAACGAGATCACTTCTGAATTGAGGTAATCTGATTATCTAACAGAAAGAGTATAAAAGGCCCTCTTATCAACATCCCCAGTTTGGCATCAAAGTGCTTACAGTAACTAGGTTTGCAAGGACTTGGGAGAATTATCAAGTTTTATGTATATCAGCTTCAAAATGGTAACTTTGGTAACTTTCTAATAGAAGTTATGTGCTTGGATTTTTTTAAGGAAGGGTAACTTTTCTCTTTTGAGATTATCTTGGGTCACACTGACAATTAAAACAGGACAATACACTTGGCTCTGTTATTATATTCAAGTACAAAAACCTAATAATAGGGAAAACCTAATGCCAATACTTTACTGAGCTACCTACAGAGGATTTAATATATTGTATATCTAATTAGAAAAATTCATTCTGCAAGAAAATAGGACGTGGTAAGGTATGAGAAAGTAGCCCTTCTCTGTAATAGTCCCCACTTTATGGAATGCTCTACTTCCAGAAGTACATGTAATCCCCATCTTGCTACAGTTCCATAAACAGGTTGAAATTATTTTATGTCTTTTGGACTGGGGGTTTATCTTTGTTTTTTTATGGTTATTTTTGAGTTTTGATATTGATTTATTTATAGTTAATATATTTTTGGTTTTCTTGTTGATGAAGTCCTTTGCAACTGACACAGTTGTATGGCAAGAATAAATAATTGTTGCACATGGTTTGGTATATAGTTGATAAAAAAATCTCTGATTTAGAATAGGTTTAATGCAGGAGATGCCAATGATGTTAAGTATCCACTATGGTGCTTAAGAAAATACATTTGACCTGTCACCATATTGGGTCTTTAAAGTAAGATTTAATGCAGGAGATGCCAAAGAAGTTAATTCTTTGGTATCTCCTGCATTAAATCTTACTCTAAATCAAAGATTTTTTTTATCATCTAGCTGCCTATGTGCTTTCTGCCTTTACTACCCTTTTATAGAAGGAAGAAAAGTACTTTATTGGCCATATGAAATACAAGTGATAAGTTATAACTAAATCATTTTGTAAGTTTTTAAAGCAGTGCTTGATCTTCTACGGTATTTATTATTCTTAGGTTACAGTTATCCTGACACACAGTACCAATTCTCATTCCAGCTGCTGGTTGAGATAAGGCTTTCTTTAACTGTGCCAGAACAGGCCGTTTGTCAGCTCTTATCCTTTGATGGAATGAGTGAATGTTTGAAAGTGAATGCAGGACGGAACACACAAAGCAGTTTTAAAAGTTTCAAACAAAAGTTTTACTATTATATTTTCAACAGGCCCCAAGATTGGCAGATTTAATAATATCAAGTGGTGTGGCCTGATGTAAATAGCCGTGTTCACAAACATCGTGTCCCATGCAGGACAGTATCTTATTTATATCTTTTATCCAAGGTGGAGTTACAGAACAATTTATAATTACAATTCCAAAACGTGAAATTGGGATCTCAGGCATTAACAGCAGACTTCTGTTGCTGATGATGGATGCTATGGTATAGATTTTCTCTCCCCAAAAGAGGAGCAGAAAGAGGAGTAGAGATATTTAGGGGCTGGATGCTGATAAACAAGTCAGATCACAGGAATAGCTCTTTCATTGCTCTGAACACCAAATCAAGTGCCCCACTGAATATTTTTAGACAGTGCAAACTAGTAGCTTGGAAAGCTCACTGCTTTTCATATAGATGGCACAATGGGAGGGCCCCTTGCCAAGGAAGTTGGTTTCTATTGCTTTATCACTTGCTTTTCACACTCAGTGTATGAACAAACTATCTGTCCAACAGCAACTGTTATAGCCTCAATTTAACTAAAATATTCTTGCATTTTTAATTAAACAAGTGGTTAGTTTTCTGCTTGGCAGAAGACATATGGGTAAAACACTACAAGATTTGAAATAAAGCAAAAGCTAAAATAAATAAAATAAATAAATAAAATAAAATAAAATAAATTTATAAATAGTAAATAAGATCTTAGTTTTAGCAGTTTGGAGAAACCATTAGTAGAAAGAAGACTTAGCTTTGGACATATTTCCAAATGTACCTGGTTAATTTATCGCATATAAGTGTTGGCTACCATAAAACTCTGCATTTATAACTCTGATCTTCATCTCCAACCAAGAAAAATAAATAGTTTTGCATTGGTTTGTCAGTTTAGAGCAAAAAACATAACACAACCTTTTCCTTCAGACCCAGGGAAACAACTTATCTTTAAGTAGTTTACACTGAATATGGTGTTTGAAGAACTGATAAAAACAAATCTAGTACTCTCTTAAAGATTAATTATAACGTAAATCTGTGTTGGGGGAATAGTTTCCAAACTTTAATTGATTTGTGATATTGTAAGCTGCCCAGAGTTGCTCGATAGTGAGATTGGTGGCATATAAATTTAATAAATAATAAATTACCCAATTATCAAAAACCTTTATATTTTTATTGGGTGGGAAATATAATTCAATAAAAGACAACTAGAATTTTAAAATAACGAGAATGTTTTGCTTAAACTATCAAGCATCAAAGAGCATTTTTGGAACTCCTTTCTCCCAAATACATTTGAAGCAGCATGATATAATTATAGAAAACATTTTTCAAAAGCAAACTCAGTTTGCATAGGAGTCTTAAATCAAAAGATAAGCAACATGTTTATCATAGATATTAATGTGCATTCAGAAAGCTGTCTTTGTAATCACTTGGCTTTCTTCCTCTCCAACCTGGATTTCTTTTAAAAAAAATTTTTTTAACTAAAAAAAAATAGAAAGTTGGCATGCTGCAAGAATGCATGTTGTCCTCACAAAGATCCATCCACACTAAACAGAACAGCCTGAGAAAACAATGGAATTCTAGAAATTGATTGCTCTGAAATTGATCATGCCCACCATGACATTCACATGGTGAATATACTTTGTATGGCTATTTGAATATTTATAAAATATCAAATAAGCTCCTGGCCCAAAACATTTGCCTAACCCTGTAATAAGACATCATGTGGCTTGTTTGGTTTCACCATACCACATTAAATGAATCGATTACTGTTTGTAAATCATGGTTTCTGTTGTACAAACCCAGTCAATTGTGGTTTATCCAGCAAAACATGGCTATAAACAATCTGCTAGTTATAAACTATTATCTCTGGTAAACCTAAGGTATCAGAAGAAAACAGATGGTCAATATGAGAACTGGAAAGCAGTATATAAGGTGGTCCAACCATCTTAAACATATTTAGATTATATTAAAGGTTGATTCTGTTAGACAAAAATCCCCTTTGTTAACTTGCATTAACTGAGAACCCTGAGAGAAAAATGCATTTATTTGTGAACTCTAAAACAGTTACTCTAATCCCCACAGACAAGCAAAAATTGTTCGATTAATAACAAACTTTTGCATATTAATGTAATGGAAACAATAGCATGCTAGTTGGAACACACCCACATCACACCTCCAAACCGGGCAAATTGTCAATGGCCTTATTTCTGTGTGTCAAATGCTAATACTTTATATGAACCTTTAAGGAGATTATTCGCTTTAAAAGTGATGCAACATCTCCAATCCCATCCAGAAGGAAGTGATTAAAAAAAAAAAAAAAGGAGGGCTGGCTTCCCAAAACAAACTAATTTAGAAAAAAAACTTAAAAGAACTCCTCCCCCCATTCCCAACCTGAATATAAAAAGCAGGCAAGAGTCCTACTTTGGTTACCTATTGAATACCATCACAAAATTCCTGAATTTAGTTGCAGCCACCACCCAGACAGATTCAGCCTAATCCTGAACAGGTACTCTTGGTTTGATTACATACATTCAAAATACAGATGAGAGGCTTGTATCATCCCAATCTTATCCTTGTCTAATCAGAGTATGTCCTGTGGATATTGACAGGGTTCTCGAAAGCAAGTGGGGTCAGAGTAATAAGAAAGATGTCCTTAAATTAAGCCACGCTTATAACAGCTTATTGTGGATTATTCGACTGCGCTGGACCCGAATGACAAGGTACCTCATGACGACTACTACGATGGAACTATCTGAATAGTCAACCTTACTTAATTCTACCAGAGGTTAAGGAAAGCTATCGGTGCTGGACTGCTGCTGGCCGGAATACGTGTCTCACGGCACTAGAAGGACTCCTCCACCTTTTTTCTTCCTTGCTCATCCCTGTCACAAAGCGCCTCCACCAAGCCATCGCCCTTTAATTTTCAACTCACCGCAGGCCGGATCGAACAATCTAGAAATCCGAATAGAGAGACGGGAGTGTAACCTTGCCTTTGCGAGGGACTACGGCTCCCCTGCCTGGTATCTGCGTAAAAGCTGCCGCCGCCGCGCAGAATAAATTCAGGAGCAAGGGAAGCTCGGCGCGCATGGAGAGGCGAGGCAGAAAAATAAAGCAGTAGAGCCTTGGCAGGAGAAAAGGTAGCTACTGTTCCCGCAGCCGCCTCGGGCCAAAGTCGCCCTCCACCCCCACGGTCCAGCAAAAGGACAGGCCAAGCAGGCATGACGGGAAATTCCTTGGACGGCAGCTGCTCAATCAGCTCCAAATATGAGCATAGAGCTGAAAGAGACCGCCACCGTCCCAGGACGGGGCGGAAGGAAAGGGTACGTGTTTCCAGGGCTTTATAAGTCCATGACGGCCAGCAAAACTTTACTTTCGGCTTTCCCTTTGTCTTCAGTTGCGGCAACTGAGAGTCCATAGAACCCATATAGAAATTTATAGAGAACTTTAGTAGAATCAATTCTTTCCCTCCCCTATAAGTTTGATCCATGTATGATTCCATCTAAATATAACGCACAAATTCCTGATACTTTGCCAATATCTGACCAAAGTCTATTTAATTCAGAGATGTTTCCAATTCAGTGGCATGACACAGGAAGCAATACAGGTAGTTTTCAACTTATAACAGTTCCTTTAGTGAAAGTTGTTACAATGGCACTGAAAAATGTGACATGACCATTTTTCAGTTTACGACCCTTGCAGCATTCCCATGATCACGGCAACTGGTTCGTATTTATGACCATTGTAGTGTCCCAAGGTCATGTGATCATCTTATGCAACCTGACAAGCAGTCAATGAGAAAGCTAGATGCACTTAACCGTTACTAATCAACTGCAGTGATTCACTTAACTGTGGCAAGATTGTAAAATGGGGCAAAACTCGCTTAACTGTCTCACTTAACAGAAATTTTGAGCTCAATTGTGATCTTTAGTCAAGGACTACCTATAATCACATCCTAATCTACTCTGACAAGACTATGGCTACACTTTTATTCAATTCATGAAGGGGGTTTCTAACACTGTTAAATCATAACATGGGTTCGCTGGTTTATGACTTTCATGTAAGATTTTAGGACAAAGCCATAAACACCTGTTTCTTTTAAAAGGAGGAGCTTCTGTGTATTTAAATATTTAATTTTAATTAATTTTACATTACACCAATGTTTTTCTCCTGATTCTACACCCTTCTTGAGATTATCTCCCAACGTATCACAGGTTAACTGCAATCCAGTCCACACTCATATATCCCGAGTTTAAAACAAAGCAAAAAGTCTCAATTTCCTGAGTTTTTCCCCACAATATCCAAGTGCTTTGTTATTGCATTCTTCTGGTATTTTTTTTCAATGTCCCATTCTAGCCCTCAATTCTGGAATTTCTTACTAAGCTCTCAAGTCTCACTCAAGTTGCTATTAGCTTTTTTTGACATGATCAAGGTGAATTAAATGCCACCTATTGTAAAAAAAACTAAATAAGAAAGCCAATCTTCATTGGAGTTCTATCAGTGTTTTCAAGATAAAACCTTATAAAACAGCAATACCTCTTGGATCCATCCACTCTAGATGGCTACAGGTCTCCAATAAAAGATTCACATGGAAAAAATGGTCCTTCTAATATTCTAGTTCTAGACCATTTAAGGCTTGTTAGGTTAATTACCAAATATGAGTAATCAACTGGAAGCAAATGGAAAATATGTCCAGGAAATGATTCAAGAATTGGAATTCGTTTGGAAATTGATGAAAAAGAGAATGGACTCTCAATTCCTAACTTAATCCTAGAAGTCCTATAACATTCAGTGTTGAAGACTAGTGAATTGCCTGAAGGTTCAACCATGTTATGATTACAGCATAGGCCTCAAGAGCCACCTATTCAATTCTCATTATAAGAGAACTATGAAGGATCTTTCAAAACCAAAATCAGATTTGAAACCAGTTTGAAAGGTTGTTACTACTGATGTCTTTAATGTGACCTCTTGTAAATATGTAATACATAATTTTAACTTCCATCATCCAATTCAGTCTATTAACTTTTATAAACCTGACTGGACTTGTATACAATAAGTCATTGACATCCTTTCAACTTATTTGTCCACATCCTCCATTAATATTAATTAACGTAGATGTAGGAAATCTAGAAAAAAAAATCTATTGAATATTTCATATAAGGAATTCCAAAATTAGCATGGATAGAAATCCTCTAAACATCTTGCAAACGTATTTTTACATGTAAAAACTACACTAATTTCTGCAAATGAAGAATAGGTTACAGTAATAGCAATAGCACTTAGATTTATATACCGCTTTACAGCCCTCTCTAAGCAGTTTACAGAGTCAGCATATTGCCTCCAACAATCTGGGTCCTTATGTGATCTTAAAGATATCAACTTGAGATTCTCTCACATTATTCTACTTTTCAAAACAGTCTAATAGTAATTAGAAGTCCCAAAGGTGCTTTCAAAAGTTCTTCAGCTGAAGAAGCTTCTTGGATGAGAAGCGAAACTTCATCAAAGAAAAACCAGAAAGTCCAGTTGCCTCTTGAAAAAAGCACCTTTGGGACAACCATGACCTGGATGACTGAGAATCTCCATAGACATTTAATTAGAAGATATAATCAACAGTGTAGCTGTTCACACTTAAAATACACATGATAAAATGTAGTTGTCATTTTGTGTTTAAAAATCATCCAACTTTCCTGTGCTTCCAACCAGTGCAAGAGTTGAAGAAACTATTTTAACAATTATTATCCCCAGATGTTAAAAGACCTAAAGAACTGACACGGGTGTAAAAAGCCCTAATAAATCTTTAATTGGTTTTGTTTTGCTTTTATGTTTTTACAGGACAAATTACAAACATCTGACTTTCTGAAGTGTCCATGGTATTATACACATTTCCATCTGTCTTGCAGGGAGGAAAACCGGTCAACATTTTAAAGGTAAAATAGGCTACATAATGGTACAGTTTACTATAACAAATGTACAGGGTTTACACATAGTTTAGAAGAAGATGCATCTGCATCAAAAGGCAACGTTTTAAACTGCCACTATTTAATTTTACATTCACACTTGCAATAGGTCACAAAATGGTTACTAAGATCAGAACAATAAATCACTATGATGCACAAATACAGCAAAACCTGATTATATACACATAAATACATATACATGTATATTATACATATTTGTATATGTATATAGTAAGTTTCATGAAAAACCTAACAGACCTGTCAAAATCTACTCTCTTGTCAAAAATATGTACTTGTTCTTTGAGAGTAGAACTTTGTGTGGCTGATTATATTACATATATTTGTTAGCATCCTAGACAAAAACCGACCAAATTTTTTTCCAGATAAGAAACAGTCCATTATTAAATATGTTGCCCACAAAAAAAGCACAAGGATAAGGCACAGTAGGATTTTTCATTACACAAATATGTGTCATGTTCATTTATCCATAAGAAAATGTGCATTATTTGTGCAAGTTCATGCTGCAAGGTCATATCTACAATAAAAACTGGACTATTTTTTTAAAAAAATGGTTTTCCATCCCTTCACCTATATAATATTCAACTGGATCAACACATTATGTTGCTTCAACAGGAATTACTATATCAAATTATTTTATATTTTCAGGTTATTTTTCAAAATGTTTTGTATTTTTTTGTAATTTTAAAGGTGTAAACAATGCACACATTTAATATAGAACATATAAAAATCTCTATGTACTGCATTTCTACCCTCTATCAAGAATTTATTTCCAATATGTGCATTTTTTTTAAATTTGTGCACATTTAGGTAGCAAATTTTAATGGAAAGTATACTCCCCATTAGTATATTGTAAGATTTTCTTTTGTAGTAAATAACTTTTCACAAAGTGAGTACCTGCCAATTACTTCTTTATTGCTCACATGATTTTGAATCCATTATCACAGTAACAATATTAGACCATTCACACAAAAATCATAACCATATATTTTAATATAAAACCTACAAAAGATATTTAACTTGTATCTAATACTTCAAGTTATTTGGCCCTTGGATAATAATACAGCCAAATTAAATAAAACATTGGTTATGAATAAAATAGAAAGCTTATTCACTGCTTTGAAGCAGACATCCTTACAAGTTACTTGCTGGTGCTGCCACCACCAATGTTTATATACAAAACCAGCACATCTGCATTCAGTTGTTTTCTGCTCTAAAACTACTAAAGCCAGCATTCTTCCCATTCCCAGACTGACACAAATAAAGTTTTACAGCAACAAAAACTAATTACTGGACAGAAATTAACACATCTATTTATCTTCCATCAAAAATTGTAGGTGGCTTTTGTTACAAAATACCCACAAGATTATTTCACAGGAAACTATGGAAATACAGTTTATCTCCATGCTTTTGGACTGTTATCATACATTTGTTGGTGCAAAAATTCAGCCATATCTGAGAATGCTTAATAAACTCAACATTTGTCATGCAAAACATAATATGTTGATTTGCTTGGACTCTAAAACATTTTATAGCCAATGTTCTTTTAATTCAGTACTACCCATTACTCAGACATTCTAAAAAATGAGACTGAAAAATGATTAATGTAAATGTTAACATACAAAAAGTAGTAAAAGTGGAAGACAAGGCCAGACAGGAAAACCTCCTGCTGCAAGTCAACAGTTCTAGTACAATAAGTGTCTCAGGAGTTTCCCTGGTTGTTGGCTGTGCCTGTCCGGAGACGAAGATGAGACATTGAGTTCATATGTGTATTTGATGGCTTCAGAGGAGCACTGCAAGCAATAGCCTGTGGAAAACGATGATGATACCGATCTAATCGCAGATACTTTACTGTTACCAACTTGCCTGGAGCAAAATATAATTTAAAACATTAATATTTTAAAAATACAATGTGAATAAAATTATTTTTACAAGCATTATAAAAACAGTCATATGCAATATTTTTATTTAACAATTACTGATGCTTGCTGTTGAATTATTTGTAAGGAAAACTTCTTACCATCAAACCAAGATCCATGCAATGCTTTAAAAGCTTTTCCAGCATATTCTGGAGATAAACATTTGACATACACACAACCCTAGGTGAAAAAATAAAATTTTGGTTGACATCCAGTAGAAAAACTGAATATATGAATTATATACTATCTTAAATCACTTTTTACCTCCCGTGAATTTTTGTCCACTGCTATGTGAACTATTCCCTCATTATCACTGCACTTTTCCAAGATTGCTTCTTGAATAGCCAAATGCCAATGATCACCGATTTCCCTAAAAACACGACACACAAAAGTTTGTATCTTAATGTATTCAAAATAATACAGCAAACTAAAATAGAAATCAATAGATAGCAACTAAAAGATAAAAAAAAACAGTGGCATTCACATAAATCTGCAACATTTAATAAACATATCAAGAAAAGGGTAATTTGAGTCTCAACTTCCAGTTTCTTATAACACAAATTATTAATGCCTCTACAGGCAAGACGTTTTTGATCTCAAGCAAGCAAGATAAAAATCTTCAACTCTAAAAGGTAAAAACAACTTTTATTTTAAAGAACAATTTACCAGGAACTTTACAGATCTCTTTATCTAAAACTGGCTACTGTATTCTTTTCACATGTCAAATAGACCGAACCCAATTAAAATATCACTTCTATGACAGTACATGCCAAAAAGTCCCATAACTTTCATCAGATATTGATATTCACTATCAAGATAAGACCCATAGATTTCAGAATAGTACTCATAATAAATCTCACATTTCTTCTTCTGCCTTTCAATAAAAATATTTCATCATCTTTTACATTATCAGTAGGGGTTGTAATGCTTATTATTTTTAACATAGTTAACATTTAAATAATTTTAACACAGAGTTGCAAGAAAAATGCTACAGCTCAGGAAAGTCCCTGCCAATCAGAATAACAATCATGAAATACAAGGAACAATAATTTAACTCAATAGATTGTTCTATCTTTAATTCTTAAACTAGAATAAAAACTATAATGCTAATTAAATTAATTGGAAACTGGGTGATAGAAGAAATTTGTAGGGACAAAATAATAAAAAGCAAGGCTGTTCAAAACATTAAAAAGAGATACTCTGCTAAGCACTTTAGTTCAGACAAACAGTTCTTCTTGAAAGCTGTATGAGAAGCATTTCTCATTGTCTGGACATGTTGGTGAATGCACAGTCAAGTATCATCTGTGCATGTACACATGTGCATATTCACACCCACCCACAAAGAGAATTAAGAAAGCCCTACCCTTTAGCTCTACTGCAATATTGTCACATAACTTGGTAAGAACTCTGCATGTAAGAGAACTCCAACATATCCATGAATTGAAAAAAAAATATTTAAAGAGGAATGGACCAAAATATCTCCAAATCGAAAATTCCTCCCAAGTCAATGTGCAGGACTGACCCAGGGCCAGGAAAGATTTGGTTTAGGTAAAGTTTGTTAAATCTAAAGCTTTGCATACATTTTTCAACAAGGCAACTAATGTTAACTCTGTATTCACATATTAGTCTCTATTAGTTTTGTTTGTTTAACTAGAAATTCTTCATCTAGATGAAACTTAGCTTACATTGTAGGTCACAGAATTGCAGAATTACTGATAGTTCTAAAGGATTCACAAACTTTTTGCCATTGTATGTATGGTCAGTAAAATAAATGAATGCAGAGTATCAAAATACAATTCTGTTCTATCTCTCCTTTCCTAAACAATTTATTCTATATTTAAATAGATATTCCATTTGTATAAACATGAAAAATTTATATATATAAAGAAAAGAATATACTTACATTACTGGATCAAACATATTGCGAATCTTTAGGCAAGGGGTCAAACTATTTGGTGGTGAATTTCTTCTATCTAAATGAAATGCTACCAAATATATATATGTTAGTAATAAATCATATTTTTCCATATCAAATATTTTAAAACCAATCTAATCCTTACTGGTTACATAAATTATAAGATGACTAATGCACAATGCAGAGTAAATTAATGAAACTATAAATATAGAAATTCACCACCATAACACACATTTCAGATTACTGCTAGAAACAATACTATCCTCAATACAGTTTTACAATGCATGTTACTAACTATATTATTAAGTTTTCAGTAACACTATTAGACAGCATTGTTGTGATTTAATGAAATAGTCCTTGGTACAATGGAAATTGTAGTATTGTATACCTCAGCTTTCCTCACACATACCTTGGCATATGAAAGAAACAATCCTTTATAATAGCAAATAATAATAATAATAAAATGTTATTATAAATGACTTGAACTAAAACAGAACTGTGAGAAGTGGAAGAACCTAAAAGAAAATAGACATTCAGAAAGTACTCTTTTTCAAATGGATAGAGGCCTTGTGTTCTACCTTTCTCAAATATGATGATATGATATATATGACATGCTATATGATATGATAGATTTGTTCTGAAAACAAATGATACTTTAGAAGGATGGAAGATTATATATAATATATAATAAACATTTTCAGCTACTCTAATTAAAAACTACAATCACTATAGCCTAAGCTTGGTCCTAAGATTCAATACATTAGTAGGAAAAATAGTGGCTTTAATGGGGATAAGTTAATAAATAAACTATACAGATCTAATCAGCTTATTCTTAGAAAGATTCTCCTCTTAGCAGTGGCTCTATAATATATTGTTGGATAGAGGAATAACAACTACAATGGGAATTAGACATAGACACAGAGGTGGAATTCTACCGGTTCTAACAGGTTCTCTAGAACTGGTTGTTAAGTTTCTAAGCAGTTCAGAGAACGGTTGTTAGAAGAAATCTCCTTTTGTTTTTTTCAACTTTACAGGGTTAATCCTGTAAGGCAGCGGTTCTCAACCTGTGGGTCGCGACCCCTTTGGGGGTCGAACGACCATTTCACAGGGGTCGCCGCGTGCGTTAGCCCGCCATTTTGGTGCCACCGTTACTGCAGGGGTGAAAAGGTCCCGGTTCGGCCGTGCTGCGGGTCGCTGGACAGCTGGTAGCCTGGACGCTGCCATTTGAGTTCTTCTACCCTCTGTGCATGCGCAGAATGCTTTGCGCATGCGCAGAGGGTAAAAGAACCCAAATGGAGGCTGTGCTGGCTTATCAAGGGTTTAGCCTAGAATTAAGAACTGTCTCTTTAAGACATAGCAGTCTGGGGAATGTAGTCCATGCTATGTGATCATAACTGTGTGCTCTTATTGGTCATTGAAGTACGCCTGGGGGCGGGAGTAATTGAAGTACGCTGGGCCAAAGGAAGTCATTCCAAGCAGTCTACCGGGGGGGAAAAGATGTATCAACAAGATGAGGAAG
>QLTV01002141.1:2620709-2656435 GCA_003457575.1 Thermophis baileyi
TCTCTTTTGCTGATTCATTGATGAATTGACTTCGTGTCTAAGAGTCAGCTCTGTGTGTAGCGAGCTATCTGTGATAGTTGAAATTCTTTGTTTGCTGATTAAGACAAAGAAAGGCTGGTAAGAAGACTACTGTACTTCTGAATACTGACTGATAGAACGTGTATGATTCGGACTGTTATTTGGACTGCTATTTCTTTAAGTAAACTACTTTTATACACTTTAACGTATCTGTCTATTGACTGAATCATTACTCATATTTACTGCAACATTACGGTGAACTGTGCAAACCTTCAGGGCCCAGAGGTTACTCTGCACAATTCCTTAACAGTTCTCATTATCATTTCTTATTTAAGTCTTATTAATTTTAACTGTTTTTATATTTAGCTTTTTTACCATTTTGTAAGCCACCCAAAGTCGCTTTATTGGCACAATGAGTAGCATATAAATTTTATAAATAATAGTTAATAAATAAATCAATGAAACAATTTTGATGAACGGTAGAAGAACTAAATAGGATTCTGGAGTCTTTGCAAATATCTATTTTATAAAATAGCAAGATATTTTATAAAAATATCTATTTTATAAAATGGCAAGAAAAGAATTATTTGGTCTTAACAAATACAGTAGGATAGTGTAAATTACAGGTACTAATTAGTTAATTAAAGTTGGAAATATTTATATAAAGTTACAAGCAGTATTAGTATTCAAAGTGTAATTGCTGTCACTACCACCAACCTGAGTCCTGAGATCAGCTGGGGTGACTTGTTTCCAATTCCTCACAGTGCAATGATCAGGAGTAAACCCTGTCTCAGGAGAAGCACCCCAACTATGGTATTGTCTGTAAAAGATGTGCTAAAAGTATGTTTTTTCACCTAAGCTTTTGAAGGATAATTGCCAGAACCAAACTGCACATTTAAAGGAGCATTCTTCATTGTGTTATAAAATTGATAACTTTATCTTGGGTTTTTTATTTAGCTTGTGGTGGTGTTCATCCATCGTGTTCAAAGAGGACCTTGACATCTAACAGGTTGTGGGCTGTCCACGATGTGTCCTCAGGTGGCTGGTAAGGCCTATATGGGCACGAAATGTTCTGCCATATGTCGGGCAGACGTGTGGGCACCATTGTTGCAGCATTTGCAGCTCTGGTTTTGAGGCTTTAGCTGGTAAAATAAGATTGTTGTTCTGTAATACATTATAGGCACCTTCAGGATATAAGAAAATTATGAGAATTATGAAATTTGATTATAAAAACAGGACTATATTAGTGGCAAGCTTTAGAATCATAAGTGTTTGAGGGTTACAGTTGTCAATATTTTCCCAAATGTGAATATTACTCAGTCAAAAGAATGGAGGACAGCTAACCTCTTGATATGTAATATTTTCAATCAAATAAAAAACAGTACTTTATTACATTCAGAAATGGATTATTCTGCTCATATTGCAAATACATTTTCTAAACATTATCAGCTGTTATTAATATCAGAAATTATCTATTAAAAAACCTAGGCATGTTTATCTCACTCTCGCAGTCACCTTGGAAAACTAAGACATTTAAACTTTTTGTAGTTTTTTATACACCAAGAGCCGTTTCAAACTGCCAATTATACTAGGAATAAAAATAATAGCTTATAACTACTCATTCATAATATTAGCAAGCAAAATATTGAAGCTACAAACCTAAACAATTAGAATAGATCCTGTCACAACATAAATCACTTTGAAATTTGCATAAATATGCACAATATCATGTTCTAAACAGCAGACTGACTACTGTATAAAAATTGTTCCTAAACTGAACATGTGCGGGTTACACTTTGATAGCAGATAACTCTGAGCTCTTGAATTTACTTGGTATTTATGAGTGAGTCACTGAAAAATTCCATGTAGGCTGTTCAGCCTCTTAACTATAATTTGAGGGGGCTGCGTGCTTCATGAAACATTTAAATTTGAAGATGAGGAATCTACTTTGCAGGTCGTAATTTAAGAGAAATTGGTATAGATGAATCTCGAGGTTCAGCATTTGAGGAATACTGTGACAATATGTGTCAGTAGACTGATCAATGCATATATACTTAGTTATCAGTGACTCATAGCTAAATATATGAATTTGCTGAAAAGTGCCTCCAGTAGATGAATTTCCTTCTAAAGGTACTGTTTACTGTAAACACCACCTTTGATATAGTTCAAAGAACTTGGGTCCCAATTTGTTGTGAATTCAGGGCACTGGGTTGCTTTTAAATAGAAACATTTCCAGCTTGAACACCTCTTTTTCTGTTTGGTTGTGTCTGTGTCTGTGAGTATGCATGTTTCTATGTGTATTGGAGCTAGAATTTAGGTTATTTTCTTCCTTGATTATGTGAAGAGATAGAAAGGTTTTTGAAAGCTGTGAATTTGTGTAGTGATGAACAATTTTATATTTGTCAACTGCTGTTACCATTTCAGTAATGAAATGAACACAGGAAAGAATCATAATTTTAAATCTTAATTATTTTGGGTGTGATTTAAGCTGATGGTTATTATCTATTGTTGGAAGTTAAATCCAGTCCGTGTCTTATTTGCAGCTGAGAGAGAAAGGCAGGCAAAGGAAAAATAAGTTAGAAGCAGGCTGCAGTTGGAAAAGAGGTTTCTTTTTTATTGGCCCAGTAACAACAGTGATAACAGCACATGTTCCTGGGGGAAGCTGGCAAATTGGGGTTATATGTCATCATCTATATCAGGGGTCACCAACCTTTCGGACCTAGGGACCACTAAATTCATAATTTTAAATCCCACAGACCACTAATATGAATTTTTTAAAAAGATAAATAGTATTTAGTACAATATAAAAAATGGAAATAATTTTTCTGCGGAGCACCAAAATTTTCTCACGGACCGCCAGTTGGTGACCTCTGCTTCAAAGCACCTGAAGGTCTATCTATCTATCATAAACATATATTTTCCCTCTCTCTTTCTCTTTCTCTCTCTATCTCTGTCTCTCTCCCTGCCTGCCTGCATGCCTGCCTGCCTCTTTCTCTCTCTGTCTCCCTGCCTGTCTCTCTCTCTCTCTCTCTCTCATCTCTCTCTCTCTCTCCCCCTGTCTGTCTCTCTCTCTCTCATATCTCTCTTTCTCTCTCTCCCCTCTCTCTTTGTCTGTCTTCTGTCTCTCTCTCTCTCTCTCTCTCTCATCTCTCTCTCCCCTCTCTGTCTGTCTGTCTCTCTCATCTCTCTCTCTCCCCTCTTTGTCTCTGTCTCTCATCTCTTTCTCTCCCCCCCTCTCCCCCTCTATCTCTCATCTCTCTCCCCCTCTCTCATCTCTCTCCCCCTCTCTCTTTCTCTTTCTCTCTCTCATCTCTCTCTCCCTCCCTCTCTTTGTCTGTCTCTCTCTCATCTCTCTCCACTCTTTGTCTGTCTCTCTCTCATTTCTTTCTCTCTCTCTCTCTCTCTCTCATCTCTCATCTCTCTCTCCCCCTCTCTCATATATCTCTTTCTGTCTATCTCTCTCTCATCTCTCTCTCTCTCATTCTGATTCTCCGGTGCTCTCTGGGTCTCGCGGGCGTTTCTTCGGCCTTTGTTGGTGCTGGACGCACCTCAGTCGCTCGGGGAGACGCACAACCTGCTCTCCGCCCTGAAACACTCGCCCGACCCGGCTGCAGCCGATGCTCCGCATCATAATGGGCTCCAGGAGGAGAAGGGGACGCCGTCTCCCCCATTGTGAAGCGCACTAAATTTAACTGCGCTGCAAGAGCAGTGGGCAGGCCATGGAGTCACCAACAGCAGCGGTGGAGAGAAACGGCAGGGCTGGGCCAGTGTCTCGGGGCTGAGAGGAAGTCGCACATCTCCCCGAGAGACAGAGATGCGCGCAGCAGCAAGGGCCGGAAGAAACGCCTGCGAGATCCAGCAAGAGATGAAGCTTCACTCCTGCTCTGGAATATGGAGTGAATCTCCATCCCCCGCCCTTCCCTTCTCAGGCCAGTCGAGGAGTGACTGGGAGGGTGAGGGGCGGGGACAGCCAGTGGTGGGATCATCCAACAGGAAGCCACAGCAGGGGGACAAAAGAGCCACAGGTTGCCGACACCCGTTGCTTCGGCCCACCTGCACTGCCACCCCCCCTTCAGCCGCAACAGCACCATTACCTCATTCTGGCCGGTGAGGGCTGCCCTACTCCTTGCACGTTCACCACCTGCAAAGTTGCAAGTTGCACGTACCTCCCTCTACGGCGGAGATTTCCAGCCCCACCATGAGCTGCCTGGCTGGTCCCATATTCCAGAGCTCTAGTCACAGGACTGGCCCATTGGTCATCCTGGAGCAGCTCCTCCACCCAGGTGCGCCGCAGACCACCAAAATTTTCTCACGGACCACCAGTGGTCCGCGGACCACCAGTTGGTGACCTCTGATCTATATGAACATGTGTCTTTCTGGGTTTGTTTGTGTTTTAATTGCTGTTGTGAAATTTTCTTTGTGATGTGCAGGTCCGGTCGTGACTGGCCCAAGAGGTGAGGGAAGATGCACATCTTAAGGTGTTTTGTTGTTTTGATGTAATCTTGGCCTAATCAATTTCATTTCCTGGTCTATTCTGCTGTCTATTTGGAGATCTCTTTAGCCAAGTCTGGTTTTACAATGTATACATTGTTTTGTGAATGAAAGTTAGTTTCGTTAAGCTTTGCCTGCAGGCCAAGGATGAAATCCAGCAGGTTCTGACAGGTTCTGGAGAACTGGTAGCAGAAATTTTGAGTAGTTCAGAGAACCGGTAGCAGAAAATTTGAGTAGTTCTGAGAACCGGTAGCAGAAATTTTGAGTCGTTCGGAGAACCGGTAAATGCCACCTCGGACTGGCCTTCTTATTATGTGGAATTATGTATTCTGGGAAGGGGGCTCTTTCTACATTATAAAGCCCTACATAGCATAAGGCCCAGTTACTTGAGAGATTGCCTGTCTTCCATAATATCTGTCTCCCTTGCTATATTCATCTGTCAGTTGCATTTATCATTTATTTATTTATTTATTTATTTATTTATTTATTTATTTAGCAGGCTGTTTTAGTGGAGGAAAGAGTGGGGCTGCTGTCTGCTTTTGTTAAAAAGATTTTTCTCCTCTTCTCCTTTAGGGGAAATATTCTATTCTGCTTCTTTTCTTATTATGTGGAATTATGTATTCTGGGAAGGGGGCTCTTTCTACATTATAAAGCCCTACATAGCATAAGGCCCAGTTACTTGAGAGATTGCCTGTCTTCCATAATATCTGTCTCCCTTGCTATATTCATCTGTCAGTTGCATTTATCATTTATTTATTTATTTATTTATTTATTTATTTATTTATTTATTTATTTATTTATTTATTGTATTTCTATGCCGCCCAACTCCCAAAGGACTCTGGGCAGCTTTTATCAACTATATCTTTTATCAACTATATCTTTTATATTTTATTGATGTGATTGTAATTTCTTTGACTGTTTGAGTCATCCAGAGGTGTTGAGAATCAGGTGGCATACAGGTTTAATAAATTATTATATTAGAATTAATTATGAGTTTAAAAATACTGTAAATTGTCTCATACAATTTTCTATATACATTTACCCCAGCATTAGTCCCACTGATGTCAAGATAGACAGCCTCTGGCTTTACTTATTTGTTTATTTGTTCATTCATTTAAAAGATATGGCCACCCATCTTGTACAGAACACAACTCAGTGGCTCCTATACATTTCTTTACAGACAAATACTATATCACAATATCAATTTTACATGTTTAATTGTGCCTTGTATAAGTATATGAAAAAATAATAAAAGAACAAATTTTAATTTGTAAAATTGTCAATGTATCCTTTATCTTTATAATATCTTGGTTAAAACTGAGAACAGGTTTTGTGTACTTATTCAAAAATACTGTTTCTTTTATCAAATGGTGAAACAAATTTTGGTTAAAGAAGAATGCAGCTCATTTCATAAAATCTGTTGGAAGTATTATATAAGGTGGTATTTTTAACACCTTAATTGTAGGTACTGTGCAGATACATTTTTTCTATAATTTTTCACATACTATTTTTTCTTACAGATAGCATTTTCTGTTTTAAAGCTAAAAAAATCCTATGATATCTATTAAGTGTAATTGGTTTTGGTTAACAGAAGTTGCTGAAACATCAAAATACGTTTTGTACCTGCATTGTTCCTAATATTTATTGAGGTCATGAAATTTGGAAAGGGATATTTTCTGAATAATTACCCTGACCAAAATAACATTTTGCTCTAGAGTTCATGCATATACTGTTCTATGCCAAAAGAATTTTCAGCTAAAGGGTTTTCTATCTAAAGTAGAATTAAGATTAAAACAAAAAATGCACTTATAAAAGTTAGTGGAAACAATTTAAAGGGAGGAGGATAAGGTTATGGTGAAATCTATCTATTTACATAATCTAATTATGGTATTGGTTAGTTTTATTGGGATGTGCAAATCAAGTTATTTGTAAAACTAAAAATTTCTTAACAATTTGCTGTTTGGAAGATCAGCCAGCAGAGGGCCTCACTGCTTTAATAGCAAGTTAATGTGTAAAATTTACTTGAAGGCATGACTGCTTATAATATTGAAAGCAAACTTGACTTACTTTCATGTTCAATGAACATATTGTCAAATTATCATATAATAAAGCCACCCCCTGGTCAACTGTGAGGAATAGCTCTTAGAGGGATGGCAGGAATATGGGAAAAATACAAAAGGTTTCACATTATGTATGTAATCTAATGCCATTATAACATCTTGTAAATAATACAAGTTGATTATAAAAGTCATATGAAAGCACAACTGCAGACTTGGAAGACGCTTGAGTCATACAACTAATTTAAGCAAAAGCCCAACAATATTCAAAAGAATACTTGGATAATTTCTTGTATGTTTCATTTTCTTGCTTTTCTGCTTTGTGTTAAATATAAATAAAGTATGTAAAATATGTACATTATATGTATATTACACATATATCTGCTTTGCTTGACTATCTATAGACATCTTGTGCTTCAAACTTAAACAACCACACACACACAAAAAACCCAGCTGCTGAACCATGTGCTTCACAATGTCTCAAATGCAAAAATTAGGGAAAAAGAAGACATATTCTTCTCTGATGCAAAATATGGATGAATAAGAATGAAAAACTATTTGCCAATAAATAACAGAACACTGTGGTCTTCTTAATCCTTTTGAATTGCAAAAGAATTGGGTAACCTGGGGGGGAGGCAGCTTTGTAAAATGCTCTGGTTTTTCTGCATCAATACACTCTTGTTATTTTTTAACAGATAGAGAAGTAAATAAAATAAAACAAGACATAGGTAAGCTGATTGTCCTGTCAGCTCATCAGCACCTTTTCCTCCCTTGGTAGGGAAGTGGCATTTTAGATAGTTTGACAGTGTTGTGGGAATTAGTTGTTTAGCAGAGTGATGGCATGGGAGGGAAACTGTTCTTGTGTCTAGTTCTGAGGTTCAGTGCCCTATCGCGTCGAGAGGTCTAGATATTTTCACAGCCCTCTTTCTGGCTTGTGCAGTATACAGGTCCTCAAGGCAGAATGGTAGCAATTGTTTTTTCTGCAGTTCTACTTATCCTCTGAAGTCTGTGTTTGTCTTGATTGGTTACAGTGCCAAACCAGAGAGTTATAGAGGTGCAGATGACAGACTCAATAATTCCTCTGTAGGACTGTATCAGCGGCTCCTACGGTACACTGTTGTTCTATTTTTATTTTATTTTTTACATCCCACTGTTTGTGGCATCATTTTGATTTTAAAAATATCCATTCTTCCCTTACGTTTCCACACTGAGAAACAAGAAAGAAAAAAGCTGCACATTATAAATGGCGAAACAAGAATTAGTGCAATAAGAAGAATGTAGAGGGGAAGCACGGTAGGATAAAACTATTGCAAAAATAGAAACCAGTTACCCAGCCCGAGGTCTGTAAATTTCCCCCCTCCTCCCGCCGCAATTCCTCCACCTCCTCGGTGCTGATAGGCCGCGTGCTCCTCAAACTTCTCCAAGGGCCGCTTCTTGGCAGACCATCGCTGCTGCTGCCGCCTAGCGGGACTGGCTCGGCGCGCTCGCTCCCCTTCTTCTCCGAAACACACGTTCCCTACTCCTAGCCCCGCTCTCACAACCGCTGCGGCTGCCAAAAGGCAAGCCCACCTCTAGCCGCCGCCAGCCCGCCCCCGCCGTGCAGAAGTGAGACGCCGCTCGGGACGGAGGAGAAGAGCCGAGCGGGAAGCAGCGGCAGGCGTGAAGGCGCTCCCTCGAGGAAGGGCGTCCTTTCTTGCGTCTCCCGTCCGTCCGTCCCCCCCCGCTCCCCACCCCCCCGTGGAACAGATAAGTCAATCGCGGCATGGCGCGGCATGGAATCAGCGCCTTCTGCTCAGCGGCGCTCTGGCTTTGCGGCACCCTGTGCCTCGCCAGCCTGCCGCTTTTGCGCGGCGCACAGCGCCAGGAAGACACCCTCTACATGTGGATTGACGCTCACCAAGCCCGCGTGCTGATCGGTAGGTGAGGCTGGGGCTCGCGCTGGCTCGGGCAAAGGAGAGCGCGCCAAAGGGGCTTGCCAGGATCTCTTTCCTCTCTTTGCCCGCCGTCTGCGCGCGCCCTCGCTCAAACTTCTCTAATCTGGGTCTGTGTCCGGACATATATCGCAGCTCCGTTCCTAGTCATCTAGGGCCAGGCTGTTGGGTGTGAAATATGAAATTTGTTCTCAAACGTGGGAAGGGCACCGGGTTTTTACCTTTCCCCATCCCCATCCTCTTTGGCGCGTGGATTCTCCACAAGGTAACTTTAACTCTTAAGCCATGGTAGATATAGCGCTGGAGTAGAACTTTGGGATCCATTGCCACTAGATGTGCTTATGGCTGCCAGTTTGGACAACTAGGCAAGAAGTTTCATAAAGGATAAGGCTACCAGTGGCTATTGGTCATCGAGAATGGCTATGCATTGCCTGAAGTATCTTTGGTGTAAGCCCGTGGATAGCTATTAGGAAAAAAATAACGGAAGGATGCAGACCTACCAAATGATGGATTAAACCTTTGGTCTGCTGGTTCTTTCCTCGTGCCTCCACATGAGTATATACAAGGCAATTACGAAAGAAAATGAAAATTCCCTTGGGGTATTTGGCTTCCCCCAAACAAAATTCCTGAAAAAGTCGTGAAGGAGACTATTGCAAAGACTGAAAGAGAGTGCCTTTTCCCCCACCCTTGTAATTCTAGCACTGAACAGAGAAAACTTACTTTCATACGTTGCATACAGAATGGCAACTGTAAACATGAATGGATTAGCAGTTCTTTTCTACAAGGTTTTGTGGAAGGGTACTGACTTCTTATCAATGTGGTTGCTAAGAGTCAAAACAACTTGATTAAACATTCAGTCAATCAAGTGATTTTTTATACAGAATTTTTTAAATGTTTAAATTTCTACTCTATGAGTAACCTGGAGGAATGACGCAGAACAACTATTTCCAGACATTATGGAGTTAAACCCAAAAAACAAATACTTAAGTAATGCATGATGGTGATCCTTTTTTATATGTTATACATTCTTTACCCCCATAAGTGACTAAATAGGCATGTCTCTCAGTACATATGTATTTCTGTGAAAGTTGTGACAGAGTATAACTCTCTGGCAGAGCCTGCATATTTTCCTATAAAAACCCTTCAGACTGAATGCTTGCTTTTCATCCCATGTTAGTATTTAATTTGCTGCCTGTTTCAAGTTAATTGGTTTTATTTTACAGGCTTTGAAGAGGATATTCTGATTGTTTCAGAAGGGAAGATGGCTCCATTTACTCATGATTTCAGAAAAGCTCAACAAAGAATGCCAGCTATCCCTGTCAACATTCAGTCTATGAATTTCACCTGGCAAGCAACAGGAAAGGTAGGTAGAAGGTATAGACTGGTATAACTTGGTACTGTTAGGGTGGAGGTGACAAGGACGGGAGAAGAGAAATATTTTGAACTGGATCAATTTTTATAATAGAAAGTATTTTAGAATTACACCAAAAAGGCAATACAAAATTAGACTTTGAATTATCTGCCAGATGAAATAGGAATCAATCAAGTCTTATGATAGGCAAAGGTATACAGTGCACTTTCTCTGTATGTGTCTCTCTAATGAAACTCAGTTCCAGATAGAAACAGTAAAGGGCAGTCCCTCAAAATGAGTATTTTGAGCCAGCGCCAATACTTAAATACATCTCTTTTAAAGCCTTAAATAAGTGTTTTGAAAGACAAAATATTGTCCAACCTAAGGTCACCATCTTGCTGTTTAATTTTTGTGGCACAGTCTTGGGGAGTTCTGAGGGCAGCACAAATAGGATAGGAGGCTGCATGCAGCTCTTTCTTAGCCTCTACTCTGGGATTACCAAGAGTACTCTGGGACTACTGTTCAAAACTAAGAATAATGCTTGACCTTTAGATGGCATATTGGAGACCACATATTCCTTAGGGAATGGAACCAAAAGAAAAGCTAAATGTGATTTCATTTCATTGACATGTATATTTAATTCAAATTAAATATAGATAATACGACTGCTTTAATATTTAACAATCTATCTGTTCTGTTCTATTCAATATTATCACTTCATTTAGGATTCAAGAAGGCTGCATCCAAAGTTTTTAAGGACCATATAGGGCCAGCAGTCTGAGATTTTGTATCCATATTTAACTGTAGGTAAATTGACTGAAGTCACTTTTGGGTGGATTTGAGAACTGCCTATGCTAATGCAATTGTGCTGTTGATCTAATTAATTAATTAATTAATTAATTAATACCCCACTTTTATTGATGGCGAACCTACCAAACACGCCTTCCTCTTCCTATTTTCCCCACACCAATCCTGTGAGGTGAGATGGGCTAAGAGGGAGAGACCGGCCCAAAGTCACCCACCTGGTTTTCATGCCTAAAGCGGGTTTAAAACTCACAGTCTCCTGGTTTCTAGCCTGGTGCCTTAAACACTACACCAAACTGGTTCTCCTAGTTAATAGTAAGTATTTGAAGGAGATGATTGATCACTGGTAGACAAACTTTTACGAGACACGGACTTCCAAGGTAGTATCACAACTTATAAGTGTGGCTACTGTGACTCAGTTATACTATTCCTCCCTTACCCAGTAGATAGCTGCAAGCTTTGAAGTTCAAATTTTGCCAAAAACAGAATAGCAATTCACTGTTTCAGTGTGCAAAAGGGATGTTTTGTTTTTGAAAAGCTTTTATAGAAAATAATAAATTCCACTGAAAACTCTATTTACCATATGTTATGCATCTGTGGAAAGAATGGGGAAAGACATAATTTTGTAGTGTAGTACTGTATATACCATGTAAATGACTGCAGTCCAGAAATGGTTTACAAGCTACTTTGTAATTCATCTTTGCTGAGCAATAAAGCCTTTTTTCTGGCAAAAGTTTGAGAAATTTGCTGCTGTTTTCTGTCAGCAGCTATAACAGATGGCTGGCACATGACTCCCTTGCTAAATGAAGTAGGATCTCTACAGCATGATACTTTGATCTCTGGTGGCACGTCCGTAACACTGAGATGCAAAATACCACAGAAGGGCAGAAGTTAAATATTAAATGTTCAGAGCTTTGCTTTTGATATGTGTATCCTTGGTTTTATTTTCTTTTTAATTTTGTCCATTTTTTGCATTCCATGTTTTCATCTGAAGCATGGAGCTCAAAATATATATCTGATGACAGGAAAATACAGTGAATGTGTTGTCTGGGGTGCCAGGTTATATGCAGTTGCAGTTGCTATACATTGATGACTGCATTAAGCAACCTTAATTAGCTGTTGTACAAAATGTGGGATATAAACATAAATAGGAAGAATGACTGAATTCTAAATTGCTTTAAATATTAGGAGAAAAATATGAAAACCGGATCCATGCAGATAAGCTTTTGTTCTACAGTAATGTTTGGTGTACATTCATTAGGGGGTTTTTTTTTGTAATGTGGTTTTAACCAAAATCCACTGCCATACTTTTGTTTAAATGCCACCACATTTAAATGAAGAAATGAGGAGCCTAGACTATGTACAACATAAGTGTACAACGTAAGTCTCAGGGCTCTAAGTAGCCCCTGAATTCCTTCTTGTCCCCAAACCACATCTGATTACTAAGGCTAAAAACTGATGATCCAAACATCTGCCATTGGATGTTTATATTTTTATGTTCTAAAAGGAAGTAGCAGGTGAGCTCTGCAATGGACCTAACACCCTTTAAAAAGCAAATGAAATCTACAAATTTCCTCCAGGATCCAAGAAAAAAAAATCCAGGAAATCCAGGACCTATCCACTTTGCATCATTATCCTAATCGTACATACCAACTGCAGCCATCAATACTGTAAAAAGGTTATACAGGGCTCAGGCAATCCGAACCTTTCAAGAAGATAATTTTTTAAATATCCATGATCTGTCTATTGTTACACTTTGTCGTTTGGTTGTTTTTTTATTCTATCCATAACATTGTATTTCTGGGGACACACATAGTTAACTACTTTCATATCTTGTAAAAACAAAATAAAATTTGTGTAAAGCCACAACAAAATAGAGGACTTCCCCAATCAACCTATATATTACCTATATATTGTGATTTTTAAATAACATTTCTGAAAAATGAAGATTAAAATAACCCAGTAGGAAAACATCCAATAATTCAAAAATAATTATAATTATTAAAACAAATCAAATGTTCAATTAAAAAGTTCTATCTTGATGCCCTAAATCAGAGAAAAAGAGTTACCGTTTGTTAATTCCCAAAGTAATCCGTTTAGATTCTAGGAGAAAAGCTTTTCTGGGCTTCTGTGAATGAAGACATTAAAAGTTTCCCTTTTACAAATTTTATCAGATAACCAGACCCCTAAGCAATTTAAGGGGGTTTAAAGATTAAAATCTTGAACTGAACCTGGAAAATAACAGGGAAGCAGTGCATTCCTTAAAATAGGAGTGATGTGATCATGAGACTGTATTCCTATTAGAACATAGCAAATTATTTCATTTTACTCTAACTGGGATTATTTATGTTTTTCAAAGAGCAAAGATTTCTGCAAAAATCGAATATGGATATAACTAAGGCTTGGGTAAGTGATGATAGGTCATTCTAAAATATGGGTTCACCTAGGAGCTGAATGTCTTTCCAAAATGAACAAAATGGCCTTCTCCAATTTGGTGCAGTCCAAGACTACAGCCAGGGGTGAAATTCAAAATTTTTTCCTACCGGTTCTGTGGGCGTGGCTTGGTGGGCGTGGCTTGGTGGGGTCATGTGACTGAGTGGGCATGGCCAACTTGACATCACTCATGGCAAGGTGGGGCAGCACCATCCCACCAAGCCCCGCCCACAGAACCCCACCAAGCCCCGCCCACAGAACCAACAGAAAAGTTCGGCCAAGTCTTCTATCGTTCAACCTGGCTGCTTCTCGCCTCCTTCATGTTTGCTCTGTGTGTATGAGCCCGAGAAGGAGGAGAAAAGCAGCCACGTTGCGGTGGCAGAGAGAAGCCAAACTTTTCTCCCTCCCTTCATAGCGGAGATGCTCAGAAGGCAGCTCCTGCGGCCGCCTGTCCCTTTATGGTCCCCCCTCCCCCCGCGTCAAAGTACCTTAAAGACTGCGGCCGGCGGCGGTCGTTTTCAGCTACCTTCTGAGCAGCTCCGCTGTGATGCGGTCCCTCCGGCTGCTGCCATTCTCTTGTTCGCGCCGGCCGCACATGCGCATCCCATTGGCTGCCGGTGCAGCTTGCGGCTGGACCTGGCCAGGAGAACGGCAGCAGCCGGAGGGACCGCGTCACAGTGGAGCTGCTCAGAAGGCAGCTGAAAACAACCACCGGCAGCTGGAGGCTTCTCGGCGCAAAAGGCAGCCGAGCCTCGCCATGTCCCCCCCACCAAGGCGCGAAGGTAGGTGAGTGAGGCCGAGGGTGAGCAGGGGCAAGGCCGGAGCCGGGGAATCGCATATTCCCCGACCCGGCCGAGGCGGGTGGCGAGCGGGCAGCGGCTCTGGGGCCTCGGGGAATGGCGCATCCCTGGCCCCCGACCCAAGGCGAAGTGCAAGCTCATCTTTGGTGAGCTGAGCTGAGCTGAGCTGAGCTAAGCAGGCGAGGCGACTGGCGAGACGATTAGCTGGGCTGTGTGGCGATGGGGGTGGTTGAGGTGAGTGGCCGGAAGGGGCGAGTGAGAGGCCGGAAGGGGCGAGCGGCCGGAAGGGGTGAGTGGCGACCGGGTGGGCGTGGGCGGAGCCAACCAGGGATGGTTTTTACCGGTTTGGCGAACCGATTCAAATCATCCCTACCGGTTCGCCTGAATCTGTCCGAATCGGTCGAATTTCACCCCTGACTACAGCTACCATATCCAGTCAACATGGCTCCTGGGAGTGATAGTAATATACCACAGCTGAAGGCCAGTTTAACAAAGGTTATGATAGACAGAGAGAGAGCATACGAGGACATAAAAACAGACTTACAAATGGTATTCAAACCATGATGCAACAATTTCCATGAAATGAATGAATGAGCCCCTGAAAAACATTTCAGAGAAAATAAGAGGAAAACAAAGCAAAATGAAAATGGCATGATGGCTTACTTTTTTTAATGCTCATGGTATGACATGTGTTTCAACTAATAATTCCTAGGTTTTATGTTTGTGTGTGCATGCGCATGTGCATGCACATGCCTTTGAGTCATTCGTGATTCCTGGCAACTGCCTGAACAGGTCTCTGCAATTTTCTTGGCAAGAGTTTGAAAGTGATTTGCCATTTCTTTCTTCCTGGAGCTAAGACAGAGTTACTGGCCCAAATTCACCCAGCTGGCTTAGTGCTTAAAGCTTGATTTAGAGTTACCCCCAACTGCGTGTTGACGTCGCCATATACCTAGGCTGTGAAGAGTTGATAGCTGTAGAGAGGCCAATGGGCACATCTCCCAAATCCCAACTGTGTATTGTGCGGAGGTGTGGGTCTTGCATGGTGATTGGTGATGTGACTTCCTGTTCTGTGCTTTGCTGTTTGAGCATCCCCTAGCCAGAATGAACATTTGCAGATGTATAAATGCAGCAGCTATGCAACCATCTCTGAATGACAGACACATACATTCCCTGACATGAAATGATGAAAAAGTTTAATCCAGGCTTAAGCAGAACTAATGATTTCTTGGTTTTCTGGAACCCTAACTCTTAATCACTACTCCAGACTGGCTCTCAGGTAAAAGATTATCTACCTACTTATCTGGGAATATGTTCCATTGAAATCAAAGGATCTTAAATTTTACAGAAGTAGAAGAAGGCTGAAACATGTATCCTTGTGTTCATTGGTATTAAATTAAGATTAAATTACTCTGCATCCAACATGCTATTAATATCATTATTACTGTTGCCTGTAAATTAAAAAAAGCTCTTTTAAAGAAAACTTGAACATGAACTTATTTATTTTTAGACATTCTCTTAAAGCCTTGCAGAGTTGCTGCAGGTTCACCACATAAGGTACCTTTATTGAATGAAGTGCCTCATACCAGACTGTTTATAAATGCTATTACATAAAAACTTCATGGATCAATAAATGGCAGTGTTCCATTTTCCCACTACAATATTGTATTTGTTATTCCATTTTACTGCTACGGTAGTCATAAACATTTCTATTCTAATAAATATTGAAGAGGTTCGTTTTAGTTGTGAATGGCATTTGGAACCACATGCTGAAAAGAACTAATAATTGAAATCCATGAGCTAAGAGTGTATACACAATTGAAATTCTATATATCTTCCCTTGGAAGAAAGCCAGACTGAATGCAGCAGGACTTCTAAATAGGGATGCACAGCTTTGCACTGCTAGGTTGCAAAGTACCTAGAGCCTTTTTCATATAAAGATGGTTTGCCACTGAGGTATAGTCTTGTGCAGTCTTAAGAATGACTGCAATAATTCATATAAAGTTCTTTAGAGTATATAGTCATGTATCATTCACTATAATTTTCTTAATTTGTTCATAAAAGGAGCACATAGAAGGCAATAGTGGAATAGGACTTGTATTACCTCTTTCAGTCTATATGAATGTAGCTGTGGAAGATATAGTATAGGCCTTCTGAAAAATTGTAGAATCGATCTTGGGGAATGAAGGAGCAAATTGTTAAACTGATAGAAGAGATTACACAGTCCCAAAATAGGGGGAAATATAAGAAAGAAATTCAAATAATTCTGCCTTGATTTGTTTAGTGTAAGATGGCACAGAGAGAAACTTGGACATGTTTTCAAGATTCTGCTATTCTAAAGGTAAAGCTTCCCCCGCACATGCGTGCTAGTTGTTTCTGGCTCTAGGGGCGGTGCTCATCTCCATTTCTAAGCCGAAGAGCCAGCGCTGTCCGAAGACGTTCTACGTGGTCATGTGGCCGGCATGACTCAATGCCGAAGGCGCACGGAGCGCTGTTACCTTCCCACCAAAGTGGTCCCTATTTTTCTACTTGCATTTTTTACGTGCTTTCGAACTGCTAGGTTGGCAGAAGCTGGGACAAGTAACGGGAGCTCACCCCTTTACGCGGTGCTAGGGATTCAAACTGCTGAACTGCCGACCTTCTGATTGACAAGCTCAGCGTCTTAGCCACTGAGCCACTCCGTCCCCTATCTGCTATTCTACCTTACCACAATAAAGAACATTGCTGGAATCTTTGCCATGCCTATGGTGACCACATGTCCTTTATTATAAAGGACAGTCCTTTATTTCAGAAAGCTGTCCTTTAGATGTATTTAATTTAATTATTTATTTTCTTGTTTTGCTCTTGAATTTTCTTTTATGAAACAATGTTATAAATGTACACAATTACCGTATTTTTCAGAGTATAAGAGGCACTCCCCCCCCAAAAGAGGGTGGAAATGTTGGTGCATCTTATACACTGAATACAGCCATTTTTGGCCTCCTGAAGCCCCGCCCCATGCGAAAATGAGTGCGCAGAGGGTTTGGGAGGTCTGCAGAGTGCTCCTGGGGGCTGGGGGAGGGCAAAAATGCCCCCGTTTTCGCGAAAAATGGGCAAAAAAGGCCCGTTTTTCACAAAAACGGGGTGTGCAGAGGGTTTGGGAGGTCTGCAGAGTGCTCCTGGGGGGAGGGCAAAAACCTTTTTTTTCTTACTTACCTCTTCAAAATCTTGGTGCGTCTTATACACCAGTGCATCTTATAGTCCGAAAAATACGGTAATTTTTTTATCCTTAGAAAATATGCCACTTTTTCAGGTTGTCTTTTATATTTTCTAAGAAAATAGGGTTACTATAGCCATAACTGTTTCTTGACCTGGGCTATTCTGAAGTGCCAACACTTTACAGCTTTTCAGTGTAAACATAGATTTGTTAAGGGTGGTGAAACAGGGTCAGGCATATCTTTCCCTTATTTTAATATACAGTACATGTACTGAATAATTAATAGGTTACACATACAAGTAGTAATAGACTTACAACTATTCATTTAGTGACCTTTCGACGTTACAACTGCACTGAAAAAAGTGACTTATGACTGTTTTTCAGACCATTGCAGCATCTCCATGGTCACGTGATTTACATTCAACTGCTTTGCAAATGGCATATATTTATAACAGTTGTACTTTCCAGAGGTCATGTGAACACCATTTATAACCTTCCCAGCGGGCTTCCAACAAGCAAAGTCAATGGATGAAGCCAGATTCATTTAATGACCGCACAATTCACTTAACAACTGCAGTGATTCACTTAACAACTGTGGCAAAAAGGTCGTAAAATGGGGCAAAACTCACTTAACCACTTTGCTTAGCAAGGGAAATTTTGAGCTCAATTGTGGTCGTACAGTATATATTAACACTTATTACACTAGATACCATTACTATATTACTTTTGAAACAATTTACTATTGATTCCTTGGAATTTGTTTGCTAAAACATTTATTCATTTTCAAGAGCACTTTTTCAAATTATTTTTTTTCTGATTATAAGGGTGTATAGTTCCATACCTTAATGTTGTATAAGCCATTTAAGTTTATGCACACATTTTGCACATTTTCTCCATGGTCACTTGCAGTGTTCCGGCGTTCCACTAGAGGCCGCTCTAGGAACACAGTTGTTGATGATTGGTGATTGGTTGTTCCATCTGGCAGCCGCGTATTTAAGGAGCTGTCAGAAGCATTTTACCTCAGACATTCATTATAGTTGTACTGTTAAGTTGGAATAAATGTTACGTGTTATCTGCCTCCGTGTCTCGCCTCAGTCAATGCCCAGCCAGCTAAAGAACTTAGCATCACTCATGCCCTAGTCATCTTTTGACTTGATTACTGCAACATTCTCTATATGGGGCTACCCTTGAAGAGTATTCAGAAGCTGCAGCTGGTGCAGAATACTACAGCATGCACAGTCTTGGAATCTCGTAGGGCTGCATATATAATACCATTCCTGTGTGAGCCATTTTGGTTGCCATTTTGCGTCCAGATCCAATTCAAGGTATTGGTCATTACCTTTAAAGCCCTACATGGCATGGTTCCAGGGTGTCTTGAGGAGCCATCTCTCCTCGATGGGATACGCCTGCCCCATCCATGCCGATGGAAGAGGCTGCCATAGATCCCATCTGCTAAGAAATTGAAGCAGTGATCAAGGAGAAGAGTCTTTTCTGCTATGACCTCATCCCTGTGGAACTTCTTCCACCAGAGGTGAAAACTCCCCCCTCCCTTTTGGCCTTTTGGCCTTTTGGAAGGGTATCAAAACCTGGTTTTGGCCATTGGCCTGGAGTCCTGAGGGGGGCGCTCCCTGCTGGAGGTGGCTGACAGGATAGAACAGTGATGGCGAACCTTTTTTTGCTCGGGTGCCAAAAGGGCGTGTGCACGGGCTATTGCATGCGTGCGTGTGCCCAGCGCACAACCCCCCCGCGCTGCCCCCCCGCGCATGCGTGCAGGACTCACTGAAGCCTCCGGAGCCTGTGGATGGCAAAAAATGGATTCAAGCTGATTTTCGGCCTTCTGGAGGGCAGGGGAGGTCGTTTTCGCCTTCCCCAGGCTTCAGGAAAGCCTCCGGAGCCTGTGGATGGCAAAAAATGGACCCAACTGCCCAACTGGAAGTTCGTTTCCGAACTTCCGGTTGGGCCGTTGGGCGGTTTTTCACCCTCTCCAGGCTTCAGGCTCCTGAAGCCTGGGGACGATGAAAAACGGCCCAACGGCCCAACGGGAAGTTTGTTTCTGAACTTCCGGTAGGCCCGTTGGGTCCGTTTTTCGCCATCCACAGGCTCCGGAGGCTTGCCTGAAGCCTGGGGAAGGCGAAAACGACCTCCCCCCACCCTCTGGAAGGCCGAAAATCAGCTGGCCAGTGCGCACATGCGCGCTGGAGCTGACATAGGGCAACGCCTCACGTCCCCTCAGATATGGCTCCGCGTGCCACCTGTGGCACGCGTGCCATAGGTTCGCCATCACTGGGATAGGAGATCTTATCCCTGTCCCATCCATCTCTTGGCTCTTGTAGGTGTAGTTTTAGCTACACCTTTTAATAATATTTTTATGTTGGTTGGTTTTGATCTTTTAATCTTTTAATTATTTTTCACCTATTTTGATAATGTGGTAGCCACTCAGATGTAGGGGAGATGGATGGCATAGAAATTAAATAAACAAACAAATAAAAAAATATATGTCCAAATATATTTGTGAAAGCCATCTTTAAGTCTTGCTCCCTCTTTGAAGGTGACCCATAGATCAAATATAATCCAGGTTAGATAGCTATCAATAATACAACGGAACTTTCAAGGCTTCCAAACTCATTATTTGAATCCTGTAATATCTTACATTTAATCCTCAGTCTTTTATTAGACCATATAAAATTTGTTACTTGACTCGGCCTTGTTTTCAATTTTCACTGGAATAATGTGGAAGACAAATTTCAGTCTTGGCAAATGTTACTTTAACAGCTGCAATCTTCTTAGCCAAGACTATTGTAACTTTCTCCACCTTGAAATATCTGCCATTATATTTTTCCAAATCTGTGATTATTTTTAATCTTTAAAAATTAAAGATTTTTAATTTTTCTTTTTCTTTATATTTAATCTTTAGTCTTTATTGTTTTCTATCCAGTAAATTCCCAGGTATTTAACCTTTTTTTTTTGTAGTGATAATAAATCCTGTTATTTAGAACAGAGATTGCTTTTTCTCTTCAGTTTAGTTTGTCAACATCTGAGTTTTATCCTTATTGATCTGATATTCTGGCCCTGGACCATGCTACAGTGTGTAGTCCCTTATCAATTCTAAGAAGTCATTTATCTGAGTAATTTGTTAATTTAATTCCCAAGTTTTTACTGTCTTGACATATTTTCTTTACCACTGACTCTCATGCTAATAAGAATAAGTAAGAACAAAGGGAACAAACTATACTTTTCTTGTCTCCTTCAGTATGGTATGTTTTTGTGACATGTACTATTTACCTTTGTTTCATATTTTTTTTATAAATAGAAGAGAATATATTAGCTCAGGGTTGAATTTTGTAAATGTTCTGTATCTGTCAGGGATAAGTAACCAAGAACAGGAGTTGAATACAAAGCACTAAATGTTTACTACATGCAGCCTATGGACAAATAGACTAACAGTCAAGTCAAATTGGTGCTAGACGAGAGTCAATGGAATTCATGGAGGCTGGACTTGGGTCTCTTGTGGGAATGTAGTGACTCCAAAGTGATGACGTGTTTTATCCCACATTTGGGCTCAGCCTACTCATCTCTTACAGTATCCATGTGAAAAAGTTAAAGCCTCTTGACATTGTTCAAGTCATACGTATGAAAGTCCAATCCAAACTATCAAAAGCTTTCTCTGCACCAAAAAAGACCATAATCATCTGCTTGTTAAACAACATTCAATAAATTTCTGATGTTGTCCCTTATGTATCTCTTTGGGACAAATTCAATCTGGTCAGGATGTATTAATATAATTAAACAATATTTATTTATTTTTTGTAATTATCATCTTAAACTTTATTCCCTTAGTCTGTCAGAGCCAATGACTTAAGCATTCTATTGGCATTATCAATAAAATATTCAAAAGCTTTGCTATTATTCATGAAAACCTGTAGACTAGACCTGGGCATTTTATGCCCACCCCCGGGCCTCATCTGGCCCTTTGGCTATACTTGTGTAGCCCACATGAGGTCATTTAGAAATTAGAAATCACATGCAAATAAGTGCACCGAAGGGGGCGGGAGAAGAAGCTCTGTGAAGTAAGTCAGCTCCTTCAGTCAGCTGGCGGCCATGAGAGGGCAAGGAGAGAAAGAGCTTTTCTGCACCTGCACAGTACTTGTCCTCCACCTGGAGCAGCCTGAGGAGGCAGCAGCAGTTATAGCGTGAGAGGACATGGGCTTGGCCATCCACTATCTCCACAGTCAAAGCACGTCCTTGCAGCCAAGCGGATGGAGTGCTTCCCAGAGTGAGTGGGAGTGTGGCAGTGGCAGCAGAAGAATGGTGGGTAGGCCAGGCCAGGCCAGGCTGAAATGAGGTGAGGCGAAGCTCCACGCCCCCCCCTCCCATATGTAGCATATGTTGGTGCTGGTGGCCAAAGACACCAAAAGGAGCTCAATGCCAACCATGATGGGGCCGACAATATCTCAGAAAAGGGCAACAAGAAGCCTATTTGTTCAACCCTCCATAACAGCCTGAGTTTCTCATGTGTCAGTTGGGAAAATTAATTTCACACCCCATTCTAGACAGAATGGAATAGTGGTATGTCTTTCTAGAAGAATAATTCTTTGTTTTCCCTCTTTGTGTAAGTACATCCTAAGGTACATCCAATTGCATTACAATTATTCAGTCTTCATGTTTAAAGGAAATGTCACTCCTTTCTCTAGCATTGCTTCTTTTGTCTAAAAATATGTGAATTCAACAAGGATATCATGTAGCAATTTTCTTCTTTGTGTTATCTATGAATTTGTTGTATAAATTTCTTGAATTTCCAAAGTTTCATCCATATCCAAATGAAAAAAGTTTTAAGTAACTTTTCCATTTCTGTTTCTGAATATTTTCCCCCAAAATCTTCAGGCATATCCCTGAATTTCAAGTTATCTTTTATGAAGTTCTGTTTCAGCTATTTTTAATTTAGCTTCCAACTTCTTTTAACTACTGTATATCTTTTGGATTCTTTGAACTGAACAATTACTAGTATCTTGTCTGCAAATGTCAGGATCTCCATCATTGGCCTGGTGCCACATCCACATCGGTGTATCTAATGGTGGGCAATGGGGACAGGGAAGTAACAACAGAAGAAGACCAGATCATCAAACTGGCTTGTACCAGGATCTTCAAGGCTGTTTGTCCTGAGAATGGAATATTACCAGTTTCACACCTCAAGAGTTTCTCAAAACATCAAACTGGCATCACATTGGCTGACTGGGGGACTGGTCATGGGGGGAGGGATTGGGAGTTGGAAAGAATAGCTTTGTATTTTGCGTGGGAACACCAGATTCTGCTTGACTTTACTGCAACCAGTTTCAGCAAAAGTTCCTTTGCTTCAACTAAATAGAGTCATGAGTCTTACTATCCTGAGAGAGCAGACTGGGGCAGGTCTGACATTAGGCAGAATCTGCAATTTTGGTCAACCTGGAGAGGATTTTACCTTTACCATGGGGCCCGTGCATACAATGTCAACTCAAGGGAGTGAACAAGAAGAAATTGAAACCTGGGGAGAGGCATCTACGAGATCCCCTCTGGGAGGACTGGATATATCCAAGTAGCTGGGGGAAGACAACCTGTCAATATCCTGATGGTCCCTAGGGGTTGGAAGAAAAGAAGAGTGGGGGGGGGAACCCAAGGGGTGACATGGCGGCAGAAGCAGCCGCCGACGCGGAAAGCTAGCTGAGCTGGAAGGGCAGGAGGAAGAAAGCGATGAGTGTGGAGAGCGCGACCGGGCAGACTGAATGATGGAACAAGCCATAAAGTTCATGCGATGGCCTTTGAGAACCTCAAAGTGTGCAAAATCCTGGTTCGGCTAGGGCAACCTGATGCGCACCTGATGCAATGGAACATCCATCCCCACTGCAGCAGCTGCCACCACCCCAGCACCAGAGATGGCTGCCCGGCAGGGAGCACCTATGGGATCAGCCTTGGAGGGGAGGAGAACCCACAAGACACTCGCCCTGGGTGTAAAGTTTAATGGAGACCCCAGCAACTGGATTCTTCCTGGTCCAGGTCTGGACCTATATGGTTGAGTATGGCTCAGAAATACCAACCGAAGAGGCCAAGATGAGATGCGTTACCATGGTCCTGGAGGGGCCAGCTTCCCAGTGGATGGTGATTCTCCACAATGACAATTCTCTAGAGCTGAGAAGTCTCAACCACTTCATGGCCGCCCTCCGCAAGCGGTTCGAAGATCCCCTGGCCTATTGCAAGGCCAGTGACCACATCAAAACCATCCTGCAAGGCCACCCAGTGAAAAAACCAACCCCTGGGCCCGCAAAGGAACCCACCAAGCCACCGTCGTGGACCCAGGAAACAGCCCTGGAAGGAGTACAAGTCATAGAGTTCTCCCCATCCCCAGGAAGGGGGATGGAACTCCGACCAACCCAGAAGAGGGCTTTGGGGGAACCGAGACCAACTCTGATGATGACCTCCTGGTAAGTGGCCCCATCACCCCAGTGACCATCCCAATAAAACTAATGGTCCAATCCTTGGGACTCAAAGCAAGCTTGCCAGCCCTCCTGGACTCAGGTTGCACCAGATGCCTGGTCAATGTGCCCTAGTTGAGAAGCTAGGTATGTGCCCTTGGTATGTGCCCTAGTTAAGAAGCTAGGGATCAGACTCAAGCAGCTTAGGGTGCCAGTGGCCTTCTGTCAGCTGGATGGCTCTGTAGCGGGGGGATCTCAGTGACGTACAGCACCATGGAGTCACGGATGGGGGCACATACCAAGACTCTGAGCTTTATATGGCCCCTGTCATGGAGAGACTGGTGCTACGGCTAGTGTGGCTGCTGAAATTGAACTCTTATGTGAACTGGAAGAGGGGGCTGTTTAAAAATATGATGGACAAGCCCAGGGAAAAATCAGAGGAGGGACCAGGGGGTCTAGAACCCCAGACAGGAGATGGGAGCTGCATCCCAGGAACAGAAGGAGGCAAGCCCACTAATCCCCAAAGAGTACCAAGATCTATGTGATGTATTTAGCAAAAAGGGGTTGGACGCACTCCTACCCCACTGGCCCACTGACTGTTCCATAAATATCCTACCAGGGGCCAAATTACCCAAACCCAAGCTATACACAATGACCCCTAGGGAACTGGATGAGTTACAGATCTTCATTGACAAAAATCTAGAACAAGGGTTCATCCAACTGGTCTGACCCCAGGTAGCTAACCCCCAGTTCTGTTCCGAGAAAAGAAAGATGAGTCCTTTCATCTATGTGTGGCCTATAGAGGGTTAAACGCTATCTGCATAGAAAATATTTACCCCCTGACCCGAATGAAAGACATGCTGGCCCATCTGGCAAAGGGGAAAACCTTCACAAAGCTAGACCTGCAAGAAGCATATTACTGAGTTAGGATCAAAGAGGGAGATGAGTGGAAGACAGCATTCAACTGCCCCTTAGGATGTTTCCAGTTTAGAGTCCTCCCGTTTGGACTGCAAGGAGCCCCTGCAGTCTTCATGCAACAGATAAATGAAGTGTTGCATGAACATTTATACAAAGGGGTGCTAGTATATTTAGATGACATTTTAATCTATACCGAAACTATGGTGGAGCATGTCAGGCTGGTGTGCAGTACTAAAGAAACTCCGTGCTGCCCAACTATATGCTAAACTTTCTAAATGTGAGTTCCATCAAAGCAAAATTGACTACTTAGGTTACTACATATCCCACAAATGGATAGAAATGGACCCAGAGAAAGTCCGTGTGGTACTGGACTGGGCTCCACCCCACACTAGGAAACAACTGCAGAGCTTTTGGGAATTTACAAACTTCTATTGGCAATTCATCACCTCATTTGCACAAATCGCCCTTCCCATCATGAACTTGCTAAAAACAAAATGGGGGGGGGATGCCCAAGCCCAGTGTGCTGCTCCAATGGGCAATGGAATGTCAAGTAACATTTGAGAAACTTAAACGCCTGTTTGCAGCCGAGCCGGTCCTAAAGCACCGACACCTGAACACTCCTTTTGTCATCGAAGCCGATGCCAGCAATATGGCTGTGGGGGCAGTCCTCCCACAAAGAAACCAGGAGGGGGCCCGGCAACCATGTGCCTACAAATCTAAAAAACTCACCGACACTGAACGTTGGTAGGCCGTTTGGGAAAAAGAGGTATATGAGGTGCAGTGGGCATTGCTTACATGAAGACATTTCCTGGAGGGGGCCAAGGCTCCTTTCAAGGTTTGGACAGACCACAAAAATCTAGAGGCCCTAAACCAGAGGTGGGTTCCTCCCGGTTCGCCTGAATCGGTAGCAACCCGCTGGTGACGTCACGGTGATGTCACGGATCTGGTTCGGTCGGTGCTGGTCCGTGGGTGCCGCCATCTTTTTTTTGGAATTATTATTTTTGGGGGGGTGGGGAATTTTTTTGGAATTTTTTTTAAAAAATTTGTTTCTTCTGTGCATGCGCAGAAGCCAAGTTTCCGGCACTGCGCATGCATCGCCATCTTGTTTTCAGCTTTTTTAATTTATTTTTTTGGCACTGCGCATGCGTGCGTGCGCTTTGTGTGCGCGCAGCCACAAGGCGCGGCCACGCAGTGTGGGAGGAAACAAACCGGCAGCGAGGTAAATTAGAACCCACCCCTGCCCTAAACCCCCCTGAAAGCTGTCGCCCTAACAAATCCGATAGGCGCAATACTTTAATTGCTTCAATTTCACTCTGAAATACCTCCTGAAAAACTTCCTAGCTGACACACTATCTAGAATGACTCAGTATAATAGCTCTAAGCCAGAAATAATCAGACCAATTATCCCTTCCCACCAACTAGCGGCACCAGTAACCACCAAGGCACAAACGAAAGCAAAAGCAGAATGCATTGAAGCCACCTAAAAGAAGCCCAGGAGGGAGATGAATGCTTCCAGAAACATAAGGATGAGTGTACCATGAGAGATGGTTTGGCGTGGGTGGTAGCTAAACTGTACATCCAGAAAAGTCAGAGATTGTTAATTCTAGAGAAAAGCCATGACTCTAAAATTGCAGGACATTTTGGGTTTGTAAAAATGCTCCATTTGGTCAAATGACAGTTTTGATGGCCATCGCTGAAAAAGGACATTGAAGGGTACGTAGCAAGCTGCCCAGTATGTGCCTCAGCCAAACGATGGCAAGGGAAAACACCAGGGCTCCTTCAAACAGTAGCAGAGCCTCGCACTCCATGGAAAGAAATCTCCATGGACTTTATTGTAGAACTTCCTGAGAGCTCAGGAAATATGGTGATCTGGGTTGTAATGGACCTATTCTCCAAACAAGTACATTTCATACCCTGCCAAAAGATCCCATCTGCCCGTGCGTTGGCTAAACTTTTCATTCAACATGTCTATAGATTGCATGGGGCTCCGCAAGGAATAATCTCCAATCACATAGTGCAATTCACCTCAAAGTTTTGGCAGGAGTTTCGGGGACCTTGGGGGACCTCCCAGGGCTAAGCTCCAGTCATCACCCTTAAACTAATGAGGGGTGTGAATGGACAATGGGTTCTAGAGCAGTACCTTAGGTGTTATATAAACTACCAACAAGACACCTGGATGGAGCTTTTCCCATTTGCTGAAGTAGTGTATAATAATAGCAGCACAGGCTTCACCCCATTCAAAGTGGCCATGGGCCAAGACTTTGCCTCAATACCTGAATTACCCATGGCAACCCCCTCTGTCACCTCTCTCAGACTGGGTGACCAAATTATAGAACATCTGGCCAGTGGCTAGAAAATCGCTGGAAGAGGCGAAGGATTGCTATAAAAAACAAGCAGACAAAAAACGCACGAAGCCTAAGGACTTTAATGTAGGGGATCAGATGAATTTAGCTACCAAGTACTTGTAATCCAGGCAACCCTCGAAAAAACTGGGAACTTTTCCCATTAACCACCTGATTAATGCAGTCACAGTAGAACTTGAACTCCCCAAATCACTCAGACGCATCCACCCAAACTTCCACTGAAGTCTGCTGAAACCTGAGATGCTCTCCTCCCTGGGCCCGATGCGATCACCTCCACCTGAGCCTTTCATGATTGAAGAGGAGCAACATTTTGAAGTCAAAGACACTCTGGGTTCCCGCAAACACTGCGGGAAGATCCAGTACCTGATGGCATGGAAAGACTTTCGCCCTTCTGAAATGGAGTGGGTGGATCTCAAACTCCTTAAATGTTTCTAGAATAAATACTCTGACAAACCAAAATGATCTAACCCTACTTTTCCTTGTTTTCTCTCTCTCTCTCTTCTTTTGCAGGACTAACATACTTGTCGGGGGCAGCATGTCAGGATCTCCATCGTAGGTGTGGTGCCTTGCTGGGATCCTGCCATCAAAGGGGAAGGGAGGGGGAGGCATTTGGGGCAATTCACACCTCTGTATCTAATGGTGGGAAATGGGAGGAGGAAGTGACAACGGAAGAAGACCAGATCACCAAACTGGCTTGTACCAGGATCTTCAAGGCTGTTTGCCCTGAGAATGGAATGTTATCAGTTTCACATCTCAGAATTTCTCAAAACATCATACTAGCATCACATTGGCTGGCTGGGGGACTGGTCATGGGGGGAGGGATTGGGAGTTGGAAAGAATAGCTTTGCATTTTGTGTGGGAACACCAGATTCCGCCTGACTTTGCTGCAATCAGTTTCTTTCAGTAAAAGTTCCTTTGCTTCAACTAAATGGAGTCATGAGTCTTACTTTCCTGAGAGAGCAGACTGGGGCAGATCTGACAGCAAATCTTTAAATTCTTTTTCCTGATATTCTAATGCAACTTAATCTGTCATATTTGTTATTAAAGTTAGCTTTAAAAGAATCAGACTTAACTCCCAAAGCTTAAAGTTTCTGTCCAATTAATTGTTGATATTTTTCACTGAATATAATTCACTTGTGAGAAGGTCTTTTAACTTGTGATAAAATAATTGAAGAATCAGTTGATTACTGATTATTGGAGTTCCCTCCAATTTATCACAATCAACTGCTTCTTCTGTTATTTTAGAAGATTTTAGGGATGGTCTTCTCAGATTTGTCTTGTTTCTTTGTAGAACAAAAATGTGTGTAATTTTCCATTTATTTTTGATAGATTAAAAATGATTTTACCTTCAAATTTTCCTCTTATCTGAACAGTCCAGAAAAAAGCATATAGCTAAAAGATATTAGATGAGAAAAAAGCCAGTGGTAACTAGATATCATAATATAAAATATCCAAATAATACAATATGAGAGTTAAAAAACACATAGAAATGCTTTAAAGAAAAACAGACATTAAAGCTACACCCTAATAATATATATTAAACTCATAATATTCTGTTATTCTTTATACTACAATTCCAAAAATTTCTTCAGTCTAAATGACTTAATATTTATTTCAAAGTTGAAAAACTTGATTAGACATTCCTTATATTGGAGCTCCCTCCTGTGGTTACAGAAAATAAAAATTCCATAAAAATAAGAAAAGCCTAAAAATGTGACACTTAGCATGGAACCTGGTAGAAATATACAGATCAAAATAAATTGTCTGTAGATTGATAAAATTATTATTGGTATAGATTTATTAAGTGTGGTCATTTAAAAAAAAAGTAATAGTAAAATAAAATCAAGGTATTGTCTTTGCTCAGAAATTCTTGCTACATTAACCAAATATAATTTATAACTGCCCATATTCCTCTTAAAAGGAATATATTCTTTAGTTTGCTTTTGTATTTTTAATGTATTTATTAATTGTTTTATCTCTGTTGAATGCCTTTCAGAGTTGCTGATTGTGAGATAGCAGTCTATATAAATGAGTTTAATAAATAAATAAAAAGCCAGTTTGTCTTTCTGAATTTGGAAAAAATGCTATTAAGCAATCAAAAGGAAAAAATAGAGTTAGTTGAGTAGTTAATTAGGCTGCCCTCCCTAATCATAAAAACATAAACTTGTAAATTCCTAAATAAAAGAAATGGAGTTTCAAGAATTCAAAGAGATTTTATTTATTTATTTATTTATTTATTTATTTATTTATTTATCAAGTGTATATGGCTGTCTATTTCACAAAAGATGACTCTGTGTGGTGTACAGCAATCCAATTTTAAAAAGTAGATTATTAAGTAAATTTTAATTAAAATCTCAGAGTTCAGCTTGGCTGGTTCTCATCAGTTAGTACCACCATAAAACTATAGATGGCTTTGAAAGAAAGACGTACATCTCCTTTAAAATGTTATAGTCTTTGGCATAGTCCCCAGAAAAAAATTGCTCTTCTTCCAGCTTCTTGACAATTTACAATAATCAAGAATTATTCCTTTCTATGGCCACAAAAGGGGAAACCTGAAACAATATTTCCCCTGATGAGGTTCTACAGCTGCCCTAATAAGCCATCATTTTCTCTCTTTTGGGGGGGGCATGTTGCAGAAGACCTCTTTTGATGGTCCCCCCTCAGGCTATGGCAGGGTGGGCAACTATATGGCAACTTTACGATCTGTGGATTCAACTTCAGAATTCTCAGGAATCAAATCATTATAGAAATTGTAATTATCTGAATAATTTTTATCCTGATGGAACAACTCCTTACGACTACAGTATTGCATGATCTCTGACAAATAACTAGTGAGTATTAAGGCTGACAAATGTTTTGATCAATCAGATATTTTGTTTTATATAAAGATCTAATGGGTTATAGAAGATAAGGCATGATTGTAAGAGTAAATTAAAAACAAGTTATAGTCTTCTGTTGATGCAATTTTGCTCATAAAGCAGCAGCAGCTTAAAGAAAGAAAGCAGTTTTTTCTTTGCACATGGAGAGATTCCTGAGTGTGGCGTTGAGTCAATGTTTATTTTCTGCTGATGCCTCTCAAGTAAGATCCTGTTGGACTGTAACTCAGAATTCTTCCCCACACATCTGAGCCCACAGGGAAACAAAGCTTTCTGGGCTAAAATGACTTTAGCATCTCGTTACATTGAGCTTATTTTCCTTTTTGGCCTAATGAATTTAATTAGTACACTTCTTTTATTTTTAAGCACTTGGCAGAGAAAGCAAACTAGATGAAAGGGAACCAGCCAGGGCTTTACTTTGAAATTTTCAAGGCAGTGCTTAGTGATAGAGTAAGCTTGACATAAATGGACCAAGTACTGTGCATAGATTACTAGAAATTGCATGGCATGCTAAAATTTGACTTGATGAGGGACAGTCCAAAGTTTCTATGGGATATATCTTTCCATATAGATAGTGTACTAAATTATAAGGAACCGGAGTTGTAGAATATCTATTTTTTCTTCTTATCTATATTTATTACTCTAATGCATCTAAATACAGTATTAAGAATGTAAGGATATTATATAAATATCATTGACCTGAAATATTTATTATCATATTTAGAAACCATCCATCTCCCTCATACAGTGTCTCTGCATTAAAACCGAGAAGATGGTGCAATAGATATAATAATATGCTAAAAATTGAGCTGGTTAATTAATTTATTAATACTTTATGGATATATCTTTAGATTCTTCAACTGTCACTCAATTACTATTTTATGTATTCCTTTTGAATATATTAGCAGTAATATATTTTTGGTTGGAGTTCATCATATCTTCTAGTTGTTGTACTGCACTAATAAAACACTTAAATGTTAGAGAAAAAAATCCTAGAAGAAACCAAACAGTATATAACCCATTACTATAGTGCATGAATTTATTGCAAGCAAACAGTGTCTCTTCTTTTCTCAGTAGTTCTCAGTAATTTGATGAAGTGGGAGAAATGTGAGATAAACTGAACAGATAGATTGAAATTGTATCCAGTGCAGCAAAAATGTATTTCTCATCAGGCAATATTGCTCAATCATTTAATAAAAATGTTTTGCTATTTGTCTTTTTAAATATGCACAGCAGGACCATGCTAAGTTAGACAATTCAGTTTCCAAATATTGTAATTTTGTCAGATAGCAACATAAAATTCACAGAATGTAAATATCAAACAGGTAGGTTCTCATTGTTTTTCTCTCATTGTTCCTTTTCTAAGGATTTTTAGTCAGTTGTCAAATTGACAATTCTAATGACAGATTAAAATTCAGTGTATACATTTCATTGTTTAAAAGTATAGGTTGTTCAACTAGTTTGAAGTTACAACACTGAATGAATGGTGAATGAATGAGTTATGGTCATCCCAGCTCCCTCATGGTCAGGTGATCGTGATCTGGCCACTTGGTAACCAGTTTGCACGTACAATGGTGGCAGCATCCTGCAGTCACATGATCGTGATTTGCCACAAGTTGTGCCAGTATGTCTTCCCCACCCACACACCCTCTCAGAACCTTGCTGGTGCTCCCACCACACATCCCTGGCCACTCACCCATCGTCTCTGGCCACTCACAGACCTTTGTGCACCCTTTCCCCAGCAGCAGCAATCACCCTAAGCCTTCCCATATTTGCATCTCTCATCTGGCAGTAGCCATCCCAAGCTTCATCATGCTCACACCATGCCCTTCTGTCATTTGTGCTGTCTCACACACCCTCTTCCACCTGGCAGCTGCTATCCCAAGCCTCACTGGGCTTGCACTGCAACTCTGGCCACTTGCGCAGCCTTTCACTGCCTCCACCACCCAGTAGCAGCCAGTTTTCTGCCTGCCAGTCTTCTTGCAAGCCATCTGGGACTTGCAATTTTCTGCTGACTTCCCCACCAGCAGGAAGTTGCAAGATGGTGCTTGCTTAAAGACCCACAATCCTCACTTAACATTGGCAACTGGGCTTGCCATCGCTTAGGGATTGCCATCTCTAAGCAATGATATTACATGATGTCACATTTTATGACTGTATCCCTTAGCAGTGGAAATTCTGGTTCCAAGTGCCATCATAACTCAAGGACTCCCTGTATAGAAAAAAAAACCCTTAATGGCTAAATGTATTTTTTATTTACAGTAGTTGCTGTAAATACAGAGAGCTTACTTTTTGGAAAATGCTATATTATATAATTGTGCTGGTCCGTGATTGTAATAAAGATTGAATTGAATTGAATATTATATATTCTGTGCAAACTGAAACCTACAAGTAGAGAAAGTGAAAAAAAAAGTGATCTAAAACCAAAATCTGTTTCTTGTCACAGTGTAAACTTTAAAAAAAAATTATTTATTCTTTCATAAGGTCATAATCAAAAGATAGTTCTTGGTAATGATGTGCTAGAAGAATTGTGTCCCAAACTTCAAAGCCATTTTCTAAACTATAAGGAGAATGGCTCACTACTTTTCAAGTATGGCCAAAAGCAGCTTGTAGATTCTACGGATGTTTTCTAAAATTCAAAGAGATCAATTACTTTAACCATAGGTTGTGAACTCTTCTTTCATCACATCAGGAAAGCCTTATTATTGACACAGTAAAATGTTTGAGTGCAATCCTTAATTAGCAGTGATAGTATTTGAAAACATGTTTTACAAATGATTTCAAAGGTTTTTTTTCTTTCTTACTCCAAGATCCAGCATTCTCTTTAATTATACCACAGGAAGAAAAATAATGTCATGTTTTCTTTCTCTCCTGGAGTAAGACATCATAAATAAGTAAAAGTTTATAATTTTCACAATTTTGGGGAGTTTTTTGAGACAGCTAACAGGCATGTGGATGGAGGGTAACCCTGTTGACATTGTATATTTGGATTTCCAAAAAGCCTTTGATGAAACTACTTATTGAGGACTCATGAATAAACTTAGCATTTATGGAATAAGTTATTATTTTACAGACTACAACTTGTTAAAAAAGAAAAGGAATCAATAATGTAGATTCCTATGTTGGAACCAATGCTTTTTTATAAATTATCTTAATCTAGGGGTTAAATACTGAGGTAGTGAAATTTGCAGCTGATCCTAAACTATTTAGAATGATAAAAACCAGTTTAATTAAAGAGAACTCCATAGGGCCCCTTTTGAACTGGATAGTCAACCAAATAATACATGAGATTCAGTTTTAAGTAAGTATAAATGGGGAAACAGTCCCCTGCTTCACATATATGTATTGGTGCAGTTCTCACCTATTTCTTATTGCACAATAAAAGAAATATATGTAGTGATGTATAAAGACAGAGTGAAAAAAGGCAAATTCCATGTTAGGGTACATTCAGAAAAGGATTGCTAATGAAACCGTCAACATTTTAATAGTCTTATGCAAATCTCTGGTAGATCAATTTGTGGGATACTAGATACAATTTGTTAGCCACATTTTAAAAAGTATATAATAGAAGAGATGCAGAAGAGATCAAATGAAATGATTAAGAGCCTTAAACATTTCCTTCTCAAGAAACAGCTCAAATGTTTGAAATTCTTTAGTCTAGAATAAGTCTGCACAACATATGGGCCTGCACAACTCAAAAAATAAATCCACTGCCATCATGCTTTCACCACCAGGAAGGATCTGCCATGTTGCCATTCTTAAAGACACCATGCCAATCTCCAATGGAGGTATCTCCAATGCCTCCAGGCCCCACTGACACTGGCAGTCCATCACTGCATTCTCACCACTAACCACCAAACAGATGATTGGGACACCAATCATTTCTTTGGGACTTGCCATTATTTTTAATTTCCCTCTACAAGTTGTGCAGGCCTGGTGTAGAAGAAAGGCAACTGAAGAAAGACATAATCAAAGCATATAAAATCATGCAAAATATGGAGAAAATGGACCTTCTCTCTGTTTATTCAGAAGTAAATGACACAATGTTGAGTTCACAGAGTTGTACTTCTAGTTGTATTTTTCTCATCAAAATAAGACTCTCAAGTAGAAAACAGAGCAACATTATTAAAATAAATATATTTATTATATATTTTTATACATCACTTTTCATGCAGGCTGAATATTTTTATGAATTCCTCTCCTTGCACTCTCTGGATAAAGGCATAATGGCTGACCCAACGGTAAACATCCCTCTGCTTGGAATGATACCTCACCAAACCTCAGGTCTGTAGCATCCATCTTTATTTATGCATCCAATGTTGTTCATGTAAAGGATGAGTGAAGAAAAGTGGTGAGCCCACATGTTGTTGGTTTGTGTGTGTGCGTGTGTGTGTGTGTGTGCCATTAAAGATCAAAAAATACTGATTTGTTGATGACTTTGAGCCAATCATTCTCTTGCAACCCAATCCATCTCACCAGGTTGTATTGTGGAGAATATAGGAGGCAGGAGTAATAGGTATGTTTATGTGAAGCGCCAGGGAAATCAGGAGATCCAGGCAGTTCAAATGGGTATAAAGATCTATTGCAAGCTTATGCTCTCTACAAGAATCTGAACTACTAACAGCCCAAGCAAGTTGGCAGTAGAAAAGAGTCACAGGAATTCAAGGTGGGCTGGACTTAGTTCTCTTGTGGGTGTCAAGGGACTCATGACTGATGACGCATTTCACCCTCCCTCAGGCTCAGCCTGGTCATCTCCTACTACAGTTTACTATCTTCACTTATATACAATAAAGTGGGATACAAAGTAGAGTAGAGTAATAAGAATGGAGTGGGGTGGGGTGGGGTGGGGTGGGGTGGAGTGGAGTGGAGTGGAGTAGAACAGAATAATCTGTTTGTAAATGTTATTACATGTGTCTGCAATAACTTCCTTGGATCAAATTATCTAATAATTTGGTAACAATGAAAGTCTTTGAAACTTTTATTATCTAAGCATCTTATGTTCCACATCTGAAAAGAGGAGGAATGCCAAATGTTGGGACTGCATCACTAAAATTCTTGCACAGTGAAATGTGCTCATATTAATCAAGAAAAAGATACAGAAACATCCAGTTCTAAAACCAACAAAAATCAGCCCTTCCATTTGGTAGAGGGAAGCGTGGACTCAGTCTATGGATGCTGAAGGTCTAAAAGTGGCCTTGAGATGCTAAAAGGCAAAATGGTATCTTCACTTCCAACCTAGCCTGCTGTCCTCAGATGAAAAGGAGGATACTGACTCTTGCCTTGTCAATGTTGAAATAATATACAGCTAGCAGTCCAGTTGGCTTCTAGACTAGTAATATCTTATATCTTTTTCAAGATCATATAAAAAGCAATTACATTCAGCATAGTAGCTGGAAATCTATCTCTGTACATCAAAATGAACTTATAAAGTATAACTCGTGGAACATTAGCTAAGTAAGAAAGATTTTATTTTGCTGTGAATGAAAGGTAAGAGTAACCAAGGATGAAAAAGGAATCAAAATAATATAAAGAAATATTTGCTAAGAATGTTTTACTCCATAACTTTTAAGCCAAAGAAAACTGATGTAGAATAGCTACCAAAAGCTTCTGCTATGAAGACTACATATGTTCTATATGGTGCCTCTCATGAGGAGAGTCCAGCTGAAGATATATAGAACCCTCTTGTTCTTTGCCTTTCTTCTCTTTTTTAGTCAAGAGATTGGCCAGGCAGAAATGAGAATAGTGAAGACCTCTCTCTTCCTTTCATTCTGGACACAAAAGCAAAGTTTGCAATTACATTAAAACAATCCTTTAAGGCCGTGATGGCAAACCTATGGCATGCGTGCCACAGCTGGCATGCAGAGCCCTCTCTGTGGGCACACGAGCTGTTGCCCAGCTCAGCTCCACCGTGCATGTGCACGCGTGCCTCCCGCCGGCCAGCTGATTTTCGGGATGCGCAGGGAGCGGGGTGCATGCGGGAGATGTGCGTGCATGTGCGGGGGGTTGCGCATGCATGCTTGGGGGGTGGGGGCACACGCACATGTGCGG